>LR750993.1:0-50000 GCA_902729485.2 Mus minutoides
AAAAAAAAAAAAAAAACAGCTCCTGGTTTGGTTGATTTTTTGTATAGTTCTTTATGCTCTCTCTAGTTTCTTTTGGAGGCACTCAGAAGTATGAGTTTTCCTCTTAGGACTGTTCTCATTGTGTCCCATAAGATTGGGTACATTGTGGCTTCATTTTCAATAAATTCTAAAGAGTCTTTAATTTCTTTCTTTATTTCATCCTTGACCATGTTATTATTGAGTAGAGTGTTGTTCAGCTGCCATGTGAATGTTGGCTTTCAATTATTTATATTGTTATTGAAGATCTGATAAGATACATGGCATAATTTTAATAGTTTTGTATCTGTTGAGGTCTGTTTTGTGACCAATTATATGGTTAATTTCAGAGAAGGTACCAAGAGGTGCTGAGAAATAGGTATATCCTTTTGTTTTAGGATAAAATTCTCTGTAGATATCTGTTAATTCTATTTGTTTCATACCTTCTGTTAGTTTCAATGCATCTCTGTTTAGTTTCTGTTTCCAGGAACTGTTTATTGATGAGAGTGGAGTGTTGAAGTCTCCCTCTATTATTGTGTGAAGTGCAATGTGTGTTTTGAGTTTTAGTATAGTTTCCTTAATGAATGGAGATGCACTTGCCTTTGGAGCATAGATATTCAGAATTGAGAGATCATCTTGGAAGATCTTATCTTTGATAAGTATGACATGCCGCTCCTTGTCTTTTTTTGATAACCTTGGGTTAGAAGTCTATTTTATATTCTATATTAGAATGGCTACTCCAGCCTCTTTCTTCAGACCATTTGCTTGGAAAGTTGTTTTCCAGCCTTTTACTCTGAGGTAGTGTCTGTCTTTGTCCCTAAGGTGAGTTTCTTGTATTCACCAAAATGTTGGGTCCTGTTTATATAGCCAGTCTTTTATTCTATGTCTTTTTATTGGGGAATTGAGTCCATTGATATTAACAGGTATTAAGTAAAGGTAATTGTTGCTTCTTTTTTTTTTTTTTTTTTTTTTTTTTTTTTTTTTTTTTTTTTTTTTTTTTTTTTTTTTTTTTTTTTTTTTTTTTTTTTTTTTTTTTTTTTTTTTTTTTTTTTTTGTCAAAGTTGGGATTCTGTTCTTGGGGCTATCTTCTTTTAGGCTTGTTTAAGGATTACTTTCTTGTTTTTTTCTAGGGTGTAATTTCCCTCCTTGTGTTGGATTTTTCCCTTTATTATCCTTTGAAGGACTGGATTTGTGGAAAGTTATTGTGTGAATTTGGTTTTGTCATGGAATACTTTGGTTTCTCCTTCTATGGTAATTTTTAGTTTTTCTGGGTATAGTAGACTGGGCTGGCATTTGTTTTCTCTTAGGGTCTGTATAACATCTGTCTGGGATCTTCTGGCTTTCATAGTCTCTGGTTAGAAGTCTGGTGTAATTCTAATAGGTCTGCCTTTATATGTTACTTGACCTTTTTCCCTTACTGCTTTTAATATTCTATCTTTAGTGTATTTGTTGTTTTGATTATTATGTGTCAGGAGGAATTTCTTTTCTGGTCCAGTCTATTTGGAGTTCTGTAGGCTTTTTGTATGTTCATGGGCATCTCTTTCTTTAGGTAAGGAAAATATTCTTCTACAATATTTTTTGAAGATATTTACTGGTCCTTTAAGTTGAAAGGCTTCATTCTCATCTATACCTATTATCCTTAGGTTTGGTCTTTTCATTGTGTCCTAGATTTCTTGGATGTGTTTATTTAGGATCTTTTTGCATTTTGCATTTTCTTTGATTGTTGTTGTCCATGTTTTCTATGGAATCTTCTGCACCTCAGATTCTCTCTTACATTTCTTGTATTCTGTTGCTGATGCTTGCATCTATGGTTCCTGTTTTCTTTCCTAGGATTTCTACCTCCAGAGTTGTCTCCCTTTGGGTTTTCTTTAAATTTTCTACTTCCATTTTTAGATCTTGGATGGTTTTGTTCAATTCCATCACTTGTTTGTTGGTGTTTTCCTTTAATTCTTTAAGGGATTTTTGAGTTTCCTCTTTACGGACTTCTACTTGTTTAGCAGTGTTCTACTGTATTTCTTTAAGTGAGCTCTTAATGCCCTTCTTAAAATTGTCTACCAGCATCATGAGATATGATTTCAAATCTGAATCTTGCTTTTCGGGTGTTTTGGGGTATTCAGAACTTGCTGTGGTGGGACTACTGGGTTCTGATGATGATGAGTGGTCTTGGTTTCTGTTAGTAAGATTCTTACACTTGCCTTTTTCCATCTGGTAATCTCTGGTGTTAGATGTTCTAGCTGTCTCTGGCTGGAGCTTGTTTTTCCTGTGATTCTGTTAGCCTCTGTCAGCACTACTGGGAGTCCAACTCTCTCCTGAGTCCCAGTGGTTGGAGCACTCGCTGCATGCAAGCTCTCTTCTTACAGGGAAGGTCCACAGATGTCTGGAGCTCAGATCTGCCTCCTTCCTGAAGATGGAGGCCATAAGGGCCCCCTTCCAAAAAGCTCTGTTGCTTCTGTGGCCCATGGGCTCACCTGTGAAAACTGGTCTCTCAGAGACCAGGGATACAAGATAGTGCTCTCACCTGAGTCCTGGGGTCAGATCCCTCCCTGGAGGCCAACTCTCCTCTGGTGGGGAAGATGCCCAGAGGTCTGGGTCTTAGCTCTGTCTCCTGGCTGAGGATGAAGGCCTGAAAGGACTCTGTCCAAGAAGCTCTGTTGCTTCTGTGGCCCAAGGGCTCTCCTGTGAGGACTGGTCTCTGAGAGACCTGGGATACAAGATGGCTCTCTCACTTGAGTCTTGGGGTCAGAGCCTTCTCTGGAGACCAACTCTCCTCAGTGATCCTAAGATCCTGGGTTGCTAAGTTGCCTGCGGTGTGGAGAGTCCTCTAGGGATTGTGGGACCATCCACTGAGTTCGTGCCCAAGGTGTCCCAGGTCTGACTGAAACGAACCCCAGATTCTGGTCAGGTGGGTTTCCTGTGTCCCTGTTTCTGATAGCACAGGCCTCTCCTGGTTGTTATGGAACAGATGTTGCATTCCACTCACTGGTCATCCTAAGATCCTGGGTGTGCTAGGGCACCTGCGGTGTGGAAAGTCCTTTGGGAACTGTGGGACTGTCCACCCAGTTTCCATCCAAGGTAGCCTGGGGCTGGCACTGACTGGATTGAACCCCAAATAGAATTTTTAACAAATACAAATTGTTTGCCCCACCCCCATTGGAACAACCCTGATTTCTTTCCTTCAGTTAAGTCTTTCCTGCTGTTTGTCATTTTGTTGTTGTTGTTGTTGTTTGTGTTTTTTACCTTAGGTCTACGGATGTTTGATACTGTTGTTAACATTAGGGCAAGAGATGCCACCTACAATGATTAAGCTCCAGGATTACTGAGTCAAATTACCAAAGACAAAAATAAAAATTGCATATAAAAATACCCTCTAAGTTCTTTATGCTTCTGTTGGGTTTAATTCTTCACAACTACCCTTGGCTACATGGGAACTGTGGTCTGGACATACCCAGTGAGGCTTTTTAACAAGATGATTTAGTTAGCTTGGAAGGGGTTTCTACTTCGGCATCCAGCTAACCAGCAACCATTTCTCAAACCTTTAAATCTTATTAATACTAAAAATTATAACTGGGGTACACAAGACATTCTAGTTAAGAATTTTGCTATTCTTGACCACAAACATGTAAGTCAACTGTTATGTTGTGAACACCAAGGCTTTTAAACATTTATTATTAATCACTGCTATCTTAGTATATATCTATTTTACAAAACCAGGAAGGAAAGGAAATTCTGTGGACTCCTCACAGTGAGAAAGTGTTGTTTCCTAAAGCCCATTTGGAAGTTCTCCAGGAGGCCAGGCAGCTCCTTCCTGAACCTAAGAATGGATTGAAACACAAGCCATGAATTCTTCTTTCTGATTGCTATTTGGCCTGAAGGATTGCTGGAAGCAGCCATGTCCTAGTTAGACTGTTTTCCAGCTTTTAAATGCACTAGAGTATGATTGTATTATGTGTTGACCCTGATTTATGTTGAAAGCCCAGGAATATTTTTCCAGAAGAAGTGCTTTGTGTATGTGTGAGCCTCTGAGGCCTGGCTTCATCAGAGAGCTGACTGGCTCACCTCAGCATGCTGCTCATTTATTCAGATGGCTTTGCTCTAAGGGAAAAATCTGAATATCCAGTGGTATTTGGTGAAATAAATGCCATAAAACAGATAGGGCTTGTTTAGAATATATCTCCATGATGTAATATGTCAATGCTCAATTACACATTTGTATGCACCTTTACAAAAACTGTCTCAAGAGAAAAACTGATTGTCATAATACCGTGTTTCAATTAAACCCACATCCTAGGCATTTCGAGTTCCAAATTCCTAAAACCCTCAACGTAATGCTTTCCATGTTGTGAGGTTAATTTACATAAAGATCTGGAGCTCCTGCTGTACTGCTTCAACTCTTGGTAGCTTTGATATTCTCCACAGTGCTATACACAAATAATATAAACTGCTTTTCACCAAGACAAGCTGTGATTAGCAGCAGGAGTTAGTCTCAGAGAGTGACCGCTAACTATATTCAATTCCAACATTGCCCAGGCCTCCTTATTCTTGAACTTCATCTTGCAATCCCTACAAAACACATCTGTTCCAACTGTTATGTGTTTTGAAAATGACATGTACTAATATTATGCCGACTGACCTGGGCGCCATCCCACATGGGATAATTCCATTCTGTAAACCATGCTCTGTTGTCTTCAGGTCATCTGGGAATTTGTAGTTCACTTTACCAGAGCAAAAGGGATAAAAATAAAACAAGGAAAAGGGGAAATGAGAAAGAAAAAGAACATTTCTGAATGAGGATTCATTCTTCAGACTTGAGAATAGATAACTTCTTCTTTCCATCCTATTAAGTTTTCAACAATATTCACCCATTGAAAATGTCAAAGGCCAAAACAATCTTCTCTTTCCAGGGTTCTGTGAAACTTCTCTGGGGCGGCTTCTTCTTCTTCTTCTTCTTCTTCTTCTTCTTCTTCTTCTTCTTCTTCTTCTTCTTCTTCTTCTTCTTCTTCTTCTTCTTTTTCTTCTTCTTCTTCTTCTTCTTCTTCTTCCTCCTCTTCTTCTTCTCCTCCTCCTCTTCTTCCTCCTCCTCCTTCTTCTTCTTTTTCTTCTCCTCCTCCTCCTCCTCCTCCTTCTTCTTCTTTATACTATTCTACTAATTTTTATTTTTAAAATATTTTATTTATTTACATTTTAAATGTTATCCCCTTTCTCAGTTTCCCTTCTGGAAACACCCTATCCCATTCTCCCTCCCCTTACTTCAATGAGGGTGCTCACCCACCTACCCACTCCTGCCTTCCTGTCTTGGTTTCCCCTATACTGGAGCACTGACCCTTCCCAGGACCAAGGACCTCTCTTCCCATTGATGTCTGACAAGGCCATCCTTTGCTACATATGTGGCTGGAGCCATGAGCCCCTCCATGTATACTCTTTGGTTGGTGGTTCAGTTCCTGGGAGCTCTGGGCGGTCTGGATGGTTGATATTGTTGTTCTTCATATGGGATGCTGGGAAGGATGTGGAGAAAGAGCAGCACTCCTCCATTGTTGTTGGGATTCCATGCTGGTACAATCACTCTGGAAAGATGCTTAAAAGTATAACAAAGACACATGCTCCACTATGTTTATAGCAGCCTTATTTATAATAACCAGAAACTGGAAAGAACCCAAATGTCCTTCAACAGAGTAATGGCTTTTTCTTCTTAACAAGGAGAAAAATGGAATTAAGTATTCTATGGCAGACTGTTTTACTGCTGAAGGGCATTACTTGATAAAGAAAAAAAAGGTGAAATAATATAATTGGACAACAATATCTGACATCACTGTGCAGATAATGTTCTCTAATTATTTGAAAGTTATCTTTAAGTGAGAATGTACATAGTTGACCCTTACACACAACCAAATACATTAAATATATACTAGAGTAGTATACATGAAGTAGTTCATTGGGGAGAATCTAGAGCTTATTGCTAGTATTTCTTTCTTGTGATGGTTAGCAACTAACTCCCCACAGAAAGGATTCTTTGAATTTCCAGACTTTTACATAGAAAATTTCCCTTATTACTTTCTTCATTCTAGCTTAGTGGTTCTCAACTGGTAAATATAATAATATTAGTAGTAGGAGAATGTATATACAAAACCATTTGAATTATATAATGACTGTTTAAAGGACTTTCTAGGTAATTTTACCTGTGGACACTTTCTGTTACATATTCTAGCATAATAAGCTAGAATGACTCCCCCCCTTTTTTTTTATTTTTTGGATGACCCCTAGTTATGCCAGAATCATTACAGTGGACCTAGTATCAGCAAAATATGCCATCAACCAGTATTCTTCTATATGCATTCACAGCTCAAGATAATATCTCAAAACTCTTATTGCACTAAGATGTAAGAAAATATTTTGTACGTTTCCCACCAATTTTTAGAATATCATTATTATTTTAAGAATCCTAAGATCCTCCCTCTCTGTGTGCCTGTCTCTGTCTGTCTCTCTGTCTCTCAATCTCTTTCTCCTTCTCATCTCTAGCTTTGTCTATCTCCCCCAAATTTTATCCTTCTGCAGAAAGAAAAAAAAAACAATGAACTTGAACTAAGTAATGATTTGTAGGTTATCATTTTGTAACGTGAACAAGGAATTTTATTTTGTATTTTTGAACTATGTCAATACACATCTTCTCTACCTTTGAAATTGTAGTCCTTAAAGCCCATATTCTTGACCCAGTACCCACTATATTTCACTTTTTATTCTTATCACTGATCCTTGGCAGAATTCTCACAAAGATCAACTTCATTACTCATACATTATCTGCCATCATTTTGGCAATATTCTATACATGACTCTTTAAAGATTATCTTTGTATGCCCAGGTTTTGTTAAATTTCAGACAACTGAATGTCACAGACCACTATATTAGTGAATATTACAAATCTTGTTATCTGGAACTGGTAATTGAAAATACCACTCTCCTCTTCGTTTCTAGTATTTCTACATTCTCCAAAATGCATGGAGAATACTTTCTACAAGATACTTTTTATGAATCTTCGTCTGTTCATTTAGTGACCTTGTTATGCCAGTACTTTGCGTAAGACTATGTATCTGTCTTGCAACTCAAATTTCAGAGCTCCCAGGAAGTGGTTTTATAGAACCCATGGTTTTGAAGCTTGTATGACTTTTTTTTTTAAATGCTTCAGACTATGTGATTTTCAAAGACAAAGACTGAGAAAGACATTCTGGTAAAAGGAGTGGTTATCCTAAGTGAGAATATCACTGAAAGGTCTCCATTTAAAAGTGGTTTATCAAAGGAAAGTTGGCTTTGTAAGGCTACAGAGTTAAGTCAATTTAATCTGCTTGCCAAGGGAGCTAAAACAGATGATTTAGTTGAAGCTCAGACAGACCACATGACTAAGTATATGTCTGGACCCTATTAAGAAGCTAAAGAAATCCAGCACTTGAAAGACAGAGGCAGGCAGATTTCTGCGTTCGAGGCCAGCCTGGTCTACAGAATGAGTTCCAAGACAGCCAGGATTACACAAAGAAACCCTGTCTCAAAAAACAAAAACAAAACAAATAAACAAACAAAAACATTTTAAAAAATCAAAAAAAGAAGAAGAAGAAGCTAAGGCATAAATGAAGGCCTAGTGGCCGCAGCATGGCTTTGGCTTCTGGGTTGTGATGTTTCCTAGTATAGAGAAATTTAGTATGTGAATTAGACAATATGTTTTCTTATTAAAAACCTTTTATTTTTTGTGTGGAAAAAAATTAAACTTAATGTGAAGCTAAATTACCTGGTCTTCAAAACAATTTCCTGCTCTTTATTTTCAGAGATTTTTCTTTTTTATCCTTATATAATACATTTTAGAATTATTTTAAACCTGGGTAAATGATATGTAGTTTTCAATCTATCACCTATTTTTGCATTTATTTGATGTACAAGTTTTGGGTAACCAATGTTTCTGATGTATATCAGTAAAGATATTAACAGGAATAATACTAGCAAAAAGAGAAGTGAGTATAAAAATTTACTTACTCTATTAACAAAATGCTTCCTATGCATCTTGTACAATAACAATCAAAATTAAATAAAAACAATGAAGAATTTACTTATGTGATTATTTTCAACAGAAAGCTTAGGACACATCCCTGTTATGCTGAGTCAGCAGCACCACCAACAGTAATAACATGAAAGCATACAGAAAACCCAGTAATACCAGCATAATAGATACATCACTGAAGCTGTAAAACATTTTCATGCATATTGTTTCAATGAATATTTTCAATGAATTTACAAGATCATTTTATCTAGAAATATAGACTTTAAAGTTTAGTAGCATTAAGTATTCATTTAAGATAAAATCTGTAATTCAAATATATTTCTTTGTGTCCAAAAAGGAAGAAAGAAAATATTATCTAATGAGAGTTGAGTTCACATAATATTTTGTGCATCCATTCCCATATAAAGTAGGCCTCATTACTATTTTTTGTTTGAATTGCAATACCTAACAATACATCATCAATGAATTGACAAGATGGCATGAATATTTATTTCAAAGAGCTAGAATCTAAATTTTTGTCAGTTGTGACTTTAATATATAGTTGTTTTACATTAGGTCTATATTGAAGCTTTTAACAGTTTTACAAATAGCCATTTTTCTTACAGTCTCTTGTGGACAGTATAGCAGATGTGAAGTCTGTGTACTTGCTGTGCTGGTCCTCCTCATTCTTCACCCATACATTCCTTCAGATTGGACCCATTTCTCTCAGAGTTCTATTATCAGTTATCCGTTCTAATAATTTATCATTCTAGTATTTTGCTTTTCTTGAAATTTAATCAATGTTGCGTATTGCTTTTTCTCATATCTGCCAATGAGTATTTCTAGAAACACTTCTACTATTGATTTGCCTAATTACTGTTGGGTGTTTTAGACAGATATTACACTATATTATTTAAGATCATCTGGAAAAGCTTGGAAATGTGTACTTTTGACTCTGAAATTATTATCCACATATATAAATTGTCCTGCAATTTGTGTAGATTCTTTCAGTTCATGATACATTCTTTAGTAATATATTTGCTTTCATAATTAAGTTATTACTATTATCATCATTCACAACATGGGAGATGTGTGTCTTGTTATGAGTTAATACGTTTAGTTTTTTACAGCTTTTTATTTAATCAATTTTACTTTATGATTAGGCTTTATTTTATTTTTTTAATTTTATATTGAAAATAGATTTTTCTTTCATACAATACATCTCTACCACAATTTCCTCTCCCTCCACTATCCTTAGATCCCCAACAACCTTCCCTTTCCCCCAGATCTATTTCTTATTCGTTTCTTTTTCAGAAATGAGCAGAACTCCACAAGACTAAAGACAAACAGGAAAAAATAGGGTCCTTTCCCACAGAGATTGAAATACCACCCAAGATGGGGAGGAGAGACTAGAGGAGTCAGAAGATTTAGAAGACATCAGGAGAACATTGTCTACCTAATAACTAATCACGGCTCACATAGGGTCATAGAGATGGAATCAGCAAACACAGGGCCTGCATAATTCTACACCAAGTGTTCTATGTATATATTATGCTGTTTGATGGGAATTCTAACAACAGGTGTGGGTATATCTCTGACTCTTTAACCTGCTCTTGGGACCTTTTTCCTCTTATGTGCTTGTCTTGTCCAGTTGCCTTAAGGGTTGTCTTAGTTAGGGTTTTATTGCTGTGAACAGACACCATGACCAATCCAACACTTATAAGGACAGCATTTAATTGAGGCTAGTTTACAGGTTCAGAGGTTCAGTCCATTATCACCAAGGCAAGAGCATGGCAACATTCAGGCAGGCATAGTTCAGATGGAGCTGAGAGTTCTATGCCTTCATCTGAAGGCTACTAGTGGAAGAACTGGCTTCCAGGCAGCTAGGGTGAGGGTCTTAAGTCCAGACACACAGTGACACACCTATTCCAACAAGGCCAGACCTCCTAATAGTGCCACTTCCTGGGACAAGCATATACAAACCATCACAAGAGCTTTCACAATTTCTCATTGTTTCTTTCTTTTTTTTTTTTTTTTTCAGCTTTAAAGGTAGACTATGAACCTCGGATATATGCAGCTCTTGTTAAATCAGGACCTATATTGCCAAACTTATTAGAAACAGCTGGGTGCCTGCTGCCTGCCTCTCCCTTTGCTGGAAGTGTTGCCAGACAGGTAGTCCAAATGGAAAGTAAGGGCAAGTTCAGGCATCTGGGATGTCTTTCAGAAAAGCAGCTGTAGCTTCCTTAGGAAGTAGTCATTACTAGCCATCAGCCACAACTCTGTATACCCTTGGGTCAACTTCTGGCATGCCTGGCCTAGTAGAATGCAGTTTATGACTTAGGACATTCACAGAAAGCCATTTGGGCAGTTCCATCTCTGGCAGAACTCTGAGAAATCCCTCAAGCTGCAAGCCATATGTGGGATGTTAGCCTTCTATTAGTCTACTCTGGAGGCTCCCATTTACTGGGGCTCTAATCATCTCTGTGATGCAAACAAAATCAATGTATGATTCTTTTCAAAAAATAAAATAAAAAAAGAAAAAAGAAAGAAAGAAACATCTCTAAGATAGATGGTCCTATTTTTAACACTAGACACCACTATTAATTATTTTGTAAACTTGGCATTTTCTCCTGAAAAATAGGACAAGTAGTATACAAATACAAAGACAATTTTGGTTCCATACCAAATATCCTAAAAAGCACCACTGAATGTAATTCTGTATTCATAAACATGTGCCTTTGCCAATGTGAGTATTGTATAAATATTGAATTTTTAGCCACCTTAAAATTTTAGCTCAGGACCTAAGCTCTTAGTCCTGGATGCACTGAAAGTCCATTTGTTTCATGACAAGATTTTGGAGAGAGAGATTGGCTACTACTTATTAAATACAGAAATGGAGTTGTGACTAATTTATTTCCATTTATGAATTTTATTGAAACACAGTTCTGTTTTAGAAAACAAATGCTGTAATTTCAGTAGGGAGAAGTAAGTTAGAAATATAGATACCTAAAATATTAGATTAGTAGTCATGAGTATCTTCATTAGAAATAATTATTTAGGGATACTGAAAGACTGATCTAGCAACATTTTACTCAAAAGTTTTCTGTTTCAAATGTACTGGGTACAAGTCAAGCAATTTTGTGCTGGTAGTAAGCAGGCACAAGGAAATCAAAGAGAATTCATTTCTCTTTATAATCAAAGCATTTGTGTAGATGTATAGAAGTACAAAATAAATGTGTATACCTATGGGGTAATGGTGGGGGTATTTCTTTGTGCTTGGATTTAATAACTATGACTATAAATCCTTTAATAAAATTAAATGAAGAAATTTTATTATTAAACTTTTAAATTCACTGTCAGAGAGAGAGAGAGAGAGAGAGAGAGAGAGAGTTCAGTCATCATTCAGTTTTACATCATAATGCATAATGTCAGGCTATTTAGAATGGTTTACCCATCAGTAACTAATATATATATATATATATATATATATATATATATATATATGTATGTATGTATGTATATACATATACATATACATATACATATACATATACATATACATATACATATACATATATATATATATATTATATAAACATTTCAGCATAAAGTATACTAGGTAATGTTCATGTGCTTGTTATTTGTTGTGCTCTGGTTTTAGTGCCAACTTCTTAAAAGCTAAGTAAGACAGGTTGCTCACTCATGAGTTTGCCCCTGCTCTGCATTGTTCTCTCCTTCTCACATGCATACAAAGAAAACAATGGGCTGCTTCATGAGAAGTCTGAGAAGATCCCTGGTGCACAGAGTCCCAGGAAAATGAACCTTTCTCCTAAATATTTCCAGCTCAGTGAGAGCACTGTTATTTCACTTTCAACTTCAAAAGGAAAGAATATTGTAAGAAAGAGGAAAACAAGCTGGGCGGTGGTGGCGCACGCCTTTAATCCCAGCACTTGGGAGGCAGATGCAGGCAGATTTCTGAGTTCGAGGCCAGCCTGGTCTACAAAGTGAGTTCCAGGAGAGAAACCCTGTCTCAAAAAAACAAAACAAAACAAACAAACAAAAAAAAACAAAAACAACAACAACAACAACAACAAAAAACGAAGAAGAAGAAGAAGAAGAAGAAGAAGAAGAAGAAGAAGAAGAAGAAGAAGAAGAAGAAGAAGAAGAAAGAGGAAAACAAACAAACAAAACAGAAGGAAACTTGGATAGTAAGAATATACCAAAATCTTTAGAAAGTGTAGGAAAAAAAAAAAAAAAAACAATCTCTTTAGGATCAGCACTATTGTTTATAAGCAAGAAACGAATTCAGCAACGAAAGCATTTTTCCAAATCATACCAGCAGATACTATAATCTGAAAACAAACTTAGTAATGTTAGTATTCCTAAAAGTCGTGTATCAATACAGACAATTAATTCCACCTTTAAATTCAATGAAGAAAAGTCCACACATGTTTTTGAGAAATGTAGCATGTATTTTCACTCTATGCTAATTATGGTTTATACAATTCCAACCAGATGGGTTTGCATGCACGGTAGCTAATTCAGGCCAACTGTCTTCAAACATGTGCTCCGAACTGTAGGTAGACTTCATAGACCTCTAAGTGATCCCTAATCTTATTAAGAATATTTGTCATTTTCAAGTGTTTATGTGATAACTCAAGTGCGGTTTGGATAGAGAGCAGACCAGCTCACAAATAGTGCCGAAAGGAATACACATATTCTTGGGTGGTCTAGACTTTCAAAAGTGTGTATATTATGTATGTACATGATATAAGGTTATAAGGTTGGGGCTGAAGAGATAATTAACATGGATTGTATGTCTCTTGTATCAGTAAAGCTAGTTTTTTTTTTTTTTTTTAGACTGTTTCCATTGGCTTAGTGTGAAATAGTAAGCAAGTTTTCACAGGAATCAGCTAAACACTTTTAAAAAATATGTCTTCTGATGCTTTGATACATCATCCTAAAGCTGTACTTTATTTAACTTGCACAAGGATGGTTTAATGTATTTTCTTAGATAAAACTAATATCAGAAGACTAAAATATATATTTTTCTGAACAATTCTTATTTATAGATGAGCATAAATATGTTGCTTTTTTAAGGCTAAGAATTTAATTCATTAAATACATGGTAAAAATAAACAGTTCATTTGTAAAGTAAATAGTAGTAAATTTTCCAAAAACATCATATTAAATATAGTCTGATTACATAATAAAAATATTATTTAGAAATAAACCAACATACACACTCCTCAGGACTTCTCAATAATACTACAGTTTTATGGACACATATGAGTCAGTATATTGACCATTTTAGAATATTCTATAAGCAGAGCCAAGTTTAGTATTAAGTTCACAATGCTCAAAAGTCATTTTGAAAATACTGAAAACACAGTGTTTAAAGTGTTGGTTTATTTATATCCAGGTAAGGTTATATAATTTAGTTACTTTTTATGTTTTCATTAAAGCAGTGTTTACTTATAATTGTTGGCAATCATCACCATAGATAATAACTGTTGTTTTTCAGCCTTCATTGACATTAGGGGCACAATCTTTTTAACTTTTTAGATCATTTTTATTTCATATATATATATATATATATATATATATATATATATATATATATATATATATATATATGAGTGCTTTGTCTGCATTGTATATACGTGCACCATGTGTGTGCCTGGCACCTGTGAAAGTCAGAGGAGTACATCAGATCTTCTTGCATTAGAGTTACATATTGTTATAAGTCATCATATAGATGCTGGAAATGGAAGAGCAGGTCATCTGCATGAAAGCCAGTGCTCTTAACTCCAACCCAGAGAGCAATAACTAGTTTTTATTTGATATAGTTTTATTTTAATGGTTTAAATTTATACATACTAATAATTGGATGAGTAAGAAATAAACTTTATAGGAAAATATTATTTTCTTTTTAGGGCTCACGTATGAGCTGTCAGCTACAAATGCATACATGTGCCTATCATGCGTATTAGGGAATTATAGAAATGTACATTTTTTGTAAACTTTCACACTTGCATAAATTTTGATTTTAATAAAATTATTTTTAGTATTCACAAAAATGTAGTTTCCTATTTTAATAATTGAGGTTCTCTCCTTAGTCATATAGAATAAATGATCCTCCCCTATAGAAAATTCCTTAACACATTGATATGCTTCCAGCTGCAGATAGTTTCTGTGATATTTGGAATCTGGGGAATTTTAGAGGGTATATAAATGCTCAAACCCAAGAAGAGGGGTGGATTGTTGGTTGTTGTTAGTTTCTGTTGATTGTGGTTTATTAAGTAGTAGTGCACAAGGAAGGAAACAAAAACAAGAAGATATTACATATCTGACAGAGAAGATCAAACTTGTCCCAAGAACCTCAATGCCCCTAATCAGTGGGAAGAAGTCTAATGATATCGTTGCCTCCCTTTTGACCCTTGACTTTATTCAGGGATTCCTTTCCTTTCCTGTCTATCTTTTTATTCCCATTCTATTTAGGGTTATGTGGTTGAAAGTGTGGGAGAATAAGGGTAGAAAAGGGTAGAAGAAAGAAGAACTCACAAAGTAGCCAAAGACAAGCTATAAGTTATCCCATAGATGCTCATTCTCTTGTTATTAATTCAGGAAATTTTAAATCATGTCTCACCTGCAAGTTTATATCAAAGTTAAGTGCCATGAATACTTTTTTTTAAAGCCTCCATAAAAGCTGTAGTACTGCCCACTAGCTATCATTGCAATGGCCTACTGTTCAAAAAGATGTTTGTTTCTTTTGGACATTGCGTCTATTTGAGTGGCTATGCTCAATGTACCCAAACCAGAAGAGATGAATATGCACAGAGGAATATAAGACGTAAACCATCCAGGCTTGTGATGTGAGGATTTGTAACTTTTTGGTGTGCCATTTGCATGAATTTCTTCCTGCATGAATGAATCTCCCTCCAGTAGGGTAGAAGCCCGATTTGCTTATATTTGAGTCGTTTTCAACAAGGTCTCAGAAACAAACTTAAATGGGATGGGCAATAGCTCCCAGTGGTGTTTAACAGAGATTAGCTGCTCAGATTAGCCACCTGCCAACTGATGATCTTCTAGAATGAGGTGGAAGAAACATAGAGAGCATCTGTACAGGTCAAAGTTCAGGCATGAGAGTTGAAGTTCCTGGAAAGTCAGGAAAATAGCCTGAAGACAAGGACCACTAATGATGTGTTAGCTCAGGGAGGGCTTGAAACTGGGAATGTATTTCCTCTGGCTCATAGCTTGCTTCCAGCTGTTAAAATCAAGGGACTTGGTCAGAGCTAGGATAAAGTGAGTAAGTATTGAATTTGTATTCATCAGAAAACATATCTATACATTAGAGTAACATATAAAAATTACTTTAAAATATGAGTTAAAATGCTACAATACCTATTTACTCTGTTACTATGCTTAACCAAGGATGTGTTGGCCCTGATTTCATTTGACTAAGAGATATATTAATGGTCTATTATTGAATGAAACCCATTTAATCTCACTGACTATGGAAACACAAATGAATAGCTTAACAAAAATTCCAACAAAATTTTAAAAAATAACAGATTTGATATTAATAATCAAGTATTTATGTGAGTTTCATGAGAAATAATTATTTTTACTAAATTATTTATTAGGTTATCTCTGGTAATATAATAAATATATTCATATATGTTCAGAAATATAAAAATCATTTGTTTTCTTCTACTTTAATATTTCTAACAACGAGTCAGCAATAAGGACAAGTTTAGCCTTCATAGTCATTTTATGTCATTTCTGTGGCCACTGGTCAATGTATATGTCCTTGTATTTTAAAGGTATAATTTCCATCTTTAAAATATTGACTGTGAAAACATCTCAACAGCATAGCAGTTATTGGCTTTAAACACTGCAAATCAAGATTGTTACTCTTAAAAGAAAACATATCTTATCACTGTGGATGGGATGCTATTGTCATTAATCTACCTTCTATAGTTGTTGAACACAGGGGCTTTCTGGGAACTACTGCAAATATGAAGCTCAGCCCCAGCTATTGATATTCTTGATATAGCCAGGCAATCATATTCATTGAACACGTTTGAGTTTTATCCACAAATGAGATACCAGTCTTCCAAACTGTTTTGTTGGGTTCAGAAAACACATTCTGGTTAAGACATCAAGTGTGTACCTGACACAAGCATTTCTATAGTACATTAGTCAGGTCTGACAGACTCACCTGAGATCTAACAGCTGTACCTCTCTTTGAAAGGTTATTCCATGGATGCCCCAAACAGAGAAACTGAAAAACATGAACCCTGCTACTCTGTAGGGTGTTGACTGCACTTGAGTTGTATTTAGTAGGCAGGAAGTCTCTAGGCCCAAATTGGACCAGAGTTTCAAAGATGTAAAACCTTCTCATAACTGTGGATTAATAACAAAGTCATACCTGCAATTTTTAACTTTTTCACTCTAGTTCTAGTTGAGACATTTTAGCATCACTGAGAAGCTAGATAGAAGTATGAATAATCTAAATGAGACCTTCCATACATGGGGAATAGGAAAAATTACATATGACCAATAGTTTTCTATCAAGTTCAATTTTCCTCCCTGGAGAAAATCCTTGAAGTCTTAAGCTTCAGATTCAAACTTAATAAAATTTTCTATTGCCATATATATATATTTCAGACTATACTAGAATGTACTAGTGGTTTGATTAATATGCTAAATTCAAATAAAATATTTACCAGTATTATAGACATCATTTCTGACCCTCTTCTGAAGGTGTATTCTCAGCCATCCCTTGAACATTAAACTCATTTTCAGAAACAAAAGGAACTTGCTACTCAAATTTAGGAGTACTCAAAATTTTCTTCTGCTCCTGGTGTTATTTTACCTGGCACTGCCATAAGAAATCTCATGAGGTCATGTCTCTGGAGTTACAGTCAAAAGAAACGATTTGAAAACCAGCCATTAATCACATTGTGCTTGACTTCTGAAGCAATTACATAATGTTAATATTATTCTTGTCTTCTGCTCCGATATATGTACTGATTTTTATTTTATTTTTCATTTTTAAGGGGGTATAATAGGCTCAAAGGAAGGAGTAGAGTGAGGGGAACAGCTTGTATGACTAGACAATATTCCAGTTAATGCTCTTCTAGAAACAACTAGAAGGTTAAAGTGAAGTTGGACTATTTATCACATCCAAGCATCAATGCTCCACAATATTGATTTCTTTTAATTTGGGTCATTTTGTTGATGTCTTTTAATTTGGGTCATTTTATTTGTTTGTTGCTGACATTGTTTCACTATTCTGATCCTGATAGCAAGGGTGTTTGTGTAAATTAATGGTTGGCCTCAGTCTTTACATCTTTACATCAGTACCTCACCAGGACATGTTCTCATGCTTTCATCTACTGCTTAAGTAGTTTTCCACTAAATATTTTAATGCACCTTCCAGAAACAGTCACTGTCTTTTTAGAGAGAGGAAACTGGTAGTATTGTCATATTTTGGAGAAGGGATTGGCACAGTTCTTATATATAGAGAGATGATATAGGGAAGCGGCCCATATAGATATTACAATAAGTCTGACTTATTACAAACTTATTACAATGAGTTTCATTGTTTCTTCCTTTCATCATTGGTCTAAAACTCTCCTAAAATGGAGATCAGAAAGGCAGTCCTCTAGATTAACAAAAGGAACAGAGGGAAGAAGTGCATTGACAGGTGCATTATGGGATATAGTATTTAGATTTTGCAGAGTGAAATACTACAGCCATTATTCTTGCTGGAAATAGCTGTGTGATCCTTATTGCTAAATTCACATATCAAGTTTGGTAATTTGTTTTGAGTTTCTGGTGTTTCCCAAAAGCAAGAAATTAAATGCAATCAACTTCCTAGGCTGATTTTTTTATGATTAAGTTATATCTTCAATTTTAAAACTTTTGTAGCTACATTTTAAAACATAGTGATATCAAAAGATGTGGAAGGCAAATTAGCCACAGTTTTGTGGATTCCATTCCTGTTGAATGAAATGCATACTTGGCTAGATTATATTGCCTCAGAGGAAAATGACTCTTCAACAGTGTTTTCATTTCTTATATTCCTAAGCCTCCTTCAACTATTGCAGCAATGACATCATCTAACTTAGAACACACAGGATTCCGAACACACAAATCAGAAAAAAAAAAAAAAAACAACCCTCTTTTATTATGTTCAGTGTCTAGTTTATATAACACTGTATCTTTAAATAATCTATATTTGTAAATGTAAGAGAGGAAAAAAAAGAGCAAAAATACCTCCTTACTCTTATTTTTATCTTCACATAGCATTCCTTGTTGTTAAGTTCACTAAATTCCATCCTTGAACAGCTTGCTAAGTTTTAAGTAATTTGATTGTGCAAAATAATTTGTGTTTGTTTTCTTCCAGGAAATAATGTAACTCACTGAAACAAACGTTTCGATTCACTTTTGTTGTTTTCTTTCTTTAGATTTTCTTTTCGGTTTGCATCGCATTCTGGGGCATAAGAAGCATAAAACAACTCACCTCTGGCTCCTGGAAAAAGCCTTAATGCATACAGATCCATCGGTCCTGTCAGTTCTCCATGCTACATCACTATGACACAGAGAAAGAGTGGTATCTTACATGGTACCTACAGGAGCTACTTAGTTAATGAAAATTGAAAGCATTTCTTTACCTATGCTGTTCACATTTGTTTTTCGGTTGTAATTACTGTGAGTTATTTGTTTTTTCTCTCACTAAAACCTATCCATATCCATTGAGGCTATATTCATTTCTCTCTCAGTGGCAATGAATATGGAAAGGAAACAAGGGCTTTAATTCATTTAAAGAGTGAAAATTACATTTGTCTTCTTAGTTTGACAACTGATCCTTTAACAGTTTTTAAAAGTATATACTTAGATATATCTCTATTGTCCTTAAAATATATTGTTGTGTGTGTGTGTGTGTGTGAACCTGCATCTGCCTCTGAAAATCAGTCATCTATAGTGAGGCATTACATAAACACATACTAACTACATGAAAAAGATTAGAATGGAAAAGAATCAATCTGTTCAACAGGTTAATCTGCAATACGTATTTCTACAATGTTGGGTTAGCATCTTGCAATAATATGAGGAGGACATCATAATTCATGCTGTTTCAAATTATAATAACACTGATAATAACATTATCTCAAAAAACTGACAAAGATGGTATGTATACACTGTTTAATAAAATATTAAAAGTTTTAAAATTATTGGTTATTTTATTTATTTACCATTCAAATGCTATATCCCCCTTCCCGGGTTTCCCCTCCTCAAACCCACTATCCCACTATCCCACTATCTCCCCTCCCCCTGCTTCTATGAGGGTGCTCCCCCAACCATCCAACCAAACCTGCCTCACTGACCTGGCATTCCCCTATGCTGGGGCATCGAGCCTTCAAAAGACCAAGGGCCTCCACTCCCATTGATGCCAGAATGAAGTCTTTTATATGTTTCTTTTGGAGAGAACTGCCTTTATATCTTCTTTTGGAGATAAGAACTGAGTTCATGGAAACCTTGAAAAAGTCTTTAAAAAAATAAGAATTGTTCCTTTCTAGCAATATTTATCGGACAATTTCAAGTGATAATTTTTGCAGTCCAAGTCAAAAGTGCTGATCTAAATTAATGACTTTCATTACTCTCGATTTATAGGCATCACTGAATTAAGGAGACTAAATGGTTCCTTCATTATAAGTATGTTACTGAAGACTGCAAGGAAGGAACATGGGAAGCTGTCAGAGAATAAGGCTGCAGGTGCTTGTGCACCCAGGAGACAGGGCTAAAGTGTATTTACTTTTCAAGCTGGAACAGCAGAGGAAGATTAACTCTGCATGATGAAAATATTAATTATATCTCAACCATCAGAAGTGGGTTTGGCTTTGCTCCATTCATGTTTTTATACTTCTTAATTAAATACAGGAGTTAAGCTATTTCTGAAATCCAATGCAAATATTAATTCCTGTTGCAGTGCCTCACTAACAGGCATGGCTGGCCTTCACAGGTATAGAACTACCTTACAGCAGGGAGCCCTCTGCTGGTACAAAATCATTAATGTATCATTAAAGTTCTTGAGATGCATATTATGTATTGTAAAGAATCCCACACTATAGGTTGCATCATTCAATTATGGGAAGAAAAGAGTATTTTTATAGATTCTTTAATTTTTAATTAGCGTGTCAAAATAATTTTACGATGGAGAAACACACACACACACACACACACACACACACACACACACACAAACCCACGCTCATACAGAGAGAGAGAGAGAGGTAGTTTAAAATAACTACAGTGATGAAAATAATTCATGTGCAACAGCATCCTTTGAAGAAACTCAAATGTATAACTTACGTTTTTTCACTATAATTTGGCTCATTTTATTTTTAGAAATACAGCTATTTTCAAGTTACAAATTTCTAAGCCTTTGAATAAGATTATGGTTCCCAGATAGGTGATGTGCCCAGAGCTTCTGTGCATGAGATAGGACTTTTATTCACCTTCACCCTTGCTAATTTTCCAGGCCTACTTTCTCTGGCAAACACTAATGCATGCTGACAGATCATGAAGCTCTTAGTAATATCATAAATTGATCTTGAATGATTCCATGTAATTTATGCTGGCTCTTGACTGGAAGGACTTTAATTGTCCTTATTTCTCTCCCTCAAGAGAATAACACTAAAAATAGGGCTTGTCTGTTACTCATTTTTGATGGAGAGATGTATTCTGCTTTTGCAATAATTACAGACTCACTCAGTCCTGCTTATGCACCTAAAGAACCACAGTGGCCATGTGTTTATAGGGCAGAGCTCCATTAGCAGTAGTTACTGGAACCTCTAAATTATTGCAGAAACAAGTACTATGAAACCATTTTGCAGAAATCTGAGGAAGGATAAATAATTTACCCAATATCGCCATGGAACACACTAGGTGTCCTTTTTTTTTTTTTTTTTTAAATTCTCTGAATTCTAACAGCAAAGACCATGACACTTCTTCATTTCCTGTTATAAGACATTCAGAGAAAAACTCAAGAATTACAGGCTCAGAAGTTCAGGAGTAGAGTATGTCATCAGTCTCCAATTTGATGTTCCCACTTCAAAAAGATTGAAGGAGAATTCTGTGTAATAGTTGAGAAGGTTTATGTGTCCTGGGGTTTTAAACCTTGTACAATTGATGTCCTAATTAGCTTTCTATTTCTGTGACAAAGAGCATTACCTAAAGCAACTTGGGGAGAAAAGGATTTATTTCATCTTACACTTCAGGGAACAGTCCATCACTGAGGGGGAGGCAAGGTTGGAGCTGAAGCAAAAATCTGGGACAGCTGTGTTTGCTGGCTTGCTCTTCATGGCTCATTCAGCCTGCTTTGTTATGCAGTAGAGTATGGGGTGCTAATTGGTAGCACTAAACACAGTGGACTGGGCCATCCTATATCAATTATCAGTCAAGAAAATTTCACAGCCTATACACTACAGGTAATCTGATACAGACAATTCTTTTTTTTTTTTCCAAGTACATTTTTTCTCTTTATTAGATATTTTCTTCATTTACATTTCAAATGTTATCCAGAAATTTCCCCTTACCCTCCCGCATCCCCGCCATGCTCCCCTACCCACCCCCTCCCATGTAATGGCCCTGGCATTCCCCAGTACTGGAGCATATAAAGTCTGTATGACCAAGGGGCCTCCAGGTGACCATGACGTGTATTATCCTGACACAAAAATATAACCAGGACTATTGATAGTGTACTATTTTGCATATGCTTGTTAGAGTCCAAAATAAATAAATAAATAAATAAATAGATAAATAAATAAATAAATTCACCCCTGTTCTTAGTCTGTTTTTTTTTCGCTAAAATTTTCTATTTGTTTCCCTGCCATTAGTTAACTTAAAATCATATTTGTTTAACTCAACTAATTTTTTTTTTTTTTAATTATATGTAAGTACACTGTAGCTGTCTTCAGGCATTCCAGAAGAGGGCGCCAGATCTCATTAAGGATGGTTGTGAGCCACCATGTGGTTGCCGGGATTTGAACTTATCACCTTCAGAAGAGCAGTCAGGTGCTCTTACCCGCTGAGCCATCTCACCAGCCCCATCTCAACTAATTTTCAAAAGGCCATGCTATTTTGGGTATGTGATTCTGTAACTGCATTCAGAGATTCAGCTAGCCAGTAAACTTAATGAACTCTCCAAATATCTGCAATCCCTAGCTTTTATGACTATTCACCAGTTTCCAAACTCTCCATCTATTTTAACATATAATTTAACTGTTCAGTGAGGAAACTACAATAGAAATACTGATTCATATAGTAAATAGTTTGCTCTAAAGTTATGCAATCTACTAATGAAAGCAGCAGTAACCAGACTCCATCTCTTTTCTACTACTCCCCATTTTCTGAAAAACACCCACGTAAGCCAAAAAACACAGAGCTCCTTAGCGTCCATAATCTTAAATCATTGTTCATGTCAGGACTCTCAGCATCTCTATGGGAGCAAAGGCTTCATCTAAGCTTGCCTCTGAGGAAAGAGACTGACAACATTGTATTCATGGTCAGAATACATATTTCCAAATCACATCCTGCCCTCTCTTCTTTTTAATATCACAGCAATGTACTCTCTTTTCTCACAAAAGACAAAATCAAAAAGGTTACTCTCAAAGTAAGATGGTTTTCCATTGTGCTTGTAACTACACACTCTCTAATTGGGTTTAATCTCAATTCCATGAGATGAAACCCATGCCTGACACTGCTCAGGTGGGCGAGAACCTGAGCTAAGATAGGTACTAGCCTAGGAATAAAAACAAATAGTACTGTTCTGCTAAAGGAATGTTTAAGTGAAATGACTCCTATCAACAGACTGCTATACCCATAAATCAGTGACATATTTATCCATTTTCAGACTTCTTCGTATAAGACATGGGAATTAACACAGAGACCTACATCTGGATAATTTTCAGAGAGTGAGTGACTTTGGAGAAGGGGATATCTCCATCAAACTCCTCCTTTCAGAGCTCAAAAAGGTCTCTTAAAAAGGAGGCAGAAAGATTATAAGAGCCACAGATAATAAATGATTCCAAGGAAATAGTGCCTTCCAGACACAATTATGAGTGACACATATATGAACTGACAGAGACTGTAGTGGCCTGCAGAGGACAGGCTTAAGCCAGATGGGGTCCCAGTGCTAACTGGTAGAAATAAGCATATCGGTTCAGTCCTAACATAGAAGGTATCTCTAATTGCCATCTGCTTGCAATAGAAAGAAAACAATGTTCTGGATTAGAGTCTCACTGAGCAGGTTAACCATGTTCAACAGTGTATGACAGATACAAAATGAACTCATTGATATTATTGTAGACTTGTTTGGACTTTTTTTTGTGTTACTGACATTTTGGTTACATATAAAATTTCTGATTTTGTTTTTATATTTGTGTGCATACGAGTTTTTTTAATTACCCTGATTTGTTTGGACTTTTTGTTTATTTGTTTTCTTAAGTAAGGAGAAAGAAGACATAGAATGGACCACTAGAGAGGTGGAGAGGCTCTCTAGAGGTCGAAAGATAGGACAAGAAAGATAAAATATATGAAAAATAGCTTCAGTTAAAAGCAAACAAAATAAAATTAAAAAAAATAAAATCTTTTAAAATAAAAATATAAATAACACGTTTCCATCTTGTATGTTCAGTGTTCTGAAATTCCACTCCTCTTGGGCCATTCAGTACACACCTTCCAAGAAATGCTATCATCCAGAATTCATTATTTAATTATAGATAATTATATTGTGGTTATAATCACCTTACTTGGATATAATTTGGCATTTACTATCACTAAGTACAAAGTTCCTGTCAGCATATATTTTTATTATTTATAACTGCACAAAAGAAACAGGGCTTATATTTTACATAATAATTATCTCTGTTTTCCTCCTCCCACAAATCCCCAACACCAGGGATCAAACCCTGGGATTCTGTCATGCAAGGAAAGTGCTCTACCACTAAGTTACATTTCTGTCTCTTATGTACAGATCTTTCTTTAAAAGGTAAATGTATGATGGAAACATTTATTCGACAACCCTATATTAGGCTTCAGAGCAGTGCATTTCAAAATTATCTTCATGCTAACATATTGAGCTTTTGTATATGCAGTCTAAAGTGTAGTAAGAGAGCACTTGTCTTCCTAAAATTTGCAAGGTACTACATTCTATTCCCAGAATATGAAAAGAAGGAAAGAAGTTCTTCAAGCTCTACGATTATGGTATAAAGCAGAATTGCTGATATAGTAAGATCTTAACTATGATAAATAGATGATGGCAATTAAGTAAGCATGAGGATTAAGAATGTCACAGGATGTAAGTATCTGCATCTTTCTCAGTCAGCTGCTTGTTGGGCCTTTCAGAGGATGGCCTTGCTATGCTCCTGACCCAACCATTGGACTGAAATCAGAGACTGCTGAGGTAGAATTAGGGGAATTTTGTAAGAAGCTGCAGAGGAAGGCTACCCCATAGGAACCCCAGCAGTCTCAACAAGCTCAGACCCCTGAGATCCCTCAGAAACTGAGCCACCAACCAGGCAGTGTACACTAACTAGTCCAGATGCAGACACATATACAGCATAGGACTGCTTGGTCTTCTCTCAGGGAGAGAAGATGCTCCTAACTCTGGAGAAACTTGAAGCCCCAGGGAGTGGAGAGGCCTAGCAAGAGTGGGAGACATCCTATTGGAGACAGGGAGAGGAGGAATGGGATGAGGAACTGCAAGAGGGCACACCAGGCAGCGGTTAAGGACTGGACTGTAAAAAAGTAAAAATACTAAAGAAAATAGAAAGAGAGAGAAAGAAAGAGAGAGAGAGAGAGAGAGAGAGAGAGAGAGAGAGAAAGAAGGTCATAGGAAAGGCACATCTAATACATCTATAAATATTTATATAGCAGGCATATTTTAACATGGAATTATTTTATATGTGCTTTTAAAGAAATTAATCCTGAATGTTTTATCGCAGGCAATGTTTTGGGAAGATGGGGAGTAACAAGCTATGTAATAGAGAAGGGCACATGGTTGAGAAATGTGACCACAGCTCTTGCTTCTGTCTGTTTTTGTAAATTAAGTGTCATTGATAGAAAGAGTAAGCACATACTGCCTTAGGTTTTGAAAACACTATATAGTAGTAGTTCCAGTTTTTGACATAGTCTCTTGTACTAATGTAAGAATTTAACAGCATTTTAAATATAGTAGATTTTCATTTATAATGGTTTCTTCTAATTGTCCATCTAATCCAGACAAAATGCATCTAGGGCCTGCCCTTAGGTCCCATAATGAATTTTAATTCATACGGGAAAAAATACATCCTCTGACTATACGTGTTTAAGCATGGCTAATTCTTTCTAGATTAGGAGACTCTAACAATAGCACCTGGCAGACAAGTGACACTTACAGAAGCACTACTGGCATTTGCAATAGTGTATATGATAAATAAATTAATAACCCACCAATTTGCATTGATAGTTCTCCTAAAATTAAAAATGCATACATAGTACTATGTATTGAAAATGTTGATCAGGCAATGTGATTCACAGTGTCATAAGGGGTTAATAATATCTGTTATTGCAGAAAATAGAACTAGATGAGCCGAGAAGCAGCATGTGTATTTTAAAAGTCCGTGATTTCATTAAGATGATCACATCTACAGGACAAGATGTAGCACAAGCAACTGCTGCAGGCACATAGCTTGAGGAAATGGATTTTTATTCAGATTAAAAAACTCTAGGTTCCTTTCACTTATTTAACAATTACAGCCTCCTAGTGCGCAAACATAATTAAAGTCCTGGCTTCTGAAGCTGAATGCCATAGGACCAATTAAAGGACCCTCAGCTGGCCTCACAGAATGCAGCCAAAGAATAACCTTTTAACCACCCACTGGAGTCATTTGTAAGGTGTTCATCACATCAAATATAAAACATCTATCACTATTGTTTGAATCAAAGTTTAATAGAGAAAATCGAAACATTTTGTTGGTGGTGAGATGAATAAAAATCCTGATGGATAACAGTATGGTAGAACAGAAGGTCGGGAAATCCAATACAAATATGTAGCTCTGGGGGATGGGGAACTTAGAGTAGCAACTAGAAAGTTCCAGGTGCCAGGGAAGGGAGAGGCTCCCACGACCCAAGTGGGATGACCTTAGCAACAAAGAGGAAAGAGAACCCATAGAGATCTCCTCCAGTAAATAGACACAGCCCCCAGTTGAAGAACAGGGCCCCCATATCTCAAAATTTTTTAACCCAGAAATGTTCCTGTCCAAAGGAAAGACAGGAACAACAACAACAACAACAACAAAAATGCAACAAAGACTCAAGGAAAGGCCATCCAGAAACCGCCCAACCTAGGAATTCATCCCATCTACAGACACCAAACCCTGACACTATTACTGACACCAAGAAACATTTGCTAACAGGAGCCTGGTATGGCTGTTCCCTGAAGGGTTCTACAAGCACCTGACCAATACAGATGTAGATATTCAAAGCCAACTATGAGACTGAACACAGGGGATGCCAATGGAAGAGTTAGGGAAAGGACTGAAAGAGCCAAAGGGGATTGAAACCCCATAGGAAGAACAATATCAATTAACCAAACCACCCAGAGCCCACAATGAGTAAACCACCAACCAAAGAATAGACATAGAGGGACCCATGGCTTCAGACACATATGTGGCAGAGGATGGCCTTGCTGGGCATCAATGGGAGAAGAGGCCCTTGGTCCTGTGGAAGCTTGTTGTCCTAGCGTTGAGTGATGCTAGAATGTTGAGTCTGGAATGGGTAAATGGGTGCAGGAGCACCCTCATAAAGGCAAAGGGGAGGAAGTGAGAGGAATAGGAATGGGGGGTGGTTGTGGAAGGGTAACCAGGATATTATTTTAAATATAAATGAACAAAATGATTTATTAAAAACATGACTGTACATTGTTATATGTATGACTGTTGGTGTTCAGAGAGATATATTTATAACTTAAATATTTTATACACACAGGATAGTGAATTTTCTAGAGAGGTATTTGTTAAAATAGTAGTAAAAAAGAAATGGAGTATTATTTCTGCCAGACATTAGACTGAGTAGTGTATGATATTTTAAAGAGATTTTGGTGCTGGAGATTGTATCATAGCTTTGTATACGCTAAGCAGGTACTCAGTAATTGAATGATAGATACCATAAAGAATAGTTATATAGGGGAACCTATGTTCTCTATCAGTAGTGAAATGTTTATATAGGGTCTGCTAAATTGTGTTGGAACCTATTCAAGACTAAATGAAAATACTTCCACAAATCTGAGTGAGTATTAACAAAATTTGTGAGGATGAAAGCTGCAGCTGATTTTTAAAAATTGAAATTAAAACTCATACACAAGAAATATGAAAACTTATCCCTATGGAAATAGAAAAACATTGAACATATTAGAAACAAAGTGTTATGTAAGATGTCATTCTTAAGTACAACTGGACAATATTTTTCTTTCTGAGGATTACACACAAACACAAGTTTATATATATATATATATATATATATATATATATATATATATATATATATATATATATATATATTGTTTTTATATATATATATATATTTTATATATATATATATATATATATATATATATATATATATATATATATATATATATATATATATACTGAGTTTATATATATATATATACTTTATATATATATACTTATATACTTTTATATATATATACTTATATACTTTATATATAATAGCACAAAAATGCTATTTTAAATGGATTAATTTACATTAGTCATTGCCAAGTAATAAAGAGCTCAAAGGTCAGAAATTCATAGCAGCTGGGCTTACTGTTCTAACAAGTTCTAACAAGATGTTAGAGGCAAAATACTTGATACATTTGTTGAATATGTTTGAAATTTGTCACAAATGGGATCAATCATAAAATATCTGACTATTTAGATGGCTGTTTACCTTTAAAAATAAATAAAATGAGGACAAAATTTTATCCATTACTATATTTTTCAAAATAAATTCGGTAATACCTAATTTGAATAGTCAGGTATGAAGGTTTTCTTAACATTGTTTTGATTATATGATTATACATTTTTATATTTGGCAAAAAATTTTGAGGAAACCATTTTGAGCTAATTTTTGTACAAATCAAACAATCCATAGATTTTGGTTAAATAATTGCAATTTTCTGTTTATATGAGTATGAGGGAAATTCTGTTCAGCATTTTAGATGAACACTCTAGCTATATTTTTTCCATACTCTTCAGCAGGGAGAGGTCTATTTTGAAAATCTAGTGTCAGTTTTGAGCTCTTAGGTTTTCTTTTATTCTTTTTTCTTTCTTTCTTATTTTCTTTCTTTCTTGCCGCAGACCTTTAGGCCTCTTGTCTGCATGGGTCGAGTTCTCTGGAGCAAGTGATCAAGGATTGGGCGAATGACAGACACTACACAAGGGAGTGTGGATCTGAATGCAATTTGTCAAATCAAGCATCAGACTTTTTATACAGAAGAAAATAGGGAAGTTAGGTGACACACCAGCGAGATATAAAGAGGTTACCAGAGGTTACTGGGTTCTTACACAAAACAAGAATGCAAGTGGGGAAGGACTGGCAGGAACCAACTCCGATAAGATTCAAGGTTAACAACTGGGATCAAAAACAACTCCATCAAAGGTCAGCTGAAACTTAGATGGGAGGGGCTAGAGCTTCTTGCCCTTGCCATAGTCCACCTTCCGTCTAGGCCATTGTCAATACTTGCATCTGGGTGTAACTCAGCTAGCTATAGTTCTATGTATCTACTCTAGTTCCTCCTCAGGTAATAAACTTCCTTATTTCTAGATAGTGATGAATTCCTGTGTAGGGCAGTGACTTTAGCTATTCATCGCCCAAGGTTGGACCAAGGACTGCCTAAAATCTAACCTACCTATATGTCAAAAATTCAATCTTTAGAAGTACTTATAATGAAGCAATATTAAGGGAAAGCACACAGATCTGTCTACCAACTAAAGCAAGGACATTGGAGCATTCTTTATACAGAATGCCAAAATTCCACGAGACAAAGTTTCCATGAACTTTTTGCCTCGGGATCATACCCAGACTTTCAAGCATGTCTGGGGGTCACTACTGGAGTGGATATAGCACTTTCTTATTTTCTTTCTTTCTTTCTGGCTTTCTTTCTTTCTTTCTTTCTTTCTTTCTTTCTTTCTTTCTTTCTTTCTTTCTTTCTTCCTTCCTTCCTTCCTTCCTTCCTTCCTTCCTTTCTTCCTTTCTTCCTTTCTTTCTTGATTCTATTCTATAGATATTTTCTTTGTTTACATTTCAAATGCTATCCTGAAAGTTTCCTATGCCCTCTCCCAGCCCTGCTCTCCTACCCACCCATTCCCACTTCCTGGCCCAGTCGTTGCCCTGTACTGGGGCATATAAAGTTTGCAATACTAAGGGGCTCTCTTCCCAGTGATGGGCATCAGACCATCTTCTGCTAAATATACAGTTAGAGACATGAGCTATGTGGGTACTGGTTAGTTCATATTGTTGTTCTACCTATAGGGTTCCAGACCCCTTCAACTCCTTGGGTGCTTTCTCTAGCTTCTCTATTGGGGGCCCTGTGTTCCATCCTATAGATGACTGTGAGCATCCACTTCTATATTTGCCAGGAACTGGCATAACCTCATACTAGACAGCTATATCAGGGTTTCTTCAGCAAAATCTTGCTGGCACATGCAATAGTGTCTGCATTTTGTGGCTGATTATGGGATGGATGCCTGGTTGGGGTAGTCTCTGGATAGTCCATCTTTTTGTCTTATCTCCAAACTTTGTCTCTGTAACTCCTTTCATGGATAGTTTGCTCCCTGTTCTAGGACAAATGAAGTATCTAGACATTGGTCTTCCCTCTTCTTGATTTTATTATGTTTTGTAAATTGTATCTTGGGTATTCGAAGTTTCTGGTCTAATATCCACTTATCAGTGAGTGCATATCCAATGACTTCTTTTATGATTGAGTTACCCCATTAAGGATTATATGCTCCAGATACATCCATTTGTTCAAGAATTTCATAAATTAATTGTTTTTAATAGCTGAGTAGTACTCCATTGTTTAAATGTACCACATTTTCTGTATCCATTCCTCTGTTGAGGGACATCTGGGTTCTTTCTAGCTTCTGGATATTATAAATAAGGCTGCTATAAACATAGTGGAGCATGGGTTCTTATTACCAGATGGAGTATCGTCTGGGTATATGCCCAGGAGTGCTATTGCTGGATCTTCCAGTAGTACTATGTCCAATTTTCTGAGGAACTGCCAGACAGACTTCCAGAGTGGTTGTCAAGCTTGCAAACCCACCAGCAATGGAGGAGTATTCCTCTTTCTCCCAATCCTCACCAGCACCTGTTGTCACCTGAATTTTTTTTCTTAGCCATTTTGACTGGTGTGAGGTGAAATCTCAAGGTTGTTTTGTTTTGCATTTCCCTGAAGATTAAAGATGTTGAATATTTTTTCAGGTGCTTCTCAGCCATTCAGTATTCCTCAGTTGGGAATTCTTTGTATATCTCTGTACCCCATTTTTTCCAATTTTTTTATTAGATATTTTCTTAATTTACATTTCAAATGCTATTCTGAAAGTCCCTCCTCTCTGCTCCCCTGTCCACCCACTCCCACTTCTTGGCCCTGGCTTTCCCCTGTATTGGGGCATATAAAGATTGCAGTACCAAGGGGCCTCTCTTCCCAATGATGACCAACTAGGCCCTCTTCTGCTACATATGGTGCTAGAGACATTAGTTCTGGGGGTTCTGGTTAGTTCATATTGTTGATCCTCTTCTAGGGTTGCAGACCCCTTCAGCTCCTGGGGTTCTATCTCTAGCTTCTCCATTGTGGGCCCTGTGATCCCTCTTATTGATGATTATGAGCATCCACTTCTGTACGAGACAGCTATATCAAGGTCCCTTAAGTAAGCACTAGCTGTCCTATGCCATAGTGTCTGAGTTTAATGACTGATTATGGGAAGGATCCCCCATGGTGAGGTAGTCTCTGTATGGTCCATCCTTTCATCTTAGCTCTAAACTTTGTCTCTGTAACTCCTTTCATGGGTATTTTGTTTCCTCTTCACAGGAGGAATGAGGTATCCATGAGCTGGTCTTCCTTCTTGATGGTCTTGTGTTTTGCAAATTTTATCTTGGATAATCTAAGTTTCTGGGCTAATATCCATTTATCAATGAGTGCATACCCAATGACTTCTTTTGTGATTGGGTTACCTCACTAAGGATTATATCCTCCAGATACATCCATTTGCCCAAGAATTTCATAAATTAATTTTTAAATAGCAGAACAGTACTTCATTGTGTAGATGTACCACATTTTCTGTATCCATTCCTCTGTTGAGGGACATCTGGGTTCTTTCCAGCTTCTGGCTATTATAAATAAGGCTGCTGTGAACATAGTGGAATTTGTGTCCTTTTTACCAGTTGGAACATCTTCTGGGTATATGCCCAGGATTGCTGGATCCTCTGGTAGTACTATGTCCAATTTTCTGAGATAACGCCAGACTGACTTCCAGAGTGGTTGTACAAGCTTGCATTCCCACTAGCAATGGAGGAATGTTCCTCTTTCTCCACATCCTCGCCAGCATCTGCTGTCCCCTGAATTTTTGATCTTAGCCATTCTGACTGGTGTGAGGTGGAATCTCAGGGTTGTTTTGATTTGCATTTCCCTGATGATTAAGGATGTTGATCATTTTTTGAGATGTTTCTTAGCCATTCGGAATTCCTCAGTTGAGAATTCTTTGTTTAGCTCTGTAGCCCATTTTTTAATGGGGTTATTCATTTTTCTGGAGTCCAGTTTCTTTAGCTCTGTGTAGATGGTGGATATTAATCCCCTATCAGATTTAGGATTGGTAAAAATCCTTTCCCAATCTGTCGATGGCCTTTTTGTCTTACTGACTGTGTCTTTTGCCTTACAGAAGCTTTGTAATTTCATAAGGTCCCATTTGTCAATTCTTGATCTGACCGCACAGGCCATTGCTGTTCTGTTTAGGAATCTTTCCCCTGTGCCCACACCTTCGAGGGCTTTCCCAACTTTCTCCTCTATAAATTTCAGTGTCTCGGTTTTATGTGGAGGTCTTTGGTCCACTTAGACTTAAGCTTTGTACAAGGGGATAAGAATGGGTCAATTCACATTCTTCTACATGATAACAGGCAGTTGTGCCTGCACCATTTGTTGAAAATGCTGTCCTTTTTTCACTGGATGGTTTTAGCTCCCTTGTCACAGATCAAGTGCCCATAGTTGAATGGGTTCATTTCTGGGTCTTCAATTCTATTCCATTGATCTATCTGTCTGTTGCTCTACCAGTACCATGCAGTTTTTATCACAATTGCTCTGTAGTACAGCTTAATGTCAGGCATGGTGATTCCACCAGAGGTACTTTTATTTTTGCTATCCTAGGTTTTGTATTATTCCAGATGAATTTGCAAACTGCCCTTTCTATCTCAGTGAAGAATTGAGTTGGGATTTTGATGGGGATTGCGTTGAATCTGTAGATTGCTTTCTGCAAGATAGCCATTTTGACTATATTAATCCTGCCAATCCATGAGCATGGGAGATCTTTCCATCTTCTGAGATCTTCAATTTCTTTCTTCAGAGACTTGAAGTTCCTGTCATACAGGTCTTTCACTTCCTTAGTTAGAGTCACACCAAGGTATTTTATAGTATTTGTGACTATTGTGAAGGGTGTTGTTTCTCTAATTTCTTTCTCAGCCCTCTTATCCTTTGTGTAGAGAAAGGCCATTGATTTGGTGAGTTAATTTTATAATCAGCTACTGCACTGAAGCTGTTTATCAGGTTTAGGAGTTCTTTGGTGGAATTTTTGGGATCCCGAATATATACTATCATATCATTTGCAAACAGTGATATTTTAACTTCTTCCTTTCCAATTTGTATCCCCTTGATCTCCTTTTGTTGTCGAATTGCTCTGGCTAGGACTTCAAGTACTATATTGAATAGATAGGGAGAAAGTGGGCAGCCTTGTCTGGTCCCTGATTTTAGTGGGATTGCTTCCAGCTTCTCTCCATTTAGATTGATGTTGGCTGCTGGTTTGCTGTAGATTGCTTTTATTAGGTTTAGGTATGGGCCTTGGATTCCTGATCTTTCCAAGACTTTTATCATGAAAGGGTGTTGGATTTTATCAAATGCTTTTTCAGCATCTAATGAGATGATCATGTGGTTTTTGTCCTTGAGTTTGTTTATATAGCAGATTATGTTGATGGATTTCCATACATTAAACCATCCCTGCATTCCTGGGATGAAGCCTATTTGGTCATGATGGATGATCGATTTGATGTGTTCTTGGATGCGGTTTGCGAGGATTTTATTGAGTATTTTTGCATCGATATTCATGACGGAAATTGTTCTGAAGTTCTCTTTCTTTGTTGGATCTTTGTGTGGTTTAGGTATCAGAGTAATTGTGGCTTCATAGAATGTATTGGGTAAAGTACCTTCTGTCTCTATTTTGTGGAATAGTTTGAGGAGAGGTGGAATTAGGTCTTCTTTGAAGGTCTGATAGAACTCTGCACTAAACCCATCTGGTCCTGGGCTTTTTTTGGTTGGGAGACTATTGATGACTGCTTCTATTTCTTTAGGGGAAATGGGGCTGTGTACCCGACCAGGTTTCCTGCTGTACCCCATTTTTTTTGGAAGTCAATTTTATTCGTTATTAGAATGGCTACTCCAGCTTGTTTCTTCAGACCATTTGCTTGGAAAATTGTTTTCCAGCCTTTCACTCTGAAGTAGTGTCTGTCTTTTTCCCTGAGGTGGATTTCCTGTAAGCAGCAAAATGTTGGGTCCTGTTTGTGTAGCCCGTCTATTAGTCTATGTATTTTATTGGGGAATTGAGTCTATTGATGTTAAGAGAAATTAAAGAAAAGTAATTGTTGCTTCCTGTTATTTTTGTTGTTAATGTTGGGATCTGTTCTTGGGGCTGTCTTCTTTTAGTTTTGTTGAAGGATTACTTTCTTGCTTTTTCTAGGATGTAGTTTTCACCTGTGTGTTGGTGTTTTCCCTTTATTATCCTTTGATGGGCTGGATTTGTGGAAAGATATTGTGTGAATTTGGTTTTGTCATGGAATACTTTGTTTTCTCCATCTATGTTAATTGAGAGTTTTGCTGGTTATAGTAGCCTGGGCTGGCATTTGTTTTCTCTTAGGGTCTGTATAACATCTGTCCAAGATCTTCTGGCTTTCATAGTCTCTGGTGAGAAGTCTGGAGTAATTCTAATAGGCCTGCCTTTATATGTTACTTGACCTTTTTTTCCTTACTGCTTTTAATATTCTATCTTTATTTAGTGCATTTGTTGTTCTGATTATTATGTGTCTGGAGGAGTTTCTTTTCTGGTCCAGTCTATTTGGACTTCTGTAGGCTTCTTGTATGTTCATGGGCATCTCTCTCTTTAGGTTTGGGAAGTTTTCTTGTATTATTTTGTTAAAGATATTTGCTGGCTCTTTAAGTTTAAAATCTTCATTCTCATCTACTTCTATTATCCATAGGTTTGGTCTTCTCATTGTGTCCTGGATTTCCTGGATGATTTGAGTTAGGATCTTTTTGCATTTTACATTTTCTTTGATTGTTGTGCACATGCTCTCTATGAAATCTTCTGCACCTGAGATTCTCTTTTCCATCTCTTGTATTCTGTTGCTGGTGCTCACATCTATGTTTCCTGATTTCTTTTCTAGGGTTTCTATCTCCAAAGTTTTCTCACTTTGGGTTTTCTTTATTGTTCCTACTTCCCTTTTTAGGTCTTGGATGGTTTTGTTCAATTCCATCACCTGTTTGGTTGTGTTTTCCTGTAGCTCTTTAAGGGATTTTTGTGTTTCCTTTTTAAGGGCTTCTACCTCTTTAGCACTGTTACGTTTTTTTCATTTGCTGATGATACCAATTTATCAAATAGCAGAAATATTTTATAACCTTTACTAACTGAAAAAAAATGATCTAGATCTGGAGAGATACCCAGGTGTGTTAAACATTTTCTGTGCAAGCCTTACTTGGGTGTTTATATTGGAAAATGAGGGCTTTGTTCTCAAAGGTGTCCTATGACCTTATCATATTGGTCATGTATGTGCCCATTACCCCCCAAAACCCACACACACTAATAATATATTTTTAATATCAATCAACTTCATGCAATCTACTCTATTAACTTAAAGCTTGGTTTATGTCTTAATAATAAAACAACTGAATTACGTAGTGTGAAATTTGATTCTTTGGTTACAAAATTGTATCCAACTGGATTGATGGTCCGTGCTTTAGAGGCTAAAGTTTTTCTGCATATGAGTCTAAGAGTTTAATGCATATGAATTTAATGCATATGAGTTTAATTCAGATTTAAGAGAACTGAAGTTTCCGGTATCTGTCAACATCAATAGCTCCCATAGAATTATTATACCTTATAATCATTTAAAGGAAAAGGGTTGATTTAGTCCCAGATATATAATAAGAAATCATATCCCATTGAGCTTGGTCTGAAATTTTCTTTTTCTTTATTAGATATTTTCTTTATTTACATTTTCAAATGCTATCCAGAAATTACCTTATACCCTCCCCCCCGTCCTACTCCCCTACCCACCCACTCCCACTTTTTGGCCCTGCCTTGTGTTCCCCTGTACTGGAGCATATAAAGTTTGCACTACCAAGTGGCCTTTCTTCCCAATGATGGCCGACTAGGCCACCTTCTGTTACATATGCATCTAGATACACAAGCTCTGGGGGTACTGGTTAGTTCATATTGTTCCACAGCAGATGCTGGCAAGGGTGTGGAGAAAGAGGAACACTCCTTCATTGATGGTGAGATTGCAGGCTGCTACAATCACTCTGGAAACCAGACTGGTGGTTGCACAATAAATTGGACAGTACTACTGGAAGATCCAGCAATACCTCTCCTGGGCATATACCCAGAAGATGTTCCAACTGGTAATAGGGACACATGCTCCACTATGTTCATAGCAGCCTTATTTATAATAGCCAGAAGCTGAAAAGAACCCAGATGTCCCTCAAGAGAGGAATGGATACAAATAATGTGATACATTTACACAATGGATTATTACTCAGCTATTAAAAACAATGAATTTATGAAATTCTTGGGCAAATGGATATATCTGGAGGATATCATCCTTAGTGAGGTAACCCAATCACAAAAGAAGTCATTGGGTATGCACTCGCTGATAAGTGGATATTAGACCAGAAACTTAGAATACCCAAGATGCAATTTGCAAAACACAATAAAATCAAGAAGAAGGAAGACCAAAGTGCAGATATTTTATTCCGCCTTAGAATAGGTAACTAAACACCCATGGAAGGATTTACAGACACAAAGTTTGGAGCTAAGACGAAAGGATGGACCATGCAGAGACTACCCCACCTGGGTCTGAAATTTTCTTTCCCACTGTGTTACATATATTTATAAGGTATGAATTTCATTTAATTGTTTCAACAAACCACCTGATTCTATGTACATACAATTTCAAACAATTTTTCTCAAATAAACTCTTTAAATAGTAACACATACAGCAAATGACTCACTTTCTCCAAAATGGTTTTTGTTTAAAAATAATGAAAAGTTGTATTTAGACTTTCCTGATAAATTAGCTACTTAATTTTGACTCTGAACATAGAAAGTAGCTCAGAAATAATGATCACATGCTATCACATCTAAGTCTGATAGCCCATTGTCTTAAGATCTTCATTGGACAGGAAAATGAGATCCCACATCAATCATGACTCTTGTCCTTTGTATTTCTGATTCTGCAATGTGTTATTCATTTAAATATCTTTCATGTTGTAAAGATATTGCATTTAGTAGTCTAGGGAACTGTCTTGGTCAGTAAAATATTTAGCATTTAATCAAGCATATCTGATTGAATGTCCACCCAAATGTTATAGCAGGGTTGTACTGGCTAGGTTTGTGTCAACTTGACACAGCTGAAATTATCACAGAAAAAGGAGTTTCAGTTGGGGAAATGCCTCCATGAGATCCAGCTGTGAGGCATTTTCTCAATTAGTGATCAAGGGCCCCTTGTGGGTGGGACCATCTCTGGGCTGGCAGTCTTGGGTTCTATAAGAGAGCAGGCTGAGCAAGGCAAGGGAAGCAAGCCAGTAAAGAACATCCCTCCATGGCTTCTGCATCAGCTCCTGCTTGAGTTCCAGTCCTGACTTCCTTTGGTGATGAACAGCAGTATGGAAGTGTAAGCCGAATAAACCCTTTCCTCCCCAACTTGCTTCTTGGTCATGATGTTTGTGCAGGAATAGAAACCCTGACTAAGACAAGGGTATAAGCAGTATCTGTCTGTACCCCTAGCACTAGAGCATCAGTGGATTCCTAGAACTGGCTACATAGCCAGGCTGGCTAACTTGGAAAGCTATAATTTTTATGAAATCTCTGTCTCAAAAATGAACATGGAGCATGAGTAAGGAAGCTAGCATAGACTGCTGGCCTCCTTGTGTCTGCAAATCCATATGCATGAGCACACCCATATAGATAAGCATGTGAAGATACACACAAACACACACAAAATTGCACGTGCATACACACACACACACACACACACACACACACACATTTGCACTTTCTACAATTTGTTATATCGTTAATGAATTAGCAATTTATAATTATTCATTATAATCAGTTAATGGGTCAATCTTAGGAAAATAAAAGATGAGAACTAGAAAATTATAATGCAAACCATTTTAATTTCCTTCTCCTAATGCAAAGTTTTAGCCCCTTTTACCAACTCAACCCTTTGAAGACAAACATACCTTTCTAACGTCAGCTGTTACCTGCAGCCATTGAGAGTAGAGGAGCATTCTCAATCTCTTCTACTCTCTGTCTTCCTAACTGGGAACTGTGTGTCTTATCTCCTTTGCATCCCCTTTACTCTGTTCTATCTGCTATGCTTAGGTTACATTTATAGAAAGTTTGCTGCGCATTTCTTTCCATGCACTCATTTCTCCACCACATTTTTATTTGCCACTGGTGCACATTGCCTTTTTATTCTTTTGTAGAGTGAAAAGGCTGGGAGAATTCCTCCACGGGCATTTCCTCTGCTATTAAAAATGAATAAACAGCCGCCCAGTTCATAGGCAGCACTTGCAAAGCTTGAGAACACAGACTTCACAAACAACTCAGGAAATTCAGGTCATCTGCTCCATATGGTTGTAAGTATCACCATGTAGTAGCAGGGAAGGTCTTGGGACACAAAAGGAAATTGCTTACTATATCAGGAAACATTCTTGTTTTTATTTCACTGTTAAATATGTGAGGTAAACACCATTTTCCTGAAAGTATAAGTATTTTTCAGAACCATAACCTATTGGCATAAAAATGTAACAAAGAGACAATTTTTGCTATGGATACTCTCTGTGCTAGGACCTACGAGAGGCCAAGATCATCTATAAAAAGGGGGCTTAGTTTGGATATCTTGATAATTGAAATTTACGACCCTAATTCTGCATCCTCCAGAGGCTCTGGGTGGAATGGGAAAGGAAGTGGGGAGCTGCTGCTGATGGGGAGAACATGGTCCCTACACAAATGTTGGCTGCCTTACATTCAGCCAACAGTGATGCTGCTGTACTAGCTTTGTCCAGATCTCTAATAGGAGGGAGGCTTTGAAATTTATACAAAATAAAAGCTATTCTCCTAAGTTATTTTCAAATGATTGCTGTTGCCAATACCTATTAAGAAGAATCTGCAGACTTATAAATGGTTTATTCATTTAGGTCCCTGACATAATTTTTAATCAAATTAAATCTCAGTGAAGATATTTTTTTTCTTCAATGCAATTTCACAACCCTCCACAAACACACAGGCACACACACACACACAGACACACACAAACACACACACACACAAACACATACAGAGAGAGAGAGAGAGAGAGAGAGAGAGAGAGAGCAGAGACAGAGAGTTTCCACGGAGAATTTTCTGTTTTGTTGTTTGATTTTTGTTGTTGTTGCTGCAAAGCTACATGCCATGGATTGACTTGTGTGTTTGTGGGAGTGGATGTCTTATCTTCTGTTTCTTTCACAAAGAGTTCCTGAGACCAAAAACCAGTTATTTTCTTGAAATACTTCCCCAGCATCTCATAGAATGCTGTCAATGACATAAAATTGATCAATATTAATGCTCTGCTCAAAACAGTTTCTATAACCCAAGGAAAAACTGAAAATTTCTCAGTATTGGCTAATGCTCAAGATAATAATTACCAGCTAATCTTAAATTGAAAGAGGGATCGTAGAAATCCAAGAGGGACAGAAATGATCTAGACTGAGCATGAAGATCCTTGATTACTCCCACAGAAGTCCATGTAGACTTGAGAGTCTAGAAGCTGAAAACCATGGAAAGAATTTCTGTACAGACTGTGGTGATCTGAAGGTTAGCCAAGGGCACAGCAGACTGTCCTTCCCTCTTTAAATCTGGGGTAGAACTGATCTTTCATTCTCTGAAGTTCATCTGCCTCAACTTCTGATTGTTCTGTCTGCTGTCTCTGTGGCCACCAGCTTTATTCAGGGAGTAACCTCACTAAGGAGTCCTGAGAACAAGTTTGCAAGCAGGAATCAAAATCTAGAAGCTGATGCTATAACAATGGGGGATAATGGCAGCGAATGGGGCTACAGATGGAGAACAGGAAGAGGTATGGGAGGTCCTAATAGGCTCTCAGCCTTAACCTTTGCCAGGTCAAGGTGAGGTGGATATAATACATTAGACTCCAGCAGCAATGTGTCCACCATGTTCTTGACTTCTCCCACTTGACTGAGAAGGGACAGAACTAGAACTGACAGAGAAAAGAGAGACCAAAGCCAGGTCTGCAGCACAACCAGCTCAGTCTCTCTCTTGCTCATCCCCGGACTGCCTTCTCCCAGCTTTTTTCTCCAACTGCATTCCCCCCATCTTCTTTCTCCTCAACGTTTATCCCAGAGAAATTGAAGAAATGGAAACTTCTAGAAATTGATAAGATTTAACTTTTATAAACTTTGTTAACCATAAATAATAACATTAATTTCTGAGCTGAGAATAATTTTATAACTATTGCGGCAGTTTTATTATTTAAATAATTAAAACTCAAAGGTCAAAAAGAAAGGGGAATGGGGCCTTAAGGGGAGGTGATAAACAAAGGGAAAAGTTTCTTTTTTATTGCATGTTCTATTTTTTCATATACAATCTCCATACAATGTATAAACAAGAAAAACTAAATTGTTACATAAATATTTGACAACTTTATGGTGCAATGCTTAAGTTTTATATGGAATAAATAACATATACTTTGGTTTTCCAAATAAGTGAAGAATACACAATATTTTATTAAAGGTTTGATAGATAGATAGATAGATAGATAGATAGATAGATAGATAGATAGATCGATAGATAGATCTATGTAAACTTATCTGACATTAAATTGCTACCTTGAACTTTGAGAAGAATGTAAGGGTTAACTTATCTACTTATTTACTCTTTGCTCATTTAAAAACAAAATCATTTTTGCAAATGGCTTACATGGCTAGCAGTGTGGGAAAGGTGAATAGGTCTAAATTAATTTTCTACTCTATTTCAGCACTTTTAAAGGGCTCAAAAGGAAATTAGACCAATCCAGAAATTCATTCCTTCTCCTCAAGTTTTCCTTTTCCCATATGAGTAAGCCGGGAAGTGCCCAGATCCATTAGGGAATGTTTCCACTGTGTGGGAGAAACATCTGCAGCGAACTTGGTGGACCACCAGAAGAGGACTGGAGGAAGCATGAGGGGGCGGAGGCGGCAGACAATGAAAAGAAAAATTGGGCGCTTCTTGGGACCAAACATCCAGCTGAACTGCTTAACCTTCGCTTTACCTCTTGCATTATATAAGAAGCACAAGACTCTTAGCATGCCTATTAAAAACAATCTTACAATGTTGAAGAAGTAAGTTGAAGCCATTTTGGGATCTGTTTCTTCTGTGAGCGTGGGAAAGATTGTGCTTTGCAAGTTGCTCTTTGAAGAGCCTAGGCGGGTGGTTTGCATGAGCTACTCCCTGCTTACCCCTGTGCAGCCATTTGTTAAGGTGGCCATGTGAAAACCAGGAGCTGCAAACCTCCTCTCAACTCAGAGGGAAATGCAATGAAGACGGGGGTATGGGGGTAGGGTGGGGGCGGAGAACTCATTATAAAACATCAGGGAAGAAGGGGCCTGGAAATGCAAATGATTATCATTAGAAAGTAATATGCTACTACTGAAGAAACATTTGAAGGAATAATGTGGTTTGCAAAACAGTCCTGCAATCTGCATTCAATCAAAACGGACCAAAAATGCTTGCAAGGATCCTTTGTATTGTCTGGAGCCAAATGCTTTCTGGAACTCATGAAGAAAGCTTTGCAAAGTGGCATCTTACCAACAGAATATTAGTGAAACAATAACCAGCCTTAGAGTTGACTTTTGTAATAAAGCGGGGACTGTTCCCAGAGTTAAGAGTAGAGAGGTGTATTCATATACCTGTCAACTGCACATGGGTTTTGCTCTGTCTATAGCACTGTAGGCCTGGACATTTTTCACAGAGCACAGCTTATGCATTTAAAATCCAGAGAGCAAAGTACCCAAAATAACATGTGCTTGAGATACACTTAGAAGTTTGGACAAAAAAAAAAAATCTACCATGAACTTTTGAAACCTGCACAATTAATTTTGATTCTGAACCAATTTAATAAGTCTCTTATACACAGTGGTAATGAAATTCTATTAACCTTGCTCTCGTAGAAAACAAGATGTAAGTTCTTTATAGATTACAGTTTGCACTGTTCACCTTTGGTTCAGAACCTTTGTGAACCAAGCATTTTCTCCAATTAAAAAAAAAAAATTAAAAAAAAAAAAAAAAAAAAGGCCAAAGAATCTTTACAGCTTGCTAGCTATGGATACATTTCAGGCAAGTCATCTTCCTTTCTTCTGTATAACTCATTCTTGTCATTCTTGAGTGGTAAGGCTTCCATAGGATGGTGGCAAGCAGGTTTAAACTGTTCACCACTGAATTGCACCTTACTGCCATCATCCACCCAAAACCTGCACATGTAGTTGCTACAGAAACTAAGTAATCAAAGGGGATGCTTCAGCAGAACATTTTTAGTTTACTCTGGAATCGCTACTCTAGTGCATTTACTAACAGAAGGAGAAATACTTATAGGTACTTTTTCAACAAAACACTATAGAATTTTAATGATGTCAAGACCTAATCTTGTTCCTGCCAATTTCAGGAACAAATAGAAAAACATATAAAATAATTACTTTAGACTTTCTGATTTAAATATATCACATTTAGCTCATATTTGTCAAGAGAGACATTAATGAGATTAGTTAAAATAAAATGAAGCATTGAATAGTAAGAGTGAAGATGAGACCCTGCCTGACAACAGCAATAGAAAGTGTTATATGTAAAAAGGGAATATATTTTATGAACTTTAACCTTATAAAAACATTTTTCTTTACATTCTATAGAAAGTTTTCAACAATAGACTTCTAGTTTACTTTCAATTCTGGCCTTGAATTCCTGGTAATATTTTCATAAAATAAAACAACTCTCTATTTCTCTTTTAGCTAAAATGATTTAACATACTGCTTTATCTTCCTCCCTCCTTCTGCTTTCTCTCTTCCTCCCTCCTTTTTGCTTTGCTGCATGCTTTTTCTCCGTAGTTTTTCCCTTTTCCTCCTTTTCTTCTGTCCCTCTTTTCTTTCCTTACTTCCCCTTCATTGTCTTTTTTCTTTCATTTTATCTTTCCTCCCATTCCTTGATTTTATTATTCTTCCCTCTTTCCTAAGAGATACACCTTTTCAATTTCCTTTAAAATGTTAGCAGTTCTATTCCATTGAGCACATAGTATTTGAAAAAAATTAGATTCTTTAATACAAAGTATCAGATACTTTTAAATGTAAGAATGTGCAAGAAACCTGAGGTGTGGTAATTTAGAGTCTGCATACACTGTACAATAGCATACACACCATCTAGCAGCAAGCAAGGGTGTGTAGGAGTGAATACTGAGAGTACACACCATCTAGCAGCAAGCAAGGGTGTGTAGGTGTGAATACTGAGAGTACACACCATCTAGCAGCAAGCAAGGGTATGTAGGTGTGAATACTGAGAGTACTCTCCTATAAATAACAACAGAATGTCCAGACAGGACTCCCAAGATAATAGGAACTTGTGAGAGTAAAATACTCATTCTGTTAGCTTTTGTGTTATTGAATCACAGAGCACAGTCGGTCCTAGTGAAGGGCCATTGACTTGAAAATCTTCCAATTGTGTGGGTTCGGAAAATGAGATATAATTATTTTCTTTACACTTGAAAATAAACAAAAATAAAAACAAAAAAGTAAAGATGACAAAATATACACTATCATACTACAACTACTTAAAGGATATTTGAACATAATTTTTATTTAATTATTTGCCATTTTAAACATTGGTAGGAACTTACCACTATACTATTAAATATAAATTCACTGTTACTGGACCATCTACCTTCAAGACCTCTTAATTTAAACTGATGCTTTTCATCCATGGAGAAGCAAGTCTCCATCTCTCCAGTTCTCAAACCTGTAAATACAATTGGGTTTGGGTATTGTGTCTGTTGCTATTCCATGCACTTTTTGTAAGACCCCACAGAGTGTTCTCCATTTTTAAATTAGCTTGTATTTTCATTATATTCTCAAGCCTTCTGCATGTGGTATGTGTCTCCGAGATTCCCTTTTTTTTTTTTTTTTTTTTTTTTTTTTTTTTTTTTTTTTTTTTTTTTTTTTTTTTTTTTTTCTGAGACAGAATAATGGTCTGCTGCATGCTCTTCCCTGTTCCACAATCCTTTCGTCCAGTCACAAACATTTGGTTGTTTCCACATCTTGAGCAGTGTGTGAATAATGCTGCCGTAAACATTTACAATCTATTTAGATACAATGTGATGATTATACATTTTGTCTATAACATATTTAGAAGCTAGGGAAATACCTTGGCTATGCATTATACTCTTACAAATGCAGGAGTAGGATTCTTTGTTTGCTAACTCAACAAGTGGAAATAGTAATGCTTCATACAATAGAACTAAACAAAAAAATCACTAGAACTGAAATCATAAGTAACCGTATCTTTGCTTCTGGAAGGCTAGTGTTTCTTTTGGTGGGTGGGGATTTTTTGTTTGTTTCATATATATATATATATATATATATATATATATATATATATATATATATTCAATTAATGTACTGAACTTATTTAAGAAAGTAAGGACCAAGACAAAGGGGTTCATGAAAATCAATGACCAGGCCTAGCTTTTCTTTGTTACCTCCGATCTTAAGATTTTTCTGTTTATTTTTGGCATTGCGTCAGTGGCATAAACTGCACCTCATTAAAAAATGATGCCTGTAAGATTTTTGGAGAGAACAGATGGTTTCTTTCATCTGCAAAAGTAATCTGGATCCAGCAAAACTGATTTAAAATCCTGGTTTTTCTCCGGTGATTTTTGAGGCCATTTTATAGGCATTGTCTTTCAGTGCTAGTGAAATGCTTTATAAATACTGTCAGAAGTCCACACGCTGTAGGTCTGGGTTTCCCTAGCTTAAGCGATCAGAAGATGACCTGCTCTCTTGATCAGACAATGCTAAAAAGTTAGAAGTGGAGCCTTTTTGAAACCAGAAGACCGTACCTACACTTATGCTATAGTAGGCAGTGCCCTGCAGATTTGCTTCAGGGCCCTACACAGTAGGAGAGAGAGAACCAGCTGAAGCTTCCTGTCTAGCTGGCCATTGACCTCCACAAGCACCCAGTGGCATGTACATGTGCAAACATAGATATGGATACAAGATAGAGAGATGCTTGGGAGTTTTGAATGTGCCTAGCAAAGGTCATAAACTTTGTAACTATAAAAGAAATAAATGTTGGAGGTTTCGTTTATAGTTGTTTGATTGTAGCTAACATATTATTCAGAAGGATTTTGCTAAGGCAAGTTTTCTTGCATCTACTAGGCACACATACATGTACATATGTACACGTAACGATATGTCACTCTGTTCCATAAGGATCTGTGGGTTAGTGTGAATGAGGACCACCGCTCTGCACTCTCAGATCTGCACACTGTGAAGTGATCGGATTTCCTTTCACCAATGTATTGGTTATAATGAATACAAGAACCACATGCAGTAAAACAAGGGTTATCCAGAGAATACTTTTCCACTTCCTCACTTCTTTTCTTCCCCTCAGTCATCATAAGCAACTCACAGTATATGAACAGCTTTCACACCTAACATAAGTGCTCTGTGTTTAACCCTATTATTATCCTTACATGAGAAAAGAAATAAAGAAATTTATGCTCCCTGTTGTACTGCAAGATGGATTTAAAGGTTGTTTTTCTGTTTTCCTTTTTGATAGTGACATCTATTGGAAAGCAAAAGAATATGTTTGCTACTATTTTAAAAGAAAAATAAAAACTAACGTTGAAACTGACAATTTGAAAAATCAAGATTGTATTCATTTAAAAAATAAATAATTTAATACCACTCTGTGCTTGCTTAAAAATACATTTGCAGTCTTACAAAATATCTTACAAAGTCTGTATCTTTCCCCACCTACAGATAATGAGATGCATTTAAAATGTAACTCCTGCTCTTCAGATCATAGGCTAGGTAATGTCATCATTCTGCAATCTAACAATACATACAAGATTTCTCAACTGTTTTCCTCTGGAATTTTGTTGATGTAAGAAAATCAAGTCAGTGTTAAAAAAGTACTTTACTTAAATTTTATTTTATTTTTGATTAACAATCAGACTTAAGAGGATGAAAGCAAACAGTACAGGGTGACTTACTTCCATAATCCCAGGACTCAGGACACAGAGGCAGAAGGATTATTGTGAGTTCTAAATGAGTTTGAAGTACATATAAAGGTGGTGGCAAGCAGACCCTGCCTAAACAAATAATAACATATTAGCATAATACACACACACACACACACACACACACACACACACACACACACACACACAGTGTAAAGCAAGGGGTGACAATACTTTTGTATCCTTTCTAATATATTAGCTCTTATGTGTTCTAACCTTTATTTATTTACATGCCAGAAATATTGCCATATGCTATATTTATTCAGCAAGAGTGACAGAATACATTTTAGAATTTGAATGTTTTTCCTTTACTTTAAATTATTATTGAAAAATATTTACAACAACACAATCTGGTTATGATTTCCCTCCTCCAACTCCTCCCTCCCAGATACTTCCAACTTCCTGATCCAGCCAAAGCTGTCTCATTTCTTGCTCTTTTTCATTAGAACATTGGCATCTACCAAAAAAAAAAGATAAAATGAAAACAAGGACACCTAAATAAGAAAACAAACAAACAAACAAACAGAAAGACAAAGATCCAAAGATATAGATATATACATTTATATGTATTTGGAAAAGACTTGTAGGAAAAAAAAAAACAGCAAAATATTAGAAGACAAAAAAAATCTTCCAAAAATACCATTGAGTTGTTCTGTGTTGACCATCTTCTAGGCATGGCTCTCTAGACTTAAGAATGGTTTGTATACCAAGTGAGACCCTATTTGAGAAAAGCAATTTTTCATTTGTAAGTGGCTATCGATTAGAGCTATTTCCTGGACTATGATGGGACTGGATACGAATATGGACTTGTGTCTATTTTCACTCTCAGCTATGGGATCCTGTGAGGCCCAGGCCTGTGCAGGCTCTGTGAATGTTGCTTCAGTCTCTGCGAGTTTATATGTGTATCACTACTGTTATGCCTGGAAGACACTGTTTCTTTGGTGTCCTCCATACCTTGGCTCTTATAATCTTCTTACCTCCTTTTCTGCAGATTTTCCTAAGCTTTGAGCAGAAGAAATTGAGGTAGAAATTCCTTACAGGATCAAGTGTTCCAAGATCTCTGTCTCCCCTGCCCCAATTATTTAACGATTTCATTTAGATCACCTTCAAATGTGTTTATTTTATAAAGCCTCTACTTTGGTTTCCATGTAACCCCAAAGTGGCCCTCAGTTGTAGCCGTCCCTCTCTGCACTCTGACCTAAATTACATGTATTTTTCTCCCCATCCCCATTTGATCCTCCTTCTCAAGTCCTACCCATTCATTCATAACTCTCTATTCTATTTCTGCTTCCTACGGTGCTCTAATCATCCTCCCTATTCCTTAATCTATATCTAACCACTGTAACGACATAGATTTAGTTGACTTACCAAATAATTAACAGCTAACATTCACATATAAGGGAAGACATGCTATATTTGTCCTTTGGTGTCTCTGTTCCCTGACTCAGGATCATATTTTCTAGTGCCATCTATTTACCTGTGAATTTAATTATTTTATTTTTAATGATTGAGTAATAGTCTATTGTTTAAATGTTCCATTTGGTTTATATACCATTTACCTCCAGAATTTCTTTGTTTGGGCTCTATGGAAATTTTGAGTGTTATTCTAAGAGGTCTGCTTTTATATGTTGCTTGATATTTTACCTTGTAGCTTCTAATATCCTTCCTTTTTTGTAAATTTAGTACTTTGATTATTATATGTTATGGGGAAATATTTTTCTAGCTCAGCCTAATTAGTGTGGTGTATTATTCTTTTGTCATGATAAGCACCTTATTCTTTAATGTAGGGGAATGTTCTTCTATGATTTTGTTGAAAGTATTTTCTGTGCCTTTGATCTGGGTTATGGTAGGTGAAACAAAGGGCTCAAGGACATTTTTCTAAAGTCACATTTTCAATTTTATGCACTAGTTGGTTCCTATTTAGCATGCTAAATAGAGAAAATTTACAAGTTAAACTTTTAAGTTCCCTTTTGTGTTTTTATTCCTTTTTTATTATGCCAAATTAATATTATGTTGTTATGGTTATATAGCTATTATTCTTAAAACTTGTCTGTCTTGTGTTTTTGTTCTTGGTTGACAATAAAGATATTGAGTGCCTGTTTCAAAAAACTTAATGTGAGAACTTAAATAAGATAGATAAGATTAAGTGTGTGTGCATGTGCATGTGTATGTGTATGTGTACATTTGTGTGTATGTGCACATGTGTGTGTATGAGGTATGTGTGTGTTATATTAAATGACCAGGTACATGGTAAATGGTAGGTAAATTTTTTAAATTCAAATATATTTTATTTTAATTGATACATGAAATATATATATATATATATATATATATATATATATATGAAAGATACAATGTGAAATTTTTAAATACATGTATATTATGTAGCAATAAGATGAAAGATTCTAACAGCTATCACCTATGACATTTATCAGTTCTTTGTATTGGAAACATTCAAAAGTTCTTTCTGATAGCTATTTTGAAATAGTCACGTTATCTCTGTCAATTCTTAATATTAATAAAATAGATCATGATTCAAAAAAGTAACTTCAGCTTGTCCATAAAATCTGCCCTAAATTTGCATCAAAACAGAGTAATATTTGTTGTCTTAAAACTTAATAGAGCCGAGAAGAATGAGACTATCTAAAAGACATAACAATCATCCAGATAGCTGTATAGAACTACTTTGAAAGCTACCTCTAAACCACAGAGTGCTATTTCCAATGCTCTGTGAAAATTACTATGTAAAATTTACTTTTCGCAAAACTCTTCCTAGATTTAATTTATTTTTGAAAAGACCTGTCCATTTTTATTCTCCTGTTTACACAGCCAATTTCTCCTACTAGGCTCTTTGGAAATCTTATTATATTTTATGGAATACAGCATTGTTAAGTTTCAGAAGAAAAATCAATTACAATCATTTAGTACAGAAGGAAGGAAAATATAGTTTAGCATAAGTGTTCTACCAATAACTAGTCTTCCCTACAGCAAATAGTAAAAGGTAGATTTTAGGGAAAGGAGAAGAATCTCAGATAGAAGGAACAAAACATAGGAAGGAATTCTACATAAACATGTAAAATGTATTTAAAAGTAAATTAACATTAACTATACTAAAAATGTAATCAATATTACTACTTAGAGATTCATTTGCGTGCTAGGACTCCTTTAGAACATCTTTGCAACATCAAACAAAATTTCACGGCATTGCTTTATTTGAGAACCTCTAATCTTACTTGATTGCAAAATATTCTAAAATTAGCAGGTAAATTTGATTATGTAAGTGTACTCCATATTGAATAAAAGTCAAAATAGTGATTCCTATTTAAATACAGGTTCAAGAAACAAAAAAAGCAGGTTTCAGTGTTCTTTGGATCCAAAGAACATATAAGAGTTTTGTAAATATGACTATAGCAGAATCTCCTGAGTGTATCTTAGTAATTCATAGCCATTTTGGATGATATAGAATTTCTTGCTTTTACTCAGACATACAGCCTACAAGAAGAACTTACACTTCAAAATATCCTGGAATTGTTGTCACCATGATACACAGTTCTGGCCTGGGAAATGACACAAACATGTGAAAAAGTAAAGAAGTGAGCTATTTACTGGCCAATTCCATTTCTTCAAGGCATGACTAAGACTGTGGGATGAGCCACCTTGAACTCACACTGAAGGTCACTTCATTTCGGATACTAGAACCTAATTTTTAAAGGCTATTATATGTCTGCTCATAATATACCTTAATGTATAAAGTAATAAACAAAGCACTATAAAATGAATATGCAAACTTAAAGGCAATTGAAATATATTACCAACACTGTGATAAAATATTAATAGTAATAATAGCACAGCTATTTTCTTGCTGTTAATATCTTAAAGATTTTTTAGTGCTAAGTTTCTATCTTTGAATGCAATGCTGTCAACAATGTTTCAAAAAGTCTGGAAGGAATATACTGTCATATAGAGAGCTATAGAGTAATACATTTATTTCTGTGTTCTTTAGAGAAAGTGTATACCATTAAGATTAAGATTTTGTGGGTGAAGACCCCTTCAGCTCCTT
>LR750993.1:55000-95067 GCA_902729485.2 Mus minutoides
AATTGTACTTAATTTAATTTTATATACTAAAATAAAATTATGATTTAAATGTAAAGGATTGCTTCAAATGCAAATTTATAAGGATTATGTTGGAAAGTGGAAGTATACCATAGGATCATTTCATAAAGATAAATTTAAATATATATGTGGCAATAAGTGTATTAAAATTTTCATAGGTCTTAATTAGAGTCACTGATATTAACTAAAATACAACTTTCTACCTAAAATGCTATATTTGAGACCTGAAATATTTTATTTGGATATCTTGTACATGAAGTTATACATTTCTCTGCTAAACTTGAATGTTTTAATGTCTTGAATTTGCATTGCTGTAAAGAGATATCACGACCAAGACAACACGTAGACAGGACATTTAATTGAGGCTGTCTTACTGGTTCTGAAATTCAGTCCATTACGATCATGGCAGGAAGCATGTCACCATCCAGGCCCACATGGTGGTCGAGGAGATGAGAGTTCTACATATTGTTCTGAAGGTAAACAGAGGAAGACTTCTGACTTCCAGGTAATTAGTAGGAGAGTATCAAAGCCCAGTCCCACAGTGACACACTTCCTCCAACAAGACCACATATACTAATAGTGCCACTCCCTGGGCCAAGTATATTCAAACCACCACATTGACCACGGTTTGAAATAATCGTTTGAAGAAAGCCTCTACCTTAGCAATAGGGAAGGATATATATAAAAGGATTATTCCTACCTAATAGGTATTGATAAATTGGATAATAATAGAACTCTTTTTGGATTGACACACATTTAAATCTGTTTATACAAACTGATCTATTGTACATATTTTATTGTATTTACTACTTTTATCACTCTATATTCATAGAATGTTAGATGTAAAACAGCAGTAAAAGAATTTTAAAAATTGGCAAAAGAAATAGAAGTTTTATGCAATGACACTCTCATTAGTCTTATGATATGTCTCTTTGTAAAACATAAATTACTAGATATTCTACAGAAATGGTTAACTCTGCTAAACAAGATATAGTATAAAACACTATAAGGGCCTTTTAAAAAATGATAATCAACTAAACAATGAACAGAATTCCCATATTGCTCCTTCAAAACTGCAATAACATCTTAGAAGAGGAGACCTCAAGAATGTAAGATATAGGTAATGAGAAAGGTGCCTGAGAGGGATGACAGATAGATGAGAAGTACTATGTTATAGGCATGACAGCCATGATACTCATAGACTTTTATAATTTGTTATTTTGTGTACTAATGCCAATAAAACCAGGCCACGAAACATTCAGACATAGATTGGGAAGGGCCTCCTTGGGCTTCTGATTACCAAGGGGAGCTAAGAGAAGTCATGATTTGCTGGACCAAAGGAACTCATTGTATTCAGTGATGCAATCACTGAAGTGTTAGTCATTATCCTGTGGATAGCAGCACACCCATATGCAAGCTAATGGCCTTGGTTAAACTCAGTGAGTCATGAAACAAAAACACAAACAAAACAAAAATAGAAACTTGCAATTAAGCATTGGTTACAGAGTCTTTTTCCAATGAGCTCCAGGGATTTAGAGAGCTAAGTTAAGTAATTGGGGATGAAATAAGGTTATAGCATCAATTAGAAAAAAACATTACATTGGTCCAGAACTTATAGGATAGAGAATCAATGGCTGTTCAAGCTTGAGACCCATGTCATCAGAGGTAGCTCTCCTCTGACACTGCCTGGAGGATCAGAACCTAGAGTCTGGAGAACCCAGAGACCTAGAATAAAACCAAACACAACCTGAGAAAAAGTCAATGAACTGATTCTTAATATTCTTCTATACTCAACTATACTTGTAGACAGGAGCCTAGTATAGTCATAATCAGAAAAGCTTCATCCAGCACGTGGTAGAAACAGATGTAGAGACAGACCTACAGCCAAACTGTAAGCTGATTTCAGGGAATCCTGCAGAAAAGTGGGAGAAAGGAGTCAAAGAGCTCAGTGACCCCATAAGAAAAATCCTCATAATCAACTAACCTGGGCTCATAAGGACTCACAGAGACTGACCCAACAATCAGAAAGCCTGCAATTATATGACCTAGGCCTTCTGTATTTATGTTATAGTTATGTACCTTGGCTTGTGCGACTCTTTACAGTGGGAGTCAAGGCTGTCTCTGTCTGAAAGAAAAGACATCACAGCAAAGATTTCTTCCAGCCTGGTAGGAAGAACTTTCTTGAGCAGTGTAATAACTGCAGATCTGAATTTGAAAAACATCTATTTCCATGTTATTGTGGTTTAAAGCAAATAACTAGACCAGAAAGTAGGTTAAGTTCAGCAATAAGGCCCAAAAGCATTAGACTGAATCACTTGACAATTTATAAGTTCTCTACATAGATCAGCCTTTCCCCAAGTTTGTACATTGAAGGCCTTTTTTTTTTCTTTCTGTTTATTAGATATTTTCTTCATTTACATTTAACATGTTATCCAGAAATTTTCCCTTACCCTCCCGCGTCCCCGCCCTGTTCCCCTACCCACCCCCTCCCACGTAATGGCCCTGGCATTCCCCTGTTCTGGGGCATATAGAGTCTGTATGACCAAGGGGCCTCTCCTCCCAATGATGGCCAACTAGGCCATCTTCTTCCATATATGCAGCTAGAGACATGAGCACAGGGGGAACTAGTTAGTTCATGTTATTCTTCCACCTAGAGGGTTGAAGACCCCTNTAGTGTTTATTTTGGTGGCTGATTATGGGAGGGATCCCTGGCAGCCGCCGTCACTGGTTGGTCCATCCTTTTGATTCAGCTTCACACATGATCTCTGTAGCTCCTTCAGTGTGTGCTTTGTTCTTAATTCTAGGAAGGGGCACAGAGACCACATTTTGACCTTCATTCTTCTTGAGATTCATGTGTTTAGTAAGTTGTATCTTGGGTAGTCTAGGCTTCTGGGCTAGTAACCACATATCAGTGAGAACATGTTATGTGAGTTCTTTTGTGATTGGGTTACCTCACTCAGGATGACACCCTCCAGATCCATCCATTTGCCTAGGAATTTCATATATTCATTGTTTCTAATAGCTGAGTAGTACTCCATTGTGTAAATGTACCAAATTTTTTGTATCCATTCCTCTGTTGAGGGATATCTGGGTTCTTTCCAGCTTCTGGCTATAATGAATAAGGCTGCTATGAACATAGTGGAACATGTGTCCTTATAGCCAGATGGAAACTCTTCTGAATATATGCCAAGTAGAGGTATTGCTGGATCTTCCGGTAGTACTATGTCCAAGGATGCTCTATTTCTTTCATGAAGCACAGGAAAGAAAGGGTTACTTCCCTTCCATTTGCAAGCCAGAAGTCATAATTTTGAGTGTGTAATTATCACATTGAATGTGTGCTATCTGTTTTCAAATACATATATATTAAGTTCAAATTCAAATACAAATACATATATATTAAGTTCGGAAAAGCTGGAAAGTATTCATCTTTAGGCATGACAACAATGCTAGAACTAAGTCTGAGCACAAAACCTTTCAATATTTCCATTAGCTCTTGTTAAAAACAAATGTCTAAGCACTTTTGCATTGAGAAGGATTTAAAAACTGTCTGTAATATTTAAATTTGTCTTGCTATGCTATCTTACATTCTAGAAATGAAGATGGTCTTACTTCTAGTGAAACAAAACATAAAAATGATATTATTGAGTTCTTTTAAAATATTGCTTTGTTTATTATTGTTTGATTTCTGACCCCCTACTTTATGATTACAAAATTTTAAACATTTTGCTATACTCATAAAAGAAGCATTTCATTACTCAGTATGATTTGGATTTGAAGAATTCTGGTTTCAGACCAACAGGAATGTTTTAAATTTTCAAAAAGAAGGTTTGATTGGAGGATACCAGGCACTCTTATAATGGCAACAGAAATCATGGTTCTGACAACAGAACTCATGCTGTGTTTGTCTGCTGCACAGAGAGCTATAGGTACTGGACAGAGAATTTTAAGATAGGCTGAAATTAATAAATGTATAAAGGTACATATTTAAATATATTTATGTCCAAACATAAAACATATAGACAAAATATTATATCAACAAGAGAGGACTTGTGGCTTAAGAGACTGCACCTTGAAATTCTTAGGCAAATGGATGGATCTGGAGGATATCATCCTGAGTGAGGTACACACAACCACAAAAGAACTCACTTGATATGTACTCACTGATATATGGATATTAGCCCAGAAACTTAGAATACCCAAGATACAATTTGCAAAATAAAAGAAAATCAAGAAGAAGGAAGACCAAAGTGTGGATTCTTCATTCCTCCTTAGAATAGGGAACAAAATACCCATGGAAGGAATTACAGACAAAGTTTGGAACTGAGATGAAAGGATGGACCATCCAGAGACTACCCCACCTGGGGATCCATACCATAATCAGCCACCAAACACAGACACTATTGCATATGCCAGCAAGATTTTGCTGAAAGGACCCTGATATAGTTGTCTCTTGTGAGGCTATGCTAGTACCTGACAAATACAAAAGTGGATGCTCACAGTCATCTATTGTGTGGAACACAGGGCCCCCAATGGAGGAGATAGAGAAAGTACCCAAGGAGCTGAAGAGTTCTGCAGCCCTATAAGAGGAACAGCAATATGAACTAACCAGTACCTCCCCAGAGCTCATGTCTCTACCTGCATATGTAGCAGAAGATGGCCTAGTCGGCCATCATTGGGAAGAGAGGCCCCTTGGTATTGCAAACTTTATATGCCCCAGTACAGGGGAATGCCAGGGCCAGGAAGTGGGAGTGGGTGGGTAGGGGAGCAGGGCAGGGGGTTAGAGTATAGGGGACTTTTGGGATAGCATTTGAAATGTAAATGAAGAAAATATCTAATAAAAATTTGAAAATAAAAGAATGTATGCACCAATTAAACAACTCTTCAAAGCACCCCTTGGTTTAATCGGCTGGTGCTTTAGCTAACTGTCTTGTTGATAAACACATGAGCAAATGAAGGTAAGGAAAGAATCACTTGTGTTCATTCACATGCAGAGGATGTCTATGGTGGTGGGGAAGTTGTGGCACTGGGACCCTGATGCAGCTGCTCTCAATCCAGATGCAGCCAGGAACAGACACTCATGCATGGAATTACTCATTTCCCCTTTTCCTTTTTATTCAGTCCAGGACTCCAGGCCATGGAATGGTGCCACCCACATTTAGGATCAATTTTCTCACTTCAATTAATCTAATCTAGAAAATCCACCAAGACATGCCCAAGACAAAACCAACCGGTTTTCATGGTGATTCTAAATCCCATCAGATTGATAATCAAGACTAACTATCACAGATGGGATCGGAAAAATACTAAATAACATCCATATTTTTCTCTAATAGGATGTAGGTAGGCAATATTACAAAATGACTCCCATTGGATTCCCATTTCCTTTCAGACTGTAAGACAGAATGGCATTTGGTTATGGACATAAAATTTTGTGAAACCGCATTTCTCACATGTCTCATCTCTTGTCTTTATCATTATCATTAATAATATTTGGCATATGGGAAAAGGATGCTTTTATTGGAAAAAAACTTGAAATAGTATTGCTGTTATCTAATTTCCTCTATAATATGACCATTTGTTTTTCCAAACTCCAATATGATCTCATACCAAAATAATAAGACAAATGAAATTATTAGTCACAATGAGAGTCAAAATTATGTGGATGTTAAAAAATCAATATTTCTTAAAGTTAGAACTAGCTACTCCATATGAGATTATTGCTAGAAAATAAACCTTATTGATTTAAAAAAGGATGAAAACAATGAATCCTTTCAAATACCCCAAGCATCTCTATTTCATGGAGTTATAAGTGGCTATAGACACAAAGGAAATACAGTCTAGTGAAAGTCTATAATGATAAACAAACGATTTATTTAATTAATCAGAATGCCTGTTTTATAGTCTTTATCCTTTTGGCTATGGATGCTCTTTGGGCTTAATGATTGATTCAATTTTATCTAAATGTAAACTGTATGTCAGATATAGTAGGTGGGAAGAAATAAAACAGACTCACATCTTGAGAGTTAATAATAATACACTGCAAAAACTGTTTTCTAAAATACTTTAGCATGTATTTTCTTCTCTTGAAGCCTATATTCCTACCTACCTATTTGTTTCTCTATCATATCTTAATACTGAGTCAGTATTATAAAGAGACACAAAAATTGGCTTTCATGTGCATAAACATAAAGCTTAGGAGAAAGAATTGTGAAGTGATGTTCCCAAAAGTTCTATCTTTGGTAAAGGTCCTCCAGCTTGATTGATGGGCTAGAAATTCCTTATTGTGGTCAATTGGAAAGTTATAGAGTGAAAGCCAAATTTTTCATGGGCTTTGTTTGGTACCCCCCACTTCAGTATCTGATCTGAAATCTCTTTGTTTGGTATCCCCCACTTCAGTATCTGATCTGAAATCTCTTTGACTCTTGGTTAAAAACTATAGAATGTCTTTATAGTAGACCACCAACTTCTAAAACTAGAAAGCTAAAAATCTTATCACTTAATATTTGAATCAAACAGTAGAGTTTTCATTTCTTGACTGTCCCCCACTGCTCACAGCATTGTGTTTGATATATCTATTGATTTATAAATGCTATTTTCATGACTCCAAAAGTTTGCACAACAACTTCCATTATTGTACATTCCAAAATACCCGAATCTGTGTTTCTTTCCTGTGGCCACTCATGGTAGAGTCATAAACTCCCACTTATTAGTTTAATGTGAAAGTTGTGTGTTATATCAACAAAAATAACTTCATAGACAGACCTTTGTGTATAAAACCTGAAAATAATTATGAATAAAATAGTGAGATGACAATGTGTACTCTCCTGAGGTCACATTTTCGATAACTTATTAACAAAAAGAGTTAAAAACAACACCTCTGGGATATACCTGTAAGATACTATTTTAGCATGACAGTATGATTTTGTGGTTATGGTTTTAACAGAAGCAACCCACAACTATCATGAAAAAGAGATGACTGTGGCTCCACAGTCTCAGCAATAAAATAACAAGAATAACACAATGGTAGCTAGATCTATAATAATTGATCTAATAACACTTTACTCTCTAGCAGAATGGTGATGGGGAAGTTCAGATGATCCATACTTAGTATTCCAGCCCATATTCCCACTTGATCCTCAGATGCATTTGATCTTGGGAGGTACCAGATGAATGGAGATGAATGGCTAATTGAAGGAGAGAATTTCCATGTACAGAGACTTCAGGGAGTCATCATACATTACACATGCGGGGTTGGGGCACTTTTCAACACTGCAGTTGTTCTGGGATCACTAATATGTCTGGTCAGTCATGGATGAACTATTTTCTTCTGGATAAAGAGAGATTTGCTCATTTGATATTAGTGTCCACATGTCAAAGCTTCAACCTCATGTGCAGGCAGCTCTGCAAGGTCATTATAAACATGGCAAAGATTTAGCTCCACCAACAAATGAGCATCAATTATGTTGTTTTAAACAAAATTCCAAATGCTTGGTTTTACCAGTGAAGACACTGGAGCCAAATGCTGGCATGAAAGCCTGATAACTCAGAGAGGCAGAGAGAGTATGCATTTGATCTACCTCCCCATCTGATGTCCCAAAAGAGTCATTTCAAACAACAACAACAACCACAACAACAAACCACCTCAAAATGAAAATGAATGTCCTTTCCAGTTTGTGTATCCCTCCCCCTGAATTTCTTTTACTGTCTTTGTTTTTGTCCCTTATTTTCCCTCCCTCGTTGTTTGATGCATCTCTTGACCTATAGTTGACTTTATTTAATCCTGTTCGTAATAAACAGAAAGATATTGGATTAAAGGTGTATACTAGGGTTGTGGCACACCACAACTAGAAACAAGTTTTCCCAGTAAATACACAATCTCTGGTTCACAGTGTAATCAAATATCCTGGAATGCCATTATTTTACCACTGAACTTTATATGTCTATGCCTATAGAAATATTTCTCTTGACTACTTAAAAAAAAAAGAGAACAAATGTAGTGTATACCAGAAAAAGTTATTGCTCCAACTCTCCCCCCCCCCTTTTTTTTCTTGCTATTTGTGGTTGCATTGGATGTATGATGTTTTTGTTCTGTTTAGAGATTTGGTGGCTTACAATTTTTACATCTTGTGACCCTTCTTTTATTTCATCTTTTATCTAATGTTTTTATTTTTTTTCTTTTAACTTGTCATGTTTTATATCTACTTCCATTTTTGTAAATTAATTGTTATTCTGTTTTAACTTTCAACTCAACAATGTAGACATCTGTAAATCTTCTTCATGATCTCAAAGAAGAAAGATATTTTTTATGGTGGCTAGAGAGATAGATCACTAGCAAAGAATAGTTTCCAGAGGGTAAATTTGTAGTACTCCAGTAGCTTACAACAACAATAACATTAATTCTAGGACTGCAAGGAATCCAAATCCTTCTGACTTCTGTAGGGACTAGGCATGCAAATATTTCATAGATATACATAACATAAATAAAATACCCATACATATAAAAATAAAATAAAGTTAACTTATACCTAAAAATGACAACCAAAAATATTTCTCAAATGGTATCTCCCATTCTTTCTTTCTCCATCCCTTCATTTTGTTACTTAAACATTGATTCTCTTTACTTTCAAAAAGAAAAAAATCAAAGAATCACATCATTTCAAAATAGAATCCTTGAAGTACTGTCTCTGGCATGTAACAGGGATGCAAGCATAATGCAAACAGGTTTTCTTCATATCAGAAAATCTGAGATTGGCAATAAGTAAGAGGAGTCACCAGAGATGAGTAGTGTTAGAAAGCACAATTTAGTGATTAATCTGAGGTAGTAACATGCACAGACAAACAACCAAATAGAATAGGAAAGGCATCAGAGGAAGTGTGTTACTTAAAACCTTGACAAAAGTCTCCCTAATTAACCCAACAGCAAATAAGAGAAGAAAATTCAGTAAAGAATTGAAACTTGAAACACTAAAAATAACCCATCAGGAATTCTACAAATGAAAAGAAATCAATAAAACATTAGAGAGCACTAACAGATAGCACAATACAGATAACAACCTTCAGAGGCAGAAGCCAGAGTAGAGCCAATACATGCAAACATATGTAAACTTTGATGCAATCAAGAAGCATGACCAATAAATACTTTCAACACATCTGAAATTTATTCAAGAGATTCCATGTAGTGAAAGAATGAGCTGAGGTGAAAATTTAAAACAACAGACATTATTTAATGGAATCCTAGCAGATATTTGAATAGCACACCTTGAAATGAACATTAAGTTAGTGGAGAAATCAAAAAGGAATGCTAAAATATCCTAGAAACAGATGTAAATAGTATCACAACCCACCAGACACACTGGAACACAGAGAAGGTCATCCTAAGAAGAAAGTTTATAGCTCTAAGAACTCACAGTAAGATAGATCTCAAATAAAATTAATGATGAGAAAAATGTAAGTCTTTTCAACAAGAAGCCACATGATGACTAGAAAAAAAAAGATTAGGGGAGAGATTAATGAAATAGAAACTAAAAGCAAAAGGTATAATACCTATCAAAAGAGTTGCTTCTTCCGAATAAGTAACAAGGTTGACAAACATCTAGCCAATGTAACCAAAAGAGATGGACAACCCAAATAAACAAGAAGTGAGGTGGGATTGTTAAGATGGACCCCAGAGAAACATGGATGATCATGAGGCAAAACAAGAAAAATGCTAATAATCTTTATGAAATGAAGAGATCTTCAAGAATCCTGGACTGACAGAACTTGCACTGAAAACAATAACTACATAGCTAAAAGTCATCTATAGTTTCAGTATAATCCCCAGCAAATTTCTAATCATAATCTTTTATAATCAATTAATTTTTATTTGAAAAGTTCAAGCAATAGTTTTTGGTCATATCATTTTCCCTCCCAACTTCTTCCAGAATCTTCTCAGTTAACTATCCACCCAACTTCATGTTCTCTTTTTAAAAAAAATTTATTCCACAAGCAAAAATAAGAACAATCAAATTATTAAAAATATCAAATCTAAACCAAACACACACACATACACACACAAACACACAATGTATAGGCCAATTTCTATTTGCTAATTTCTCCTGGGGATGTGGCCTACAATTGATAGGCCAGTGACATTTTATCAGAGAAAAGGAAGACATTCATCATTTTCCTGTAGGTATCACTTGCAAAGAGGTTTTTTGTTTGTTTGTTTGTTTGTTTACTTGTTTGCTTTTTTATTAGAAGTGGGAGCCAATGTCACTTTTCCTTTCTTGTGGTAGGATTTTGTCTGGTCTGATCCTGTACAGTCCTTGTGCATATTGTCACGCTCTGTGAGTTCATATGAATATCAGTTCTATAATGTAAAGAAGACACACTTTCATTGGTGCCTTGTGAGGGTTACTAAACTTTGTGATGAAATACCATGTCCAAAAGCAATTTGGGAATGAAAGGGTTTGTTTCGCTTACATATTTTTACTATCATCTACCTGAAGAATGCCAAGGTAGGAACTGAAACTGGCCAAGAACCTGGAGACAGAAGCTGATGCAGAGCCTGTGGAGGGGTGCTCCTTACTGGCTTGCTCGTCATGGCTTCCTCAATCTGCTTTTTCATAGTTCCAAGGGTCAACAGCCCAGGGGTGGACCACTCAAAGTTGGCTGCACCCTCCCATATCATTCATTAAGTAGAATGTTCCATAAGCCTGCCTACAGTTTAATCTTATGAAGGCATTTTTCTCAATTGAGGTTCTCTCCTCTCAGATAGCTATAATATGGATATAAAAGGAGCTAGCAAACTTTTATTGATCTACCACCTCCGACTGCTATGATGCTTCTACCTCTTCTCCATAGACCCCTGAGCTTTGATGGAAATAATTTAATAAAGCCATTCCATTTAGTGGTGTGTTCTCTGTTTTCCCATTTTCTTCACATTGTTCAATGATGGGTCTCTGTGGCAACTGTCATTTGTAGTGCAAAAAAGGTAAGAGTTGAGCAATGTGCCAGGCAGTGGTGGTGCACACCTTTAATCCCAGCACTTGGGAGCAGGGGCAGGCAGATTTCTGGGTTCCAGGCCAGCCTGGTCTACAGTGTAAGTTCCAGGACAGTCAAGGCTTTACAGAGAAACCCTGTCTCCAAAAACCAAGAGAGAGAGAGAGAGAGAGGGAGAGAGAGAGAGAGAGGGAGAGAGAGAGAGAGAGAGAGAGAGAGTTGAGCGTTGTGCTGTTCTATAGGTATAGCAACATGTCCTTAGGAGTAATTCTATTTTGAAATTTGAAGGTAAATGGATATTGTATGAAATATGCTGAGTTAGGAAACTCTGCCAAAATTTACAAATATTGAATGTTTTCTCTTATATGTACTTGTTAGCTTTTAAGCTTTAAAGATGTTTCAATATAAATACCAACAGAGGTAAGGTAGGTATTTAGACACCAACTGGGAAGAGGGGGCTCCTCCAAGGAAGAGGAAGTAGGGTAGAGTGTTGTAAGGAGATAAAGAAGAAACTAGAATATGAGGATAAAATGGGGAGCAAGATAAAAGCGAAGGTGAAGCTGGCAATATTAGGAGGGACAATTAATATTAAAGGTTGTTTGGAAGCTATATAGAAACCTACTATCACAGAATTTCCCTAAAATATTGACAAATATGAAAACAATTTAAGTTGTTTCACCTTACAAGGGGAAAATAATGTCTCATTTAATGCCATTTTTATAGAACTAGAAAAAGTCCAAAAATTCATATGAATGCACAATAGATTAACATAGTCATCCAGAACTAAGTGTAAAAGACAGTATTAGAGATACCACAGTGCCTGACTTCAAATTATGGTACACATCTACATTGAAGTCACAGAGGACATGAAGCTCAAGAAGAAGGAAGACCAAAGTGTGGGTGTTTTGATCCTTCTTAGAAAGAGAATCAAAATACTCATGGGAGCAAATATGGAGACAACGTGCAGAGCAGAAACTGAAGGAAAGGCCATGCAGAGACTGTCCCACCTGGAGATTCTTCCCAGATATAGTCACCAAACTGTGAGACTATTGTGGCTGCTAATAAATGCTTGCTGGAAGGAGCCTGATATAGCTGTCTCCTGAGAGGCCCTGCCAGAGCCTTACAAATACAGAGATGGATGCTCGAGGCCAGCCATTGCACTGTGGGTGGGTGGAGGGGAGATCTTCAATGGAAGAGTTAGAGAAAGCACTGATGGAGCTGAAGGTGTTTGCAGCCCTAGAGGAAGAACAACAACATCAACCAACCAGATGTAGTAAAAGCTTCCTAAAACATAGGTATATATGAAGCTGATGTAAATGAAGTCACCAAATAAGAGGGAGAGATTACCAACTGGACATTACCAAATGAAGCTTCCAGTATTAGGAATGGATTACATCAAATCTAATTCTTGGCTAAAGGGTTCCAATAGGAACCCCCAAACAATACAGACTCTTTCTTTCTTTTTTTTAACACAATTTTCATTTAAATTAATTAAATAAAATGATATTTTATTTAGAAGGTAATACAATTTGAATTAATACATTATCTTATCTCCTTAGCCCGTGATTTTTCAAATGTCCTAGAGGAAATTTAACCTGTGAAAAGATTTCTCTTCATCCCCAGCACTACCTGGAGTCTGTTCTTAGGTCTCTAACTTCATTGAAGTTAATCCAAGCCCTTCATTTGACTGTGCCACTCAGGAATGTTCAGATAAAAGTTATATCTTGGAGTACATGCTGGGTAGTTGTGAAAAGATTGGGCTCTAATCTGAATTATTCAATTGAAATTTTTCTCAATAAATCTGCAATATATTTTCCATGGAATAATATGTATTTTTAATCATTATTAGTAATTCCTTAGAAATATCCAATGAGATATATTCTCATCCAGCCTCTACTATAAATGGCTGGATATGGTTGATCAAGTGTATGAGAAGTAAAGAATTTCTGCCAACTGTTGGAACCACTCCTCTGATAAGATTGACTGAATAATATAGCCTGTGGGGCAGTGAATTTTATCAATGTTTTGGTGTGAATTCTACAGTAATTACATCAGTATAAACCTAAAACATCATACTAGAAAGACATTGCTTTTTGTTTTGTTTTGTTTTCTGAAACACAGGCTATTTCAAAGTTTATTGGTGTTTCACTACAAACTGTTGGTAAACCCTATTGCTGAACACCTACCTACACAACTCATTGAACATAAAGGAGTTGAGCTGATATTTAACAAAACCTTCATCCTTATGGACCAGTGTTGATGGTATTGGAAAGTACATGCAAGCTACCAAAGGAGAAATGTAAACACAAACCCTAATTTAAACCCCTAGATCTACAGTGGTGCCATGCCTGTAAGATACACTGTACAATAGTGGCAGAAAGCTTGTGGGAGTCACCAACCAATATTTTATGTGAAGTAAGACCCTATCCAAGAGTTGGTACCCATACCTGACATTCCTTTTGTGGCCATGAACCTGATTCTAGGTAGTGCCCTATGTGAAAAACAAATACTGCTGTTCTGCTAAGAGAATGTAGCAACAAAATGACCCTAGCAAAACTGTGCTATACTCATAAGTTCAAGTTTTGCTCAGCCATTATGAGAACCTTCTTCTTGCAGCAGAGGGGATCAAAATTAGAGACCCACAGCTTAACAATGTATAGAGAGTGAGAGACCTTGGAGCACTCAGCTCTAAATGGGATATTTCATTCAAATTCCTTTCTTCAGGGGTAAGTGAACTCTGGCAAAGAGGAGATGAAAGAATGCGAAAGCCAATGGAAACAAGGAACACCAAAGAAACAGCAACTTCTAGAAACAACAGGAGTAATACACGTATGAACACATAGAGACTGAGGCAGCATGAACAGGGCCTACATGGGTCTTCACTAAATAGGGTCTCAGCACTGAAAGGAAACATGGGCATGGCTTCTTCCATAACACAGGAGTTATGTTGAATTGATAGTGTTGCGAATAGAAAGCTAATTTTCTTCCAGGGAGTCTTAGTCGGGAACAAACCATTCTTAAGGGACCCATGCCAAGTTACAGACGGCCAACACACAACGAACTCAACAACATCTTTGGAAGTTTTTTGTTTATTTTGTTTTGTTTTAGTGTTGATCAGGGTATTTAAAATATTTTATTATTATTTTTTTATTTTTTACCTTACAGGATATATATATATATATATATATATATATATATATATATATATATATATATGCTTCTGGTATTATGGTTTTATGAGATTCCTGTGTGCAAATGTGTTTGTCTCTATATGTATGAGTGTGTGTGTGTGTGTGTGTGTGTGTGTGCGTGTGCGTGTGTGTGTGTGTGTGCACATACACATGAGCATGCACACTTCCTTTGACTCTATTTCTTTTTCGTCACTTTGTCCTGTTCTAAATGGTTTGGTTTTCTTTTATCTTATATTTATTCCTTGGATGTCTGTTTGTTTTCTAAGGAGAGATAGAAGGGATGTGGAACTTGATGGGGGAGGGGAAAGAATTGAGAAGAGTAAGGGGAAGCAAAAACCATAGTCTGAATAGATTGTATTGAAAAAAATATTTTCAAAAAAAAGGAAAATTTGAAATTAGAAACACATCCTTTCCTCTAAAACTACCTCAAAATCAAAGACTTTAAATAATTTAAGTGAAACAGAAACTGTTATCAGGAAGCACTTTCTGATAAAAGACTAGCATAGAAAATAGCCTGGGAATAAAGGACATGAAATTAAAAGGTTTATGCACAGGAAATAAAACAATGAGCAGGCTTAATATCTAATGACATAAGAGAAAATCTTACCAAGCTGGTGTTGATATCTAGAATATATAAGGTCCTACAATAATTAAACATAAAAACAACAAACTGTCATATTGTAAATGAACTAACGAATTCAACAGACAGTTCTCAAATGAGGAAAGAATTAATGGTCAATTATATGGTCAGTTTTGGAGATGGTACCATGACGTGCTGAGCCCAGAAACTTAGAATACCCAAGATACAATTTGCAAAACACATGAAACTCAAGAAGAATGAAGACCAAAGTGTGGACACTTTGCCCCTTCTTAGAATTAGGAACAAAACACACATGGAAGGAGTTACAGAGATCAAATGTGGAACTGAGACAAAAGGATGGACCAACCAGTGACTGCTGCAGCCAGGGATCCATCCCATAGTAAGCCACCAAACACAGACACTATTGCATACATCAGCATCAGCAAGATTTTGCTGAAAGGGCCCTGATATAGCTGTCTTGTGTGAGGCTATGCCAGTGCCTGGCAAACACAGAAGTAGACGTTCACAGTCAGCTATTGGATGGAACACAGGGTACCCAATGGAGGAGCTAGAGAAAGTACCCAAGGAGCTGAAGGGGTCTCCAACCAGATAGGTGGAACAACAATATGAACTAACCAGTACCCCCAGAGCTCATGTCTCTAGCTGCATATGTAGCAGAAGATGGCCTAGTCAGCCATCATTGGGAAGAGAGGTCCCTTCGTCTTGCAAACTTTATATGCCCCCAGTACAGGGGAACGCCAAGACCAAGAAGTGGGAGTGGGTGTGTAGGGGAGCAGGGTGGCGGGGGTGGGGGGTGGGAGGGTATAGGGGACGTTCGGGATAGCATTTTAAATGTAAATGAAGAAAATATCTAATAAAAGTTTGGAAAAAAGAATCTAATATAAATAAATAAAGAAAGAAATAATAAAAAGAAAAGAATTAATGGTCAATTAAAAATAAAAAAAAAAGCACTTGAGCTCCAAATGCCCAGCCACCATTCTGCTGCCTTCACCAGACCAGGAACATACCAGGAACATTCAGTTTTGATAGTTCCCCACATTTCTGTGCTGGCTGAGTCCCCCAGGTCACACACAGTTGTTCTGAGCCTTGTATTGCCTCCATCCTACCCCTGAAGCCAAGCAAACCAATAACAGCAGCAAAGGTCTGTGAGGCTGTGAGAAGAAGTATGCAATGTTCGTGGCAGTGAAAACCACTACAGCCATAAGGACATTAGTACAGAAAGTTCCTCCCAACTCAAAAATAACAAAATTCAATGACCCAGCTACACAATTCCAACCTTGTTTGTTTATTGGTTTGTTTGTTTTTGTCTCATTTACAATAATGAGGAAATAAAGCCAATAGATATATAGAGAAAATGTGCTACATGTGAACAATGGAATTTTACTTAGCCTCAGGAAAAAAAAAAATGTGAAAATTTCAGGAAAGTAGATAGGTATGGAAAAATGTAGTACAGAAAGTAAGCCAGACCCAGAAAGACAGTAAGTAAGTAAATAAGTAAATAAATAAATAAATAAATCCAGAGTTTTTCCCTCACATTTTGATGTTCTCTCTCTCTCTCTCTCTCTCTCTCTCTCTCTCTNCCCCAGAGCTCATGTCTCTAGCTGCATATGTAGCAGAAGATGGCCTAGTTGGCCATCATTGGGAAGAGAGGCCCCTTCGTCTTGCAAACTTTATATGCCCCCAGTACAGGGGAACGCCAGGGCCAAGAAGTGGGAGTGGGTGGGTAGGGGAGCAGGGTGGCGGGGGTGGGGGGGGGGTGGGAGGGCATAGGGGACGTTCGGGATAGCATTTTAAATGTAAATGAAGAAAATATCTAATAAAAACTTGGAAAAAAAGAATCTAATATTAATAAATAAAGAAATAATAAAAAGAAAAGAATTAATGGTCAATTTAAAAAAAAAAAAAAAAAAAGCACTTGAGCTCCAAATGCCCAGCCACCATTCTGCTGCCTTCACCAGACCAGGAACATACCAGGAACATTCAGTTTTGATAGTTCCCCACATTTCTGTGCTGGCTGAGCCCCCCAGGTCACACACAGTTGTTCTGAGCCTTGTATTGCCTCCATCCTACCCCCGAAGCCAAGCAAACCAATAACAGCAGCAAAGGTCTGTGAGGCTGTGAGAAGAGGTATGCAATGTTCGTGGCAGTGAAAACTACTACAGCCATAAGGACATTAGTACAGAAAGTTCCTCCCAACTCAAAAATAACAAAATTCAATGACCCAGCTACACAATTCCAACCTTGTTTGTTTATTGGTTTGTTTGTTTTTGTCTCATTTACAATAATGAGGAAATAAAGCCAATAGATATATAGAGAAAATGTGCTACATGTTAACAATGGAATTTTACTTAGCCTCAGGAAAAAAAAATGTGAAAATTTCAGGAAAGTAGATAGGTATGGAAAAATGTAGTACAGAAAGTAAGCCAGACCCAGAAAGACAGTAAGTAAGTAAATAAGTAAATAAATAAATAAATAAATCCAGAGTTTTTCCCTCACATTTTGATGTTCTCTCTCTGTCTCTGTCTCTGTCTCTGTCTCTCTGTCTCTCTGTCTCTCTCTCTCTCTCTGTCTCTCTCTCTCTCTCTCTCTCTCTCTCTCTCTCTCTCCCCCTCCTCGTGTGTGTGTGTGTGTGTGTGTGTGTGTGTGTGTGTGTGTGTGTGTGTGTGTGAATAAGGACTACGAAAGTGGGTATAGACTATGAAACCACATAGAAAATGAGGACCAAGAGGATTTCAACGGGTGGAGACTGTGATGCAGGACGCATATGAGAGGACAGTAGACAGGAAGCTGCTGGGTATGCATTAAGGAAAGGAAGAGGATTGAGAGATGTGGGAAACAGGACCAACAAGAGCAAATGATGTAGATGATAATGAATAAAAAGGCATAGTGAGTAGTTGAGGATTATTCATTTCTACAAAGTAGTTCCTTGACTAGGAATAGTCAGAGAGACAGAAAGGCAAAAGTAGAATTCAAGATGTTAGGAAAACTCTATGATAATTTTGCTGAGTAACTCAAAGTGAATGTTTATTGCTTTGAGTTTCTTAATTTGTGTATGTAGATACACAGACATATCTATATAACTATATGTGTATATATAATTTTTGAATTGTATAAAATGGTACTAAGAACATTTCAAAGAACTGAGTTAAAAATACCAACTTATAGGCCAAGAAAGTGACTAAGGAGTTGAAGGCTTCTGTGGCAAAACTGACAAGACAACCTGTGCTCTGGACAGAAACTGCCAGCTTACACAGCTGTCCTCTCACCTTGGGTCCCTCAAGTACAAACACACACATACACAGGTACACACACATAGGCACACAAGAACAAGTGTGTATATACACACACATACTAAATAAATAAATAAATATTTAAATTAAAAATTACGTCAATTTACCATTAATAAAAATTGATGTGCTTCACTGTGTACTTATACGTTCCATAAGTGTTCTGTTGTTCCCAATACATATTTAAATTTCTGTAAGTCAGTTTCATAAAGTTGATTAATATTTTACCCTTTCAATCTATAAATTATTTGTGGAAAGGTAAATATTGAGGCATTGATATTTAGGTAATAGCTCCTTCTGCTCCTCCCTTCTTAATTGAATCCTGATTATATGCACTACAGCTTATGGTCTAGGGAATCAAGATACTGTGAATGCTTTCTGGTTGATTTATGAGTCCTCAGTTTTACAGAGAATATAGGTCTTGTGTGGATAATTGGAATTTACTTTATATCACTAAGCTTGATAAATTCTGATTCAACAGCTCAGAATGCACACTATATTTGGAACGCAATGATTGAGCTTTAGCTTGTCCAATTGGTGTAGTAAAATCCAATTACATGCTGAGTCTTTTATTCTATTTAAATCATCCAGGAGGTGGCAAAGGCATTGGCTTACACAACACCCACTTTACCATTACTGCCTAATCTCAGTTTCACAATGATTTTTGACCAGATGAGTGAATAATGCAGAAGGCCTATCTGTGGAACTCTGTAGAAAGTGGGTTCAGAATTAATAACATTAAATCACAATGTGGGTATCAATAATAGATATCCTGAAAATGGAAAATGTTATTCAGTAGGGGAAGGTAATTCTACTTTCACTGGAGACTGAGACAAAAGGAATGAAGGAACTTGGGAGTTGAGAAAGAGTTGAAATGTATGTGATCTGCAGGGTAAAAGAGATAATGGCCTTCGCTGGCAACCAACAGCATAAGCAGGATGTTAGAAGTTTGTTGAGAACCCAGATGTAGTGAAAAGCATAGAGTTATCAGGCAACAGGAATCAAAAGCACAAAGCCTCTGTCTGTCTGCTTGTTCTTGCCCCATTGCTCTTACCTCTTGGCTCGCCAACATTATCATAAACAGACATGCTTTCTCCTTCAAACACTTTCATCCTGGCACTCCCCTGCTTCAAAATACTTACCAGTTCCTCTTTCCCATGCTATTTCACACAGTTAAAACATATTTCTGGGTTGAATTTAATTTAAGTATAACCTAATACATCTCGTGAATCATCACCTCGATTAATCGCCTGCAAAAATACCCTTTTATATAATAAATAATTTGTATAGTCTTCCATTTCCATTTATCTATTTGTTGTCTTGGTTTTTATATGCTACATCAAATATCACTGCACTATCTTTTCCTTTTTTTAAATTTTTATTGGTCATTTTGTTTATTTACATTTTGAATATTATCCCTCTTCCCAGTTTCTTCTCTGAAAACCCCTATTCCACCTCCTCACTCTGCCTTCATGAGGGTGCTCCCGCACCCACCTGCCTATCTTTTTCTACCTCTTTCAAAATATAGAAAAGACTCAATTCCTTAAAAGCTGTTCCAAAATCCCAGAAAAATAATTTTTCAAAGAAATTCTGTAAAGCATTTGTAGTGAAAATACAAATCACTTCTTATTTTTATACTAGATATACTATTTTTATTTTATGTGTATGGGCTTTTTGCCTCCATGTATTTCTATATACCACATGTTTGTAATTCCTGTGATGCCCAAAAGAGGGCATCAAACCCATTGGAACCTGAATTTCAGACAGAGCTCAGCTGTTACATAGGTTCTGGAATTCTAACTAGGGTTGTCTGGAATAGCAGCCAGGGTTCTTAACCACTAAGCCCCTGCTCTAACCTCAGCTTAAATTTTAAAAGTAAAAAATTAATAATAGAGAGCAAGCAAAAAAATAAAAAAAGACATCTTCAAAGGTAAATAACACAAGTTATCAAGTGCAAAACATCTGTGGGTTTTCTTGTAAAGTCTATAAAACTAATTCTTCCGGCTGATGGTCTTTGTGCGCAGCTTGTCTGCAGAGGGATTATAAAGTTTAAAATATCTTGTCTATAGATTCCAAGTTTAACCTAAGAAATGTCATGAGACCTTGCTTCAAAATGACAAACTAAGAGGAGGTCTTGGTGTGTTTATTTCACTTGCAATGGTAGAAGTCTTGTCTAACTAGGAGGCCACCACTTAAATGCTGGTGAGAAAACCTCTCCAGTATACACAATTTTGAAATGAGTACCACAAATTGAAAGAAAATAAACTCTTTCTACAAATAAGACACATTTCTAGAGATAATGTGTAACAAATATCAGAAACTACGTAGCTGAAAGTTGGAAATTGTAGGCACACATCAATGGGCAATGTTTTTCAATCCATAACTTTATGTCCAGCTGATACAGTTGATAACTGAGTGTGGAATTTGAAGAAATAAATCATCCCCCAGACGTGCAGAATCAAAGTGAGCTTACATTCTCTAAACTCTGTGTCGTTGGTGGTTTCAGAATGGTAATTTAGCAAGCCAGGGAGTTAACCCAGGCAGAAGGGAGGCACGAAACTCTCCAAACAGAGGCCCTAAGAGAATTTCAGTTCATGGATATCAATGTATGACATCTGTGAGACAGATCTGGAAAGCATCCGGATTGAGAGGGGGGAAGGGGGAGGATTCTGGCAAAGAAAAGCTTGGCAAAAGTGAACAGTGTACACTAAGACAATTAGAGAATCCTGCATTCCACAGAAACAAACATGATACTATTAAATTCAGAATCTTGGAGAGTAAATAAAAGAAGTATAATTATAAGCAATTTGTGACTGGCCAGTAAACGAGTTCTTGAGAGAAGCAATTTAAGGAACTAAGTATTTATTTATTTGGACTCATGTTTGAGAGGTTGCAATCCATCATGGCAGGGGGGTGATATACCATGTGCTGCCAGGTACAGATCATAAGGGGTAGGAGGCAAATGGTCACACAGCAGTTTACAAACAGGAAGCAGCTCTGGCCGGAAGTGGGGCAAGGATGTACCTCTCAAAGACCTTCCTTGGTGACTCCCCTGGACCAGCCACAACTTCCACCCCACACGCTCCATAATTTCACGAATCAGAGCCACCACCGCTCAGAAACCAAGTGTTCCCAGTTGCACACCTTCACACTGCAACCTTAAGGAAACAGATGAGTGCCCTTACTGGAAACAAATTTCATTTTCAAGTAGTAAAAATACTGAAAGAAAAAGGTTGAGGGACAGAAAATTACAGTCATGTGGCCACACAACCTCAGAAAAGTCTTTCCCTGCCACGGGAAAAATTATATATTTGTAAAGTTGTTATATTCAGAACTCATGGATTAAGAGAACCTCCTTAGAGTATGGAAGTAACCACCCAAGAGACGAAACAGAAATATTTAAGACAAGGTCCACTGTAAAGCAAGAGTGCAGTGTGAGAAACAACTGCTTTTTATCTTTACATTTCCTTTTTGTTTTCCTTGTTTCTTGTCCTAATTTGTTTTCTATTGCTGTAATAAGGACCAAGACTAAAAGCTGTGTAGGAAGCTGAAGCAGACACTGGAGATAGGAAGTGAGGCACAGGCCCTGGGAGAATGTATTTACCTCCTTTGATCACATGCCTTGCTCTGCCTACAAGCAAGGACCACCTGGCTAGGGGGGCAGCACCGCCAGCAAGGGGATGCCACCTCCTCAACCGCTGATGAGGAAAATGCTCCACAGACTTGCCTACAGAGTAGGTCCTCAATTGAAGTTCCCTCCTCTCAAGGTACTCTAGATTGTGCGAAGTTGACAAAAATTTTACCAGCATACTACTATTAGGGATACACATTGATAAAAAAATAGAATTTTGACGTTGTATTATGACACATACTTTTAATCTCAGTACATTGGGAAGCAGAGGAAGAATGAACAGGTGGATGGAGAGGCTGTATTAAAAAAAAAAAGAAAAGAAAAAATCACAGAATATTTTAAAAATCCATAATTTTTGTTGCTTAAATATGTTACCTTTAAAGAAAAGATCCACATTTATTACCTAAGGGAGTTTGTTTTGAAATACTTAAGAAAACTCCACAAAGCCAAATGTGTGGATATTTCATTTACTAAAGCAATTGTTTAACTTGAGAAGGAAAAATATCATTTAATGTTGACACTAGAAATCATCTACAAAAGTTATGGACTGGAGTCCATGGAGTCCGAAAACACCTGGACAGGTCAGAGATCCTGCTCTGTTTTGATTACTCTCTGGGTTCTATTTGCACAGCGAGTCTTCAAAGTCTTGGCAAATTTTTCTAAACTGCTAGACTGATTTTTTTTTTAAAGGCACACATATGGTCACTCACACTAAGATAAACAAGTTTTGATTATTGATATAAATTAGTCAGTTTTCTGTTACCATAACAAATCTCCAAAATAAATCAGTGTAAGAAAAAATACTTTATTTATGGATCATGGCTTCTCAAGGGTTGCACTTCAAGCTTGACTGGTCTGGCTAGGGAGGCAGTATATCACATGGGAAGTATGTATAACAGCAGTCTCTCTCTCTCTCTCTCTCTCTCTCTCTCTCTCTCTCTCTCTCTCTCTCTCTGTGTGTGTGTGTGTGTGTGTGTGGTGTATGTATGTGTGTGTGTGTGTGTGTCTGTGTGTGTGTGTGTGATATGTGTGTCTGTGTGTATCTGTCTCTTCCTTTCTCTGCTCCCTGCCTGTGGATCAGATGTAAGCTCTTAGCTGCTTCTCCAGCACCATGCCTGCCAGCTTGATGTTTTGTTCCCCACCATGGTGATTGTGAACTAACCCTCTGAAACTGTAAGCAAGCATTTCAATCAAATGTTTCCTTTTATAAGTTGCCTTAGTCATGATGTCTCAACCTTGAAATGGGAAAGTAACTAACACACTTTCTTTCCCTTCATCTTGAAAAATATCTGCAATTTATATTCAAAAACGTTTGGAATTTATCATTTTATTTTCCTCATTAATGCCACTGTCTGTTGCCCTAATCTTTCTCCTATACTCACTCACAAACTAGTTCATCAGTAAATTATATATGTTCTCTAATTCCCTTTTCATGATCTATGATAGAGAGATTACTCAAGATTATTGTCCTCTGATGTTCATATCTTCCACCTACATCTATGCAACCATGAACTGTGACTTGCTGATAAGCATTCTAACAAGAGTGGTGGCATATCACTCCCATGATTGTGTTAAATATAATTACAATCTATTATTTGAAGAAATTGCATTTATTTATGGCTTTGGTAAATAAGTGTTCATGTTCAGAAGCACTTGGAATTAGGAATAAAACAACATTTAGGGGACAGAGGCAAGCCTCCAGCCAAAAGACAATTACAAAGAATCAGGTAATTTTATAAGAAGATCTTCCTGTAATTAAGCCTCTAATGTTTAGTTATGGTCCCCATACACTCATACCTTTTAAAAGCCTATGGGGACCAGGGAGTGGAATGTTATGGTTTGTGTGCTTAGCCCAGGAAGTGGCACTATTAGAAGGTGGGGCCTTATTGTAATAGGTGTGTCACTGTGGATGTGAGCTAAAATACCCTAGTNGGGGCCTGCTTTCTTATAGAACATAGGGCTACAAGGGTGACACTACCAACAATGGGCTGCGCCCTTCCCCATCAATCACTAATTAAGAAAATTCCTTACAGGACTCCCTGGGGAGCTATCCCTATACTGGTAGTTCTGAGTTGTGAGGAACTACCCCCTCTATATCACCTACCCTCCCTTCTTCCTAAGAGTTATAGTCATTTAGATAACTATGCTGTAGCCCCATGGTCCTCTCTTCCTTCTTCATGTACCCAGTCCAGTTCCCTTGCCAATTAACCGTGTTCTCCATGCTTTCACCTGCATGGATGAGCATCCCTGCAGAAACTCCATAATAGGAAGAGCTACAGCTGTTCTAAAATTATAACTGCAGTTCCTAAATAGGCTGTGGCACTGCCTGTCAGTCTCTTCCCTGTGTTCGCACTCTCCCACTCTACCCCAGGATTATTTCCCATTACTGCTACCTTTTCAAACGTGCTCAAAATAATAAAGAGCTAATTTGTCACAAATAATAGGGTAGAAAAAATACATCTCACTGGAATATCCAACTTCCCACAATTTTAATCACTATATTGAATGTTTCAATGTTTCTTCAAAAAGGTTCTATTAATGTTAATATACATGCCAGGGCTCTTTCTTTTACTATCTCATGTCTTCCCCAAAACTTAGGCATCCAATTGTGGATTTTTATACTTAAGTTATCAATACATATTCGAATATATAATCATGGCTATTGTCTTAATAAACTATGATAACACTTTTCTGCAAAGGAAAACCTAGCAAGGAAAAGAGAAAAGCAACCTTCTGCATCTGTGACTGGCTGTTGCTTCTTCTTTGCTTTTCCTCTTGAAAAGTTGCTCTCTCCATTACCTGGCTCTTCATTCTATTTTTGACTCACTTCAATTGATCTCTGGTCAAAATCACTTTGCCAAGATGGCTTTTATTAATGTCAGCAGTTATCTCCATGTTGTCAAGTTTACTTCCTAGGTCTTGGATTATATGGCTTAGATGCAATTTTGTTAGTGCGTGATAAATGACAATTGCCCTTTGAAGCTTTCTTATTTTAGGTTCTATTACATCACACTCCACTCTGTCCTTTTATCTCCCAGGCTGTCTCATTTACCGATTGTTCCTTCCACTATCAATTTATAAATAGGCAGTGTACTGTTGCTATCCTCCTTACCAGAGCTGGGGTTTTATTGAGAGAGAGAACATACACTGTATTTTATTCAGTCCTGTATTTCCCAGGTCTAAAACACAACACCCTATAGCAATCACTATTATTAGTTAAAAATGTTTGTCTGTGTAATTGTCAACATGTGGCATGGGTGGTGGTTTCAATCTCAAAGTTTCTGGGCATCCTAATAAAATAAATGCTAGGATAAGAGCAGGTTAAATGAAATGGCCTACACAGGTGCCAGAGTCAATTCTGGGGTTTGAGGTTCAGACCCAAGCTCACTGACACCTTTTCAGAGACACTTCCATTGATGGTTATATCTAAGGAAGATCTATGACCAAAGTCACATCTAATTATCTTGTTCTACTGCACTTATATTATGGACAATTAGTTGATATTACGTGGTATTTCTTTTCCCATTTTGTCTCTTGTGAAATCACTTGAGACGTTTCATGAGGAAGCCTGAATTAACCCTTCAGTGTACAGTTTGATCCCCTCCATAGTCTCCTCCCTCTCTGTCTCTTTTTCTCTGTCTCTTTTTTTCTCTCTTTCCCCTCCCCCACGCCTCTCTTCTTGTCTCTCCCATTCTCTTCCTCCCTCCCTCCTCCCTCCCTCCCTCCCTCCCTCCCTCTTTCTCTCTCTTCCAAGTGCAATATATTAAGTTTTTGTCTTCATAAACTCCCATTTTTCTTTCTAAAGCAAACTGAAAGGAACTGATTCTCAACTCCTAGGACAATATAACAGAAAAATATTGTGTTTAAATATTAACAAACAGTTGCTCACAAATTCACTAATAAAGAACATTAACTTTCTTTTACACTCCTAAAAACAAAAATTACCTGAGTTTCCTATCTGTAATTTTGGTTTGATGCCCTTTGGGTTTACAAATTTCCTGCTACATTGTTTCTTTTATGTGTCCCTTAAGATCCATTCCTCTTTTTCTCCTGTCTTTCCTCGAAGACTGGCCTGGATGGTAGTGCCAATGGGTACATTTATTATCTGTTTTCTGGTACTATTTACCTAAACAGAAGCCCAATGGAGATTGTGTTGAAAAGGGTGAGTCCAGAGATTTTTAGAGCTACAAATCTTTTCCTGTTCCCTATATCTGTGCTCACTGTATTTCCTAAATCCAGAGTTCTTCTCTTGGAAGCCCCTCATAAATTTCCCTGTTATTGCTATTTTATATTCAGTGCCTCAGTGTGATTTTTATCAAACCATTCTCCAAATATCCCATTTTGAATATCTCTTCTACTTTTCCAAAAATTTCAGGTTAGATGTTGGAGCTCCACCTAACCTCTTTGCATCTGCTCTTCTACAGTGTATGCTATGGTCTTGCGACCCTCACGTCACGCTGTCTTCACCCAGCCATACCACTGTTTCCATATCACTAACCAGAAACAACTTGATAATTGACAATACGAAGGAGAATGAGATGCAAGTGTATAGCAGCCTGGCACCTGCAGTTGTGGTGTGTATTAAGTTCCACAACTGGCTCCACTCTGGAGCTTGCGATGTCTTTTGTCCTTTCAGATGCTGGGCACTGAACCTCTTTGCAAACTGATTAGTCATATTGCACCCTTCTTACATACTGCTTTAGTCCCTAGTGATACAGGCCATTTGATAAATAAACTAGACTCCAGTTTTGATATTATGTATTATCTAAGCCTAGGCTACAATTAAGCTGAGGAAAGAAACCAGTGACTTCCGACATCAGTTGATTTCAAAGGAAACTTTTAGCCCATCCATTGAAAACAAAAAATAAAACAACAAAAAATATGATAGGGAAATACAGTCTTGATACAGAATTGTAGAAAAATTGGCACAAGAAGTTTAAGAACATGAAGAATTATTGTTAGCTTTTGAAATTAATTTGTATACATCAAAGTTGTATGTTCAAGGAGTTAAAGATTCCAAATATTAGTAGATTTTATACAATGTGGTAATAAAAAATCTTGTTCTCTTATGCTTCTATTCTCAGGTGTGCACACAGACACATAAACATCCATGCATGCATATATGTACAAACATAGACACAAATATGCATGCATGCATATACACATACAGATACACCTATAGTTACACAGCCATTCATTTCCAGGAATACACAAATGAATATGTATGCTGGATGTGTGCCAATAAATTTAAATTTCTGTCCTTAATACAAATGTATTTTCCCACTGATTTGCTCTTAAAAGTAATTTAAATAAAAACTCTCTTTACTGCAAAGCCTATATCCACATGTTATTATTCAAATAGTTATGTACATTTTATAACAGGAGTTTTAGTCCTGTATTTACATTTTCTGTCCTTGTTAAATGGTTTCCAGAGCTCATCTTTTCAGAGAAGGGGCAGATAGGTGAGTAGAGATGGGGGAGTAGAGAAAGGTGTTGAAAGATGGTAACAACACCTGTGAGAGTGTTCGATTGTTTCAGGAAACAAAACATGAAGCATTCTCTTTAAAGAACATATCTGAAACCAGGGGGAAAAATGTAAAGTTTATTTGTAAATTTTAAAGTAATCTGAAGAGAACAGGAAGGTGAAATAACTATTAATATTTTCTAAAATGTAATTATTACAATAAATTTGAAAACCATTGCCCTCAACAAGTCCATGTGGTCAGAAACTAATTTTAAATACATTTTATATGGTTATAAAAACTATATATTTAGTGTGACTTTTTAGTTTCAATAAGCTAATGTTAAAATTGCAAACAAGGAAATCATTGTGTAGTATTTTACAATTTCCTATTTCTAGAACATGTGTCCTAGACTCCTATTCTTATCCAAGGCAGGTTTTGTGATACTTACTTTAAATGGAACCTTTGGGATTATTCATGCATGACTGATACACTTAGATAATAAAAAGCATTCAATATGCTCTATGTGCCTTTGATTTACCTGACAAGTGACAACAAGGCTATATTGAGTTAAGTGCAGACACTATCACTAAATGAACATTTGCAGAACATGACTGTGGTTATTGTCATACAAGAACAGAACTCTGACTCAATATCCTGTCTAGCAAGCAACCTTTACCAGATGCTTCGAAGGAAGGGAAACACCACCTATAAGGCAATTGGATGGATATGCAATTTTATGCCTCTGAGGGGTAACACTTCATCCTGGCCCCAGATGATGGGACACTCATATTCTGTTTGTATTCCTGTAAGAATTGGTGTCTTAAAAAGTGTGTTTTGTGGAACTTTCAGCAAAACAAAATTTAAGTAAAATATTAATTTGGTCAAAATAAATTATTTTTATCCTATTCAATGAACTGATTGTTTTGATTTGCTTAAATATGATATAAAATGTGTAGTGCCAACTTCTTCTAATTATTCATTTCTTCATATCAATCATATATCCAAATAAATAATCTGATAATATATCAGAATATTTTAGATATAATATCAGGAGAAATGAAATCAATGTGTAAGACAGAAGACTGTACATATAATCAAACTATGGCAGGCAACATCTAACAAACAAAACTCCGATCAATACATCACATCTACTACCTTAAGAAGCCAACATCACAGTCAGGTATTAGATGGAACACAGGGTTCCCAAGGAAGGAGCTAGAGAAAGTACCCAAGGAGCAGAAGGGGTCTTCAACCCTATAGGTGGAAGAAGAACATGAACTAACTAGTATCCCTGAGCTCATGTCTCTAGCTGCATATATAGAAGAGGATGGCCTGTTTGGTCATCATTGGGAAGAGAGGCCCCTTGGTCATGCAGACTTTATATGCCCCAGTACAGGGGAACGCCAGGGCCAAGATGTGGGAGCGGGTGGGTAGGGGAGCAGGGCCGGGAAGGGGGAGGGTATAGGAAACTTTCTGGATAACACTTGAAATGTAAATGAAGAAATTATCTAATAAATGTTGAAAAAAAAATAAGAAGCCAACATCAAGTTTGGAAGCAGATGATTAGGAATTAAAACCACACTCACATAGCAGTAATATCCAAAGTCTTGACTTTGTGGAAGATTTTCAGCTTATCAAGCTTGTCCCCTCCCTGTTATCCTCAAACTCAGGACCAATTATAGAAAATCAAATATATGTCCCAAATCAATTACATAAGAGGACTAATTTCTGGCTACTCTGCCCCTAGCAACCACTAAAAATGACCTCCAATTACTCATTCCTCTGAATTTTTCTTTCCTCACTCTGATGTTTTAGATCATTGGAACTGCCTAGAAGAATCAGCCATATATGATAGTGGTTGGCATTCTAGTTTAGGAAGTTCAATATAAGCAGACTCAATTTTTCAGACATTGTGTATATTTACAATGTGTACATTATCATTGGTTCTATAGGAGAAATGCATGCAACAAAATTAAGTTATTTTATGAAAATATAGTTAGAATATTTTAAATAAGAATAAAAATTCTATTTCAGTATGCTCATAACCAATGCTATATTGGTAATGACTCATAAGAGAGACATTTGTGTGTGCTGCTTCCCTAACTCTACATCTGACCAAATACCTAGACACCTAGAGGTAGTGAATATATATATCTTTACTGTATCTGGTAACAGAACTAGTCTGTATAATGCAATTATTTTTTGTTTGTTTGTTATTGTTTTTGTTTTTTTGAGATAGGGTTTCGCTGTATAGCCCTGACTGTCCTGGAACTCATTCTGTAGACCAGGCTGGTCTCGAATTCAGAAATCCGCCTGCCTCTGCCTCCCAAGTGCTGGGATTAAAGGCATGCACCGCCACACCTGGCTTAATACAATTATTTTAAAAAGGAATTGACTTTGACTCCATGTTTCAATAAGAAAAGTATGATTCAGAAAACCTTTTCTAGTTGATTTTGTGTCAACTTCCAATAGCTATTGACATTTTGGAAGCAGAATCTCTATTGAAGTGATACTTTCATAAGATTGTCATGGAGTTCAGTCTGTGATGCATTTTCTTGATTAATATTGGAATGCAATAAGAAAGCAGGCTGAGCACAACACCCTTCTAAAGCATTGCATCCGCTCTTGCTTCCAGTTTCATGCCCTGTTTGAGTTTTGCTCTGATAACCTCAACTGATGGGATGCATTTTAGAGCTATAAGCTAAAATAAACCCTTTCTTTCTCAGGGTGCTTCTGACCATGGTACTGTAATAACAGCAATAGAAAAATCTAATTAAGACCCAGCTCACCTGAGTATGTCTGGCAGTTTGATTTTATATTTCTATGAAGATCTAACCATTTTTTTTTGTACATCTACATTAAATTTTTGGCACCTAATGTAGTGATAGTTGATTTATTTATTGTACCTACTTTTGCAAACCTAACAAAATATTTTTCTATTATCTCAAATGAAAACACTAGAAAACTGAAAAACATGCCTGTCTTAGTCAGGATTTCTATTCCTTCACAAACATCATGATCAAGAAGCAAGTTGGGGAGGAAAGGGTTTATTCTGCTGACCCTTTCTACATTTCTGTTGATCACCAAAGGATGTAGGACTGGAACTCAAGCAGGAAGCAGGAGTTGATGCAGAGGCCATGGAGGGATGTTACTTACTGGCTTGCTTGCCCTGCCTTGCTCAGCCTGCTCTCTTATAGAACTCAAAACTACCAGCCCAGAGATGGTCCCACCCACAAGGGTCCCTCTCCCCTTGATCACTAATTGAGAAAATGCCTTACAGCTGTATAGGCATTTTCCCAACTGAAGCTCCTTTCTCTGTGATAACTCCAGCCTGTGTCAAGTTGACACACAAAACCAGTCAGTACAATGCCCATTAGTGATATTGTCAAAGGAAGAAGTGGATTATGGCTAAAGAGTCATTCGATGAGGCTTAGGCCAAGAGTAAATATATGGAGAAGATCTAAAGTAGGTGTTCTATGCCTACTTCTGCTATGTGTTCTTTGTGACAGAGTCCATCTTGTCTTAGCAATAAACTAAGAGCTTATAATAATAAACAAAACAAGTACTTATCTAAGTATCATGTCAGTCAACAAACTGCTTTTCAGAATCTGTTCAGTGCCTACCTTCAGCCATTCTATGATCAGAACCTGAAGGAGGGGGAGAAAAGACATGGTTTAAATCATCCTATATTCTGAGGACAAACTCAGATATGTGGCTATAAACCCATATTTCCAACTCAAAATGAAACTATAAAATGCATTTTCATTTTTTGTATAATATCAAATCCCATGTTTATGGATTATAGTAAAAAGTAACTTATAAATGAAAGGATCTCATCTTGGTTTTGATGAAAAATAATCTTAGTATATGATTTCCCGATTAGCTGACTTTTCTGAAGCGATCTATTTTCCAGAAAACAGATCTAACCTCACTTCCTTATATATTCCAATACTATTTTATAATTTAATAAGCAATTATGAGGCTGGGTCATTGTAACTGAGTTTAGTGCCCCATCTGTCTTTCTGTGGACATTTATTTATAGTCCATTGTTACTGAGTCATCTATGACATTAACTGCTACCAGAGCCACGAGATTTAAGGAAAACACTGTCCTCAAGAATGGCCATCAAGTATACAAATCTAGCAGACTTTTGTATCATTTGGATAGCATTATGAGTAGTTAATGTCCCTAAGTCTTATGTAAAATCAGATAAAACTGCAATGTTTTTGAAAAACATTTATCTTTAGGTATATAAAGCACATCATTTAAAATGCAATAAAGATTGACAGGAAGTCAGCCCCTTTTTAGGTTTCTTTCCAAAAATTAAATCAGCAGACTGTGCCAGTGAAATGAATGTTTTTGAAATATAAGGCATTATAGATTCAGTTAAGGGTCTGAGCAACAAAACACTGCAAATTACTTTAGTTTCTGCTAAAATTTTCCCATATCACGAATCATGCTTGGCTTAATAGAGCATAATAATTCTGCTGGAAATTTTTATAGTCATGATTGACAATCTAAATGACAAAAAAAAAATCTGGCTGTGCATAGCATAGAAAATACTGTAACCAGGGAAACAATATGGGAACCACAGAGATAAATGGCTCAGGTGAAGAAGGGAGAAAAGGAACATAGAGCAAAGCTGGCTAACCACCAAAGAACAAAGAGCAGGAAGTCAGCTGGTTTTGTTGGTGAGAGATAAGCTTCTTTGGCTTTTATTTTATTCTTCCTGTCTTTTAATGCCTTTACCCACATGTGGTAAATAATACCTACTTAGTCAGTCATAGCCTTTTGTATATTCACGTTGCTTGTACCGAGTCTCCATCAAATGTATAGTGAAGAACAATTTTGGATGTGCTTTGAGTTTCTGATTTGACAAATCTCAAGAGAATACTTGTTTTTGTCATGATATAAGTTTAATGGAAAAGCTATAAAAATGACCCAAATTATAGAATTTCCATAATAGTGGTCACAGCCCCATTCCTACAACCAGAAGTGTAATTTTATTGCTACCCATATTACTACTTTTGGGTAATATAAGTGAACTCTTCAATGCTTAATTGAAATATAAGTTTACTAAGTATAGCAAAAACTAAGATTATTGTCTACTTTGGTTTTGATCATTAAGGACCAAGCTTAGCCTTACCCTTTTATTTCTAATTTATTTCTAGATATACGGTTTAAAAGTAGAAAATTCCAGGTATGCTGCTTACTTTCTTGAAGACTCTCTGAAGTATGAGAATGGCACTTGCCACAAAGATTTGTTATGAAAGTCACATATGACATGTGAAGTTCTATGTGAGTAAAAAAAGTTATTTAATCATTTATTGATATACAAATAGCCTCAAGGAAATGATGACTGATAAATATTATTCTAGGAATTAAGGATACAAAAACTTACTAACTAACTAAATTCTTCAGTTTTGCCCATTTCTCATCTAATTTCAGAAATAAAACTTAAGGAACATTAAAAATCAAGTCATTTTATATAGAAGACAGAGTTTCCACAGATCAATAGTGAGCAGAACAGTTGAGGGCAGAGGCTGTGGGGTGAGAGTCAAGTCAAGAATGACATCAATGAGTAGACATGCATCTTGCTAGAGTTATGGATTTTAAAATGTTGGTACTAGAGATACTTAGGAAAAGGGTACACCTTGTCCACTTCCCTGAAGCAAGAGCGGGACTAACATGTTCTAGAAAAGCAAGGAGGACAGTATGATCTCATTGAAAACTAATTACTTCCCCTTTGAAAATGTCTCACTTGCATTTCTACTGGGATTTGATCTTCAACATGAATAATGAGATGGCTTAAACATCCTAATTACAACACATTAATGTAAAGTTAAGAGCAAAGTATAGTAATTTGGGGTCAAATATTGCTACATACCATGTATGATGAGATTAAATAACTGAATATTGGATTCATTAATTTAGAAATTACTGATGACTTTAGAATGTACTTTAATAGAATGATATTATTTATAGTAAATTTGAAAAGAAAACTGAAGTCAATGACTATGTGTGACCTAGCAAAGAGCACCAGAAAGAAATGTGCATGATGAAAAACAGCAGGAAGAAAAACAAAACTTGAAAAAAAAAAAAAACATTATTTGCTTAGAGGTTGGATGAATGGCAATATAGATGTGAAAATGATCTATTAAAGAGTAACTGTTTAAAATATATATGAAAGGAGGGAATAGGTGGAATCTTCCGAAGGAGGGGAGCCAGAGACTTAGTGCAGAAGAGAGCAGACTGGACAGGCAGGAGCTTACATGATTTATCTCTGGTGCATTTAGAAAACACGTCCTGTGGAAGAAGACAATGTTGGAACTTTGGTGAATGTGAGGCAGGATTTTGGACAAGTTCTTCTCTGTAAGATAGAAAACAAAAAACAAAGAACAAAAAACATTAGCTGTGATTGAAGCTGGGTATAAAGTACTTTTTCAGCTTACACTCTCTGTGCCTCTTTCATATCTATCTTTATATAAACATATCTGTCTATCTGTCTATCTATCTATCTATCTATCTATCTATCTATCTATCTATCTATCTATCACCTATCTATCCATCTATCTGTCATCTCTCTATAAAGTTTTATGTATGTATGTATGTATGTATGTATGTATGTATGTATGTATATATGTATGTATATAGGTATGTATATAGGTATGTATGTACGTGTGTGTGTGTGTGTGTGTGTGTGTGTGTGTGTGTGTGTGTGTGTAAGCATGCCACCAAGCATTTGTAAAGTACATAAGAAAGTATTTGAGACTCAATTCTCTCCTTTTCCGCAAGGGTCCCAGCAATGGGTTTGCCACAAGAGCCTTAATCTACTGGGCCATTTTATAGGACCAGAAGTACCATGTTTAAAAAACATTATAGAATACAGTATATAGATTTCTAGTATGACTGCCTGAAAAAATGAAGGTCTCCATGACTGGGTGAAACCAGTCAAATGGTGGTGTTTCTCTCTAGACATATTATGTGACAATTGTTTACGGTATTGGACTATATAAGTCAAGGTGGTTTTACAAAATCAGAGAAATGTCAAAGATTGAGGAGATCTAGAGAGGTTTGTTTATAATAACTGATGTTTGGAGTTAAGCTTCAAAAGGAAATATGTAAGGCATCAAAAATACCCAAGATACAATTTACTAAACACATGAATCTCAAGAAGAATGAAGTTCAAAATGTGGTCTCTTCGCCCCTTCCTAGAATTAAGAACAAAGCACACATTGAAGGAGTTACAGAGATCATGTGTGAAGCTGAATCAAAAGGATGGACCAACCAGTGATGGAGGCTGCCAGGGATCCTTCCCATAATCAGCCACCAAAATAAACACTATTGCATATGCCAGCAAGATAATGCTGAAAGGGCCAGGATATAGCTGTCTCATAGGAGGCTATACCAGTGCCTGGCAAACACGGAAGTGGTTGCTCACAGTCAGCTATTAGTTGGAACACAGGACTCCCAAGGAAGGAGATAGAGAAAGTACCCAAGGAGCTGAAGGGGTCTTCAACCCTATAGGTGGAAGAATAACATGAACTAACTAGTACCCCCAGAGCTCATGTCTCTAGCTGCATATATGGAAGAAGATGGCCTAGTTGGCCATCATTGGGAGGAGAGGCCCCTTGGTCATACAGACTTTATATGCCCCAGTAGAGGGGAACGCCAGGGCCATTATGTGGGAGGGGGTGGGTAGGGGAGCAGGGCCGGGATGGGGGAGGGTATGGGGAAATTTCTGGATAACACTTGAAATGTAAATGAAGAAAATATCTAATAAAGAGAAAAAAATTTTAAAAAAATGCAAGGTGGTTAAAAGTCAATCCAGTAAAAACTAACATTACAAAAATTGGAAGTATAATTTCATGTACATTAGATTGTGCAATCTGTTGTCATTTTTTATTAGTTTATTTGACGGAATTATACTATATATCAGTACTTGGAACTTTTTGACTGACCAGTCCTTTTTGCCCAAGAAAGTTTTAGTCAATCCTAGGTATATAAAAGTAGAAATGGAACATGTAGTAATAGCAATTCATAAAGCTTTTTGAGATTTTAAAATCACATTTATTTGTGGATACTTTTGAACATTTATATAACATTTTCAATGTGACCTTTTCTGTTTTATCCAGTAAAGAAAATTATGCTTCTCTGCAAAACCTATCGGTGCATGTAATATCTTGGGGAGGTTAAGGCTTAGAGGGCAAATTTTTTGAGCTTACATTGTGGCCTCCCTCTCCTTCATGATGTGCTCTGAGATTTGGAGAGGGTTATCTAGCTGTTCTACATTGAGCTGAGCATCACACCATCACATAAGTATTATTATAAGCACTTGAATCAGTTATACATTTCTTTATTCACTACTGTCACAGTAAGGACCTTCTCAAATGAAGACTAGATGCAACTCTAATCTTCAAGCTTAAATATAAGTATTCAAGTGTTTTGATAACATGATTATTTAACAAAACAATGACAGTCATACTGGTAGGACAAATTTGAGTTGTATGAGGGCAGTAATACCAATGGATATACCAAAGAGGATAGGGTAAAGCCCACAAGGACCCAACTTCCACAAAGGACTATAAGCAACTGAGTAAAGCTGGTCACATGAAAGCACACAATTGCTTTTCCAGTGCCAAAGGGTCTGCCCTGAAAACATACACGCAAGTGTCGTTATATGGTCTGAACAGATTATTTTTAGGAACATATATCTATATACACACATGCAATAATGATTAATACAAAATGAGAGACAGAAAACAGGAGTATAAAGTAAGATGTTAAGGTGGAAGAGGGAAGGGATAAATATTGCAATTTTAACATAATCTCAAAAATAAAAATGAAAAAACTATAATAATATGTTTCCTGTTTAGAGGCCTGAGATTTTGAGCAAGCCTACAGAATCAAGCATGAATTTCCTCCATTGCAGCATACCTCAAATCCGCATGCCACTATTGTCTTAGAAAGCCCTGTCTTCTTGAAGATAATTATTGTGGCTTGTGGGATTGACAACTGGGTAAAATCACTGATGACTTTTCTATACCAGTTCCTGCTTAAATCCATTTGTCACCATGGAGGCAGGCCATGGGAGACAGGGCTTCTAGTTCAGCCCCAACTGAATTTATCCATGTTCTATGACCAACGTGTTTGTTAACCTCATTACAGTGTTTAACTATCAATTTCTGGTATAAAATCCAGAGAATGTGGAGGAAATGTATACAGTTCTTTGGTGGTCATATAAAATTCCATTACTAATAAAAAAACAAGCTAATAAAATTAATCTTGTCCTTTGTATTAAATATTAAATCTTTATTAAAAGGTTTCATTCTGCAGGAAATATATTTTTCTGAGCAGATAAAATTTTCACTTTAGATTGTTTTGTTGTTGTTGTTGTTTGTTTGTTTGTTTTTCAGACAGGATTTCTCTGTGTAGTCCTGGCTGTTCTAAAACTCACTCTGTAGAGCAGGCTGGCCTCAAACTCTTCTCCACCTGCCTCTGCCTCCCAAGTGCTGGGATTAAAGGCATGCACCACCACTGCCCAGCTTAATTTTTACTTTATAATGTTCAATGATGAGAATACTTCTTTGTATAATTATGTAGTAGTGAGTACCAGAAATATGTTTAGGGCCATTTCACAAATTATTTAAAATTCATATCTCTAGGCCAAATTTATACAATATTTTCTTACCACACTTCAATCAGAAATTCATAGAGTAGCCAGGAGTAGTGGCACACACCTTTAATCCCAGCACTCAGGAGACAGAGGCAGGCGGATTTCTGAGTTTGAGTCCAGCTTGGTCTACAAAGTGAGTTCCAGGACATCCAGGGCTATACAGAGAAACCTTGTCTCAAAAAACCAAAAAAAGAAAAAAGAAAGAAAAGAAAAAAAAGAAATTCATGGAGTAGTAAATTTTAAAAATCAAACATTATAACAAAATCCTATCAAAAATATACTAATTTGATATATGATGAAAAACAACTGCAGGAAAATGTTAAGAATTTTAGGAACTTAGGATATTCATTCCAGGTCTATCTTGTTGACCAGATGTCAATACCACTATCACCATTAGGATTATTACTGCTCAGATGAAATATTATGACCAACACAACTGCTGGATAAATTGGTTATTTCACTTACACTTCGAATAATCAATCATTGAAGGAAGCCAATACAGACATTCAAGCAGGGCAGAAACCTAGAAGCAGAAGTTGATTCAGAGAGCATGGAGAGGTGCTGCTCATTAGCTTACTCATCATCTCTTGATTGGCCTTCTTTCTGTTACAATTGGGTCTGCCAGCCCAGGAAAGGCACCATCCACAATGCACTGGGCCCTCCCCCATCAATCACTAATTAAGAAAATGCCCTACAGCTGGATCTCATGGAGGCATTTTTTCAACTGAAGCTCCCTTTCCTTTAAGATAACTCTGGATCCATCCATTTGTCTAAGAATTTCATGAATTCATTGTTTTAAATGGCTGAGTAGTGCTCCATTGTATTAATGTACCACATTTATTGTATCCATTCCTCTCTTGAGGGACATCTAGGTTCTGCTACGAGCATAGTGGAATATGTGTCCTTATTACAACGTGGAGCATCTTCTGGGTATATGCCCAGGAGTAGTATTGCTGGATCTTCAAGTAGAACAATGTCCAATTTAAGTGAGATAACCCAATTACAAAAGAACACACATGATATGTACCCACTGATAAGTGGATATTAGCACAGAAGCTGAGAATACCCAAGATACAATTTGCACAACACATGAAACTCCAGAAGAAGGAAGACCAATGTGTGGACACTTCATTCCTTCTTAAAAGGAGGAACAAAATACCCATGGAAGAAGTTACAGAGACAAAATGCAAAGCAGAGACGGAAGGAACGACTATCCAGAGACTGTCCCCACCTGGGAATCCATTCCATAAACAACTACCAAAACCAGACACTATTGTGTATGCCAACAAGAGCTTGCTGACAGAAGCCTGATATAGCTCCTGAGAGGCTCTGCCAGTGCCTGGCAAATACAGAAGTGAATGCTCACAGTCATCCATTACACAGAGCAGGGGGTCCCCAAAGAAAGTACCCAAGGAGCTGAAGAAGTTTGCAAACCCCTAGGAGGAACAACAATATGAACTAACCAACCAGTAACCACAGAGCTCCTTGGGACTAAACCATTAATCAAAGAGAACACAAGGAGAGACTCATTGCTCTACCTGCATTTGTAGCTGAGGATGGTAGTTGGTCATCAATGGGAGGAGAGGCCTTGGTCCTGTGAAGGTTCTATGCCCCAGTATAAGGGAATACCTGGGCCAGGAAGCAGGACTGGTTAGGTTGATAAGCAGGGGGAGGGGAGAGAGGATAGGGAATTTTTGGAGGGGAAACTAGGAAGGAGGATAACATTTGAAATGTAAATAAAGAAATTATCTAAGTAAAAAATAAATAAAAATAGAAAAACAAAAGATTAACTCTGGCCTGTGTCAAATTGACCCAAAACCAGCCAGCACAGCTACATATTTTAAATCAATATTTAATTTATTTATAAACTTAATACTCAGATATGTAAATGGAATAATTCCTAATTTAGATTAGATTAAAGATCTAGTTACAGTATATGTTTTCATCAGTCTCAATTATTTTTTTTTTATTTTCCACTTTTAATTGTTATTGATTTTAAGGTTTAAATCTTCTTAATCATATACATTTGAAGCATACAAACTTCATTTTCCCCTCAAGTGTTGTAAATACACTCTATTTTCCTGTGCAAGTAAACATCTCTAAAATTAGTGATAACCATTCTAATCAAAGTTCCGTAGACCTAATCCGAAGTGTTATATTCAATTTGCAAAATAGCTACACATAATGGAGGTAATAGGACTGTGTTCTTCTGGGTCTGCTTATTTACTGTTCTGTGAGGAGTTGGGAGAAATCACTATTGGTGACATTCACACCAATCAATATTGTGCTCATGTAAAGGTCAGAAGAGGAAACATAACAGTTTTGATGTTTTTCAAATAATAACAGAACCATTGTGTACACTTTTTTTTCTTTATTAGATATTTTCGTCATTTACATTTCAAGTGTTATCCAGAAATTTCCCCATACCCTCCCCCATCCCCGCCCTGCTCCCCTACCCACCCCCTCCCACATAATGGCCCTGGCATTCCCCTATACTGGGGCATATAAAGTCTGTATGACCAATGGACCTCTCCTCCCAGTGATGGCCAACTAGGCCATCTTCTTCCATATATGCAGCTAGAGACATGAGCTCTGGGGGTACTAGTTAGTTCATGTTATTCTTCCACCTATAGGGTTGAAGACCCCTTCAGCTCCTTGGGTACTTTCTCTAGCTCCTTCCTTGGGAGTCCTGTGTTCCAATTAATAGCTGACTGTGAGCATCCACTTCCATGAGACAGCTATATCAGGGCCCTTTCAGCATTATCTTGCCGGCATATGCAATAGTGTTTATTTTTGGTGGCTGATTATGGGAAGGATCCCTGGCAGCCGCAGTCACTGGTTGGTCCATCCTTTTGATTCAGCTTCACACATGATCTCTGTAACTCCTTCAATGTGTGCTTTGTTTTTAATTCTAGGAAGGACGAAGAGACCACATTTTGAACTTCATTCTACTTGAGTTTCATGTGTTTAGTAAATTGTATCTTGGGTAGTCTAGGCTTCTGGGCTAGTATCCACATATCAGTGAGTACACGTTATGTGAGTTCTTTTGTGATGATTGGGTTACCTCACTCAGAATGACACCCTCCAGATCCATCCATTTGCCTAGGAATTTCATATATTCATTGTTTCTAATAGCTGAGTAGTACTCCATTGTGTAAATGTACCAAATTTTTTGTATCCATTCCTCTGTTGAGGGACATCTGGGTTCTTTCCAGCTT
>LR750993.1:95624-130264 GCA_902729485.2 Mus minutoides
CCACTTTTTAATGGGGATATTTGATTTTCTGGTGTCCACCTTCTTGAGTTCTTTATATATATTGGATATCAGTCCCCTATCAGATTTAGGATTGGTAAAGATCCTTTCCCAATCTGTTGGTGGCCCTTTTGTCTTGTTGACAGTATCTTTTGCCTTACAGAAGCTTTGCAACTTTATGAGGTCCCATTTGTCAATTCTTAATCTTACAGCACAAGCCATTGCTGTTCTATTCAGGAATTTTTCCCCAGTGCCCATATCTTCGAGGCTTTTCCCCACTTTCTCCTCTATAAGTTTCAGTGTCTCTTGTTTTACTGTGTACACTTTTAAAATGTCCCGAGACTTGGGCTTTGTCTACGACCACCTAAGATGGAATATCTGTAGTGACATAATGGTACTGGTTTCTCTATGGTTTGAAGTTTCCCAGTGATCTGCATAGGAAGTCAAGACCAAAAACCAATAGCTTAGAGAAAATACTTATTTATCTAGTTATAACAAGCAATGCTTCCTTCAGCGGAGATAATCAGAGGTTGGCAAAAGTAATTACAGCCATTAGTTCCCTGGTTCCATAATTCAGAGAGTGCCTTTTGTAGCAGACACAAAGACAGCTGTATTATACATGATACAAACAATCTTTTCAAAGGCAAAATTCTTATGTCCTCTTGTTTGTTAGAAAAGAAAATTGATACCCCACGTGAAAGAGCATGTGTTGAGGAAAAACATTTCCTCTGCCAGCAGCCATACATTATTAATAACCCCTCTGCTAGGCATGGTACTTCCTCATCACCTTCCCCTGTCATACTGAGATTTCATCTGGTCTGATCTTTTGCAGATCTTATGCATTCTTATGTGCAGTTTCCCTGTGTATGCAGAAAACAGCTTTGTTGCTGTTATCTACCCCCTCTGGATCCTGAATGTTTCTGGTCCTTTTTCTGTGATGCTGGCTAAGCATTTGAGACTAGGTGAGGTAGAGGTGTCCCTGTTAGTTGTTTGTTCTTTCAATCCTGGCAAGTTGTAGGCCTTTATGTTAACTACCATCTACTTGGGAACAAAAAAAAAATTGTGATAAGATTCCTCCTAGACTCATGTTATTTCTGATTATCATTGAGTCATTAATGTTACCTGGAAGGACATACTGTAAAGGAGGAATGTAAAATATTTACATTACTATACAAACAAACCTTATGCTCATAGCAGCCATCAACACTCATGCAGACCAGAGTCCACTGGGCTCTGTCCCAGGGGAAAGAACCATATTATTCTGTCCCTTCCCAGTGTTATGATGGACCCAGCATAATGGGCTATCTCTTCCAAATGTGAGTCAGAATAAACCCTTTCTTCTTTAAATTGCTGTTGTTAGTATTTTGGGACAGCTATGGGAATGACAACTAATACATGTATATTTATCTTTATCACTGCCTGTCAGCACAACTCCAGACTATTGTGCTCATCTTGTTAGAGTTGGATGGGAACTTGTTACAATTACAATCTATGTATTGTAATTCCAAGTTTTTACATTTGAGTTAAAATAGGCATTTACAAGGAAAGGCATAGGTCCACAGTGAGCAATAGAATGGAAGTTTGCAGGAATAAGGACCATCAGCATTCAATCTATTTGTTCAACTGAATAGTGTGCACCATTATATTCAGGTTTCTTCTACAGTGATAAAACACCATAATCAAATGCAATTTGGGGAGGGGGGCAATTGTTTCATCTTATAATTCTCAGTTCATTGTCCATCATGGAAGGAATTCAGAGTAGGAACTCAAATCAAACAGGGCAGGAGCCTGGAGGCAGGAACTGAATCATAAACTGAGGAGGAGTGTTACTTAATGGCTTGTCCCACCTGGTTTGCTCAATTTCTTACAGAACTCAGGACCTCTAGCCCAGAGGAAGCACCAGCCACAGTGATATGGGCCCTTGCACATTGGTGATCAATCAAGAGAACATTCTACAGGTTTGCCTAGAGGCCAATCTTATGGGGACACTTATACTCTATTGAAGGCCCCTTTCAAAATGACAAGGTGACATAAAACTAGTTGCATGACCACTAACCTTTTGAAGAATAACTTATTTATGTATACATTCCATTTGATGATAGAATACTGATCCACTATACAGAGGAACACTTTCTTAATGATGTTAATAGCACCTTTATTCATAGTAGCAAGAAGTGGGAAACAACCTAGATGACCTTCAACTAAAGAACCAATAAAAAGTGTGGTACATAACGAATGAAATACTAGTCAGCTATTAGAAAACAAAGACAATCATGAATTTTGCAGGTGAATAAATGGAACTTGAGAATCCACTGTGTGAGGCAACCCAGAGCCAGAAAGGTACATATGGTATATACTAGCTTGTAAGTGGATGGCACCCATAAAGTGCAATACACCCATGCTATGATCCACAGACTGCTCCCTCCCAACACACCAAAAATATCCAAACCCAAAACCAAATCCTTGGAAATGAGGTACAAAGTGAGGAAGTTTGAGTCTCATTCATAAGGGGAAACTAAAGTCATCAGAGGTGGATGGAAAGGGAGAACTGCATAATAGAAGGTGTGACAGGAGGAATGGGGAGGGTGGTCAGGTGTGGGAAGGAGATGGACGGGAGGGATCTGAGAGTGAGAATGGAAATCTGAATGGGGGCATCTCTGGAGACTAGCTGGAGGCCTAGGACTGAGAGAATATGATGACTCTATCGGTGTTAACCTAGATGAGATTCCTACCAGAGGGGTATGCAGAAACTGAAGTTCCCATATTCTGTCGCCAAGCAGGACTTCCAGAAGAGATAGGGACATCATTCCGCCCACAAAACCTTCAACCCCACATTTGTCTTGCCTACAAAATGTTCAGTGATAAAGATGGGACAGAGATTGAGGGAACAGCCAACCAATGACTGCCATTCCACGTGAGAAAGCTAACTCCTGACACTGTACTAATGATGCTCTTCTATGTTTGTAGACAGAAATCTAGCTGAGAGGTTTCAAGCAGCAGCTGATGCAGTTTGATACAGACAGCCAAAGCCAAGCATCAGGGGAAGCTCAGAGCTTCTTGTAGAAGAGTTTGGGATAGAAGTGAATAAGTCAATGTGTTAAAGGACACCACAAGAGGATCCATAGAGTCAACTAACCTGGGATTACAGGGGCTCACAAAGCCTGGGCTTTCAACCAAGGAGCATGCATAAGCTGGACCTAGACACTCTATTCTTTTCTAGCAAATGTGTAGCTTGGACTTCATGCGACTCTTCTAACAAATGGAACCGGTGCTGTCTCCGTCTATGTTCCCTGCCATTGGATACTCTTACCTTTATCTGCACTGGCTGGTTTTTCTTCAGTGGGAGAGGACATGCGCTTATCATTGAGACAAACAAGGATAAGCTTCCTTGGTTGTATTGTTTGGCATCTTTTTCTTTTTTTTAATTTAATTTCAATTTGTTACAGTTGAATGTTAGCATCTGATCAGTAGATAGAAATGAGTAAATTATATTTGTTTCTTGACATGAAGAGGGTAGTGTTAAACTACCTGGTATATGTAAGGGAATAAGAAAAGGTATCTCTTATATTCATCATCTGATCACATTGTAAGTAAATTGTTCACCACTTTCCAGTTGTGAGGAACCCAGGCATGTTTTATTTACTTCCGGTAGTGTAGCTTCATCATGATCCCTGCCAGGAAGGGAGATAGGAGACTGCTTTTTGCAGAAGTGTTGGTGGGAGTTCTGTAACTTCCAGTAACACTCTTATGGGTCAATCTTGTCAACAGGTTTGGCATCTTTCTTATCCAAGCATTTATAGATAGAACAATGCTTTTCTAGAAAGCCTGTCCCCACAGAAATCAGACCATTTGTCATTTAAATTGATGCCTTTACAATATCAAAAATGAATTACCAAGTGACTGGTAGAAAAGAAAATGAGACTTTGCATTGTATAACCAGTTATAATGATTATCTTTTTCTAAGACCCTTAGGAAATTTGGAGGATGGCACACTGAGAGTTGAATATGGAATTAAAGCATGTGACATTTTGAAATGAAAAATTACAATTAAACTGGGGAAAATTCTTTATCAGCAATGCTGTGTCAAAATGAAAATGTTATTTGAGAGCTATATTATTTGGAAGCTGTCCAGTGACAAAATATGCATTTGACCTATTTTTTTATTTCTTTTTTTACTAGATATTTCCTTTTTTTTTTCTTTCTTTGTTTTTGTTTTTTGTTTTTTTGAGACGGGGTTTCTCTGTATATCCCTGGCTGTTCTGGAACTCACTTTGTAGACCAGGCTCACCTCAAACTCAGAAATCCCCCTGCCTCTGCCTCCTGAGTGCTGGGATTAAAGCCTTTGGCCACCACATCCGGCCTTATTAAATATTTTCTTAATTTACATTTCAAATGTTGTCCCCTTTCCTCCTTTCCCCTCTGAAAATCCCCTATCCCCAACCCCTCCTCTTGATCACCAACCCACCCACTTCCACTTCCTGGCCCTGACATTCCCCTATACTAGGACCAAGGGCCTCTCCTCCCATTGATGACCTACTAGGCCATCCTCTGTTACATATGCAGCTAGAGACATGAGTCCCACCATGTGTTTTCTTTGAATAGTGACTTAGTCCCAGGGAGCTCTGTGGGTACATGTTAGTTCATATTGTTGTTCCTCCTATGGGGCTACAAACCTGATCAGCTCCTTGGGTACTTTCTCTAGCTCCTTCATTGGGAAAACTGTGCTCCATCCAATGGATGATTGTGAGCATCCACTTCTATATCTGTCAAACACTGGCAAAGTCTATCAGGAGAGAGCTATATCAGGCTTCTTTCAGCAAGCTCTTGGTGGCATCCACAATAGTGTATGGGTTTGGTGGTTGTTTATGGGATGAGCCCCCAGGTGGGGCAGTTTCTGGATGGTCATTCCTTCAGTCTATGCTCCAAACTTTGTTTATGTAACTCCTTCCATGGGTATTTTGTTCCCCATTCTAAGAATAATCAAAGTATACACTTTGGTCTTCCTCCTTAAGTTTCATCTGTTTTGCAAATTGTATCTTAAGTATTCTGAGCTTCGGGGCTAATATCCACTTATCAGTGAGTACATATCATGTGATTTCTTTTGTGATTGGGTTACCTAACTTAGAGTGATATCGTGCACACCCAATCATTGGTCTAAGAATTTACTAAATTCACTGTTTTTAATAGCTGAGGAGTACTCCATTGTGTAAGTGTACCAAAATTTTTTCTGTATCCATTCGTCTGTTAAGAGACATCTGGGTTCTTTCTAGATTCTGGCTATTATAAATAAGGCTGCTATGAACATAGTGGAGCATGTGTCATTACCAGTTGGAACATGTTCTGGGTATATGCCCAGGAGAGGTATTGCTGGATATTCCAGTAGTATCATGTCCAATATTCTGAGGTACTGCCAAACTGATTTCCAGAATGTTTGTACCAGCTTGCAATCCCACCAATAATGCAGGAGTGTTCCTCTTTCTCAACATCCTAGCCAGCATCTACTGTCACCTGAGCTTTTGATCTTAGCCATTCTTACTGGTGTGAGGTGGAATCTCAGGGTTGTTTTGGTTTGTATTTCCCTGATGACTAAGGATGTTGAACATTTTTTAGGTGCCTCTCAGCCATTCAGTATTCCTCAATTGAGAATTATTTGTTTAGCTCTACCCCATTTTTTTCCAACTTTTATTAGATATTTTCTTCATTTACATTTCAAGTGTAATCCAGAAAGTTCCCTATACCCTCCCCCCTCCCGGCCCTGCTCCCCTACCCACCCGCTCCCACATCTTGGCCCTGGCATTCCCCTGTACTGGGGCATATAAAGTCTGCATGACCAAGGGGCCTCTCTTCCCAATGGTGGCCAACTAGGTCATCCTCTTCTAAATATGCAGCTAGAGACATGAGCTCAGGGGGTACTAGTTAGTTCATGTTATTCTTCCACCTATAGGGTTGAAGACCTCTTCAGCTCCTTGGGTACTTTCTCTAGCTCCTTCCTTGGGAACCCTGTGTTCCATCTAATATCTGATTGTGAGCTTCCACCTCCATGTTTGCCAGGCATTGGTATAGTCTCCCATGAGACAGCTATATCTGGGCCCTTCCAGCACTATCTTGCTGGCATATGCTATAGTGTCTATGTTTGGTGGCTGATTGTGGTAGCCGCAGTCATTGGGTCCATCCTTTACCTCTACCCCATTTTTAATAGGGTTATTTGGTTCTCTGAAGTCTAGCTTCTGAAGTTCTTTGTATATAATGGATATTAGCCCTCTACTGGATTTAGGATTGGTAAAGATCTTTTCCCAGTCTGTTGGTTGCCTTATTTTCTTACTGACAGTGTTTTGCCTTATAGAAGCTTTGCATATTTTTATTAGGTATTTTCTTCATTTACATTTCAAATGCTTTTGCATTTTTATGAGGTCCTATTTGTTGATTCTTGATCTTACAGCACAATCCATTGGTGGTGTGTTCAGGAATTTTTCCCCTGTGTTCATATCTTTGAGGCTTTTCCCCTCTTTCTCCTCTATAAGTTTCAGTGTCTCTGGTTTTATGTGGAGTTCCTTGATCCACTTAGACTTGAACTTCATACAAGGCAATAAGAATGGATCAATTCATATTCTTCTAAATGCTAAATGCCAGTTGAGCCAGCCAGATTTGTTGAAAATGCTAACTTTTTTTCCACTAGATGGTTTTAGCTCCTTTGTCAAAGATCAAGTGACCATAGGTGTTTGGGTTCATTTCTGGGTCTTCAGTTCCATTCCATTGGCCTACCTGTCGGTCGCTATACCAGTACCATGCAGTTGTTATCATAATTGCTCTGTAGTACAGTGTTAGGTCAGGCATAGTGATTCCAACAGAGATTCTTTTCTCGTTGAGAGGAGTTTTTGCTATCCTAGATTTTTTTGTTATTCCAGATGAATTTGCAAATTACCCTTTCTAATTCCTTGAAGAATTGAGTTGGAATTTTGATGGGGATTGCACTGAATCTGTAAATTGCTTTCAGCAAGATAGCTATTTTTACTATATTGATCCTGCCAGTCCATGACCATTGGAGATCTTTCCATCTTCTGATATCTTCTTTGATTTCTTTCTTCAGAGACCTGAAGTTCTTATCATACATATCTTTCACTTCCTTAGTTATAGTCACACCAAGGTATTTTATATTATTTGTGACTATTGTGAAGGGTGTTGGTTCCCTAATTTCTTTCTCAGCCTGTTTATTGTTTGTGTAGAGAAAGGCCATTGATTTCTTTGAGTTAATTTTATATCCAACTACTTCACTGAAGCTGGTTATCAGGTTTAGGATTTCTCAGGTGGAATTTTTAGGGTCACTTACATATACTATCATATCATCTGCAAATAGTGATATTTTGATTTCTTCCTTTCAAATTTGTATCCCTTTGACCTCCTTTTGTTGTCTAATTGCTCTGGCTAGGACTTCAAGTACTGTATTGAATAGGTAGGGAGAGATTGGGCAGCCTTGTCTAGTCCCTGATTTTAGTGGAATTACTTCCAGCTTCTCTCCAATTACATTGATGTTGGCTACTGGTTTGGTGTAGATTGCTTTTATTATGTTTACCTATGGGCCTTGAATTCCTGATCTTTCCAAGACTTTTATCATGAAGGGGTGTTGGATTTTTGTCAAATGCTTTCTCAGCATCTAATATGATCATGTGCATTTTATCTTTGAGTTTGTTTATATAATAGACTAAGTTGATGGATATCTGTATATAAAACCATCCCTGCCTCTTGAATGAAGCCTATTTGGTCATGATGGATGATTGCTTTGAAGTGTTCTTGGACTCGGTTAAAGAGAATTTTATTGAGTATTTTTGCACAGATATTCATAAGGGAAATTGGTCTGAAGTTCTCTATCTTTGTTGGGTCTTTATGTGGTTTAGGCACAGTAATTGTGACTTCGTAGCATGAATTGGCTAGAGTACTTTCTGTTTCTATTTTGTGGAATATTTTGGGAAGAACTGGAATTAGGTCTGCTTTGAAGATCTGATAGAACTCTGCACTAAACATACCTGGTCCTGGGCTTTTTTTTTTTTTTTGGTTGGGAGACTATTAATGACTGCTTCTCTTTCTTTATAGGATATAGGACTGTTTAGGTCATTAATCTGATCCTGATTTAACTTTGGTACCTGGTATCTGCCTAGAAATTTTCCATTTCATTTAGGCTTACCAGTTTTGTTGAATATAGCCTTTTGTAGAAGGATCTGATGGTGTTTTGGATTTTCTCAGGATCTGTTGTTATGTCTCCCTTTTCATTTCTGATTTTGTTAATTAGGATGCTCTCCTTGTGCTCTCTAGTGAGTCTTGCTAAGAAAGGATTTATTTATCTAGTTGATTTTCTTAAAGAATCAGCTCCTGGTTTGGTTGATTCTTTGAATAGTTCTTTTTGTTTCCACTTGGTTGATTTTAGCCCTGTGTTTGATTATTTCCCGCCATCTACTCTTCTTGGGTGAATTTGCTTCCTTTTGTTCTAGAGCTTTTAGGTATGCTGTCAAGCTACTAGTGTATGCTCTCCATAGTTTCCTTTTGGAGGCACTCAGAGCTATGAGTTTTTCTCTTAGGAATGCTTTCATTGTGTCCCATAAGTTGGGGTATGTTGTGACTTCACTTTCATTAAACTCTAAAAAGTTTTTAATTTCTTTATTTATTTCTTCCTTGACCAAGTTATCATTGAATAGAGTGTTGTTCGGCTTCCATGTGACTGTTGGCTTTGTATTATTTATATTGTTATTCAAGATCAGCTTTAGTTTGTGGTGATCTGATAAGATGCATAGAGTAATTTCAATATTTTTATATCTGTTGAGGCCTGTTTTGTGACCAATTATATGGTCAATTTTGTAGAAGGTACCATGAGGTGCTGAGAAGAAGTTATATCCTTTTCTTTTAGAATAAAATGTTCTGTAGATATCTGTTAAATCCATTTGTTTCATAACTTCTGTTCATTTCACTGTCTCTGTTTAATTTCTGTTTCCAGGATCTGTCCATTGATGAGAGTGGGGTGTTGAAGTCTCCCACTATTATTGTGTGAGGTCCAATGTATGCTTTGAGCTTTTTCTCCCTTTGTTATTTCTTTATTGTTTTATTTCCATTTTTAGATCCTGGATGGTTTTGTTCAATTCCTTCACTTGTTTATCTGTGTTCTCCTGTAGTTCTTTAAAGGATTTTTATGTTTCCTCTTTAAGGGCTTCTATCTGTTTAGCTGTGTTCTGTATTTCTTTAAGGGAGTTACTAATGTCCTTCTTAAAATCCTCTACCAGCATCAAGAGATATGATTTTAATTCTGAATCTTACTTTCCTTATGTGTTGTGGTATCCAGGACTCGCTGTGGTGGGTGTACTGGGTTCCAATGATGCCCAAGTAGTTTTGGTTTTTGTTGTTAAGATTCTTTCATTTGCCTTTTGCCCTCTGGTAATCTCTGATGTTAGATGTTCTTGCTGTCTCTGGCCAGAGCTTGTTCCTCCTGTGAGTCCGTTAGCCTGTGTCTGGATTCCTGGAAGACCAGCTCTCTCCTGGAAAGACTTTTGCACAGAGGGCTGTTGAACAGCCCCATCTCCTGGCTGCAGATGTAGGCCTGTAGGACAATGTCCCAGCTGCTCTGCTGCTTCTGTACCCTGTGCATTCCTGAGTGGACCCTCTGAGAGTCACTGGAGAGAAAATAGTTACCTCCCCCAAGTACCAGTGTCACACACTTCCTGGAGGCAAGCTCTACTCTGGCAGGGAAAGTATCCAGAGGGCTGCAGAACAGTCCCACCTCCTGGCTGCAGATATAGGCCTGTAGGACCCTGTCCCAGCTGCTTTGCTGCTTCTGCAGCCTGTGTACTCCTGAGTGGACCAGCCTAAAGAGTCACTGGAGAGAAAATCTTGAGACAAATTTTTAACATAATTGTCCAGATTCTGATTTAATTTTTCACTATTTTTACACCTTAGTAAATATTTTAAATTTAAATTATTTTACATCTCAGTAAATATTCAGAAAATAAATTTTTCACTGGACAGAAGGAAAGAAGCACAATTAGGGGAGAACTTGGGATTTGATTCTGACATTCTAACTTAGAAGCCACAATCACAGTGTCATGATTATTGTGACTAAGAATTATGCAGAGGTTATAGAGTGATGGATAATTATTATTTGTGTGGAAGAAAATAGTCTAATGAAATCATAGCTAAAATATTTCTTTGCCTTATCTTCCTAGAAAGATAATTTCTATTAGCATTTTTAATATGAGAAAGAAAACTACTTTGTAAATGCACTGAGAGGGCCAAGTATTGACCATGATTGCACTGACTTCATAAATATAGGAGCTCTACGAACTTTTTTGTCAGTAATGTCTCATGACTAGTTCAACTTTAATTAATTTGATACATTTAAAAATTATCTAAAAAAATTTTAACACTAACTTATGGATAGACTACAATTAAGAACAAAATATTATTAGAGTCAATTAAACATACAGTTTCAAAGAATACATATCTTGAAAATCTTTCAGAGTATAATGATAATAATTTCTATTATATCTAAAATTCTTCCTGAAACAAGAAGCCCATGCTCCTTTCAGGCTCATTTCAAGACTAATGCCAGCTCTTCAACTGATACACTGTATTTGTGCCATCTTTGATTTTCATATCTTTATTAGATCTGCATAAGAGCCCAGGTCTGTGTTTATAATTCTATCTATAGCTCCTTGTGTGACAAAATTTTTCTGGTCCAAACAAACAAAAAGACAAACACAAAGACAAACACACACACACACACACACACACACACACACACACACACACAAAGCAAAAACTCTGAAAACTTTCCTTGAAAAAGATCTAGAGTAAATACAAGTTCTTTTCTTTTATTGAAAATACATTATTTTTCTCATGGAATATATTCTGATTCTGATTATGTATTTTTCCTCCCTCTATACCTTCTACTTCTTACTCCAGGTTTTTACTCCTGACCTCAGCTCCCATCCAAATCCCTCTCTTTCTGTTTCTCACTACAAAATTAACTGGCTTATAAACCTTAGACTCTAAGAGATACTAACATGACATTATATATGATATGATTTGATACGATATGATATATGATATGATATAATATAATATATGGTAGAACAAAAGCTAGTACATTGTAATATGACAAAACAAACAAATAAAACAAAAACAAATAAGAAAAGTAGCATTACATTTTTTAAGGTAGGTGTTCTTGTATTTAGTGCATACGTATAAAGAATTGTAAATTCTTCATTGTGGATTTTTATTTTCATAAATATGTACTGTCCTTCCCTGTCTCTTTTGATTAGTTTGGTTTGAAGTCTCTATTTTCATATATTAAAATGTTAGTGCCAGTTTACCTTTTTATGTCAATTTACTTGGAATATCTTTTACCATCCTTTTACCTTGAGGTTGTGTTTGCCCTTGATGTTAAAACGTATTTCTTGGATATAGCAGAGAGATAGATAATGTTTCTTAATTGATTCTTTGGTTTGTGTCTTTTTACGGGGAATTGACAGAATTGATGCTGAGAAATATAAGTCAGCACAATTTGTGAATTATGATTATTGTTGGTGTGTGTGTGTGTGTGTGTGTGTGTGTGTGTGTGTGTATACACTTGTGCATACACATGCATCTCTTCTTCTAATTTACTTGCCAAGGATTCTTTATTTTATCTGGGTGTGATTAACCTTCTTTAGAAAGATTACTTATTCTAATGCTTGAGGTATGAATAGATTTGTACACATGTATTACTTAAATTTATCATAAATTTCCTATTTATACCATCTGGCTTTCAGAGTCTACATTGAAAAGTCAGATGTTTCTGTATTTGTATTTTTTTTTGTCTTTTCTTTTTTTCCAATTTTTATTAGATATTTTTTTCATTTACATTTCAAATGTTATCCTGAAAGTCCCCTAAACCCTCCCTCATCCCCCACCCTGCTTCCCTACCCACCCACTCCCACATCTTGGCTCTGGCGTTCCCCTTTACTGGGGCATATAAAGTTTACATGGCCTCTCTTCCCAGTGATGGCCAACTAGGCCATCTTCTGCTATATATGCAGCTAGAGACACGAGCTCTGGGGGTACTAGTTAGTTCATATTGTTCTTCCACCTATAAGATTGGAGACCCCTTCAGCTCCGTGGGTACTTTCTCTAGCTCCTCTCTTGGGAACCCTGTGTTCCATCTAATAGCTGACTGTGAACATCCACTTCTGTGTTTGCTAGGCACTGTTATAGCCTCACATGAGACAGTTATATCCGTGCATTTGTATTTTAATTGGTCTTTAGCTCCTGCAGTTTTAATTTTCTTTCTTTGTTTTGTACATTTAGTGTTTTGATTATTATGTGCTAAGGGGACATTCTTTCCTGGTCCAATGGATTTATTGTTCTCTATGTATGTTGTTCTTTGATATGTGTATCCTTCTTTAGCATAGGGAAATTTTCTTCCATGGTTCTATTGAACATATTTACTGTGCCTTTGACCTGGTTTTTTTTTTTTCCTCTATTCCTATTATTCTTAAGTTTGATCTTTACTCGGCTTCCCAAATTTGCTGGATGTTTTGTGACAGGAGTTTTTAAATTTAACATTTTCTTTGACTGAAATATATATTTCTTCTATGTGTCCTTAATACCTGAAATTCTCACTTCCATTTCTTATCATTTTTCTGATGAGGCTTACCTCTGAGGTTTCTGTTTGAGTTACCAATTTTTCTACTTGCAGATTTTCTTCAGTTTGGGTTTTTTTCTTTATTGGTTCTATTTCAGCTTTCAGGTTTTAAACTGTTCTGAGTGAAATAAAGACCTCTATAATCTACTGGAGATGAGACAGGATGGTAAAGGATGTTGCCAGAGCGCTTAGGACAAGACTGGAGGATTGGATTCATAGGAAAGGAGGGAGAGGTAAAGATCTGCAGTTAGCCTAAATGCTTTCCTCACAAGCCTTCTTATAGCCAGGTATGTATAATCATTTATTGTCAAGTTGTATGATAATTATACTATAGTATACTTAAGGAAGAGTTTCTCACATTATCTTATCAGCATGTTAAAAGCTTAACCGGATAGATAATTGATATTTTAAACTTCCAGAAGAAAAACAATTTTGAAGTTTCCAATGAGTAGTTTCTCAAAGTCTTAGGAGTTGTTTCAGTTTTGGCAATGTAGATTAAAAACAAAACAAAACAAAACAAACAAACCAAAAAGAACAGAGGCCAGTGTATAATTATCAGTTTGCTAATTTGACATTCAGTCATCTAAGAACATACAAGGTAAAATGGCTAGATAGGAAAAACAAATCTTTGCCTAAACAGACATCTAGTGATATTTTAAAGGCATAACCATTGAAATATGTTCTTGAAACAAGGTTTATACAATTAGTTTAAGGCTTGCAGTTTATTGATATGTTTGTGTAGATCCTTTAGACTCATACATCTTTCACTGAAATATTGTAGATAGAAAACATATTTAATTCAAACTCACTAATATCTCCCCAGGGAGTATCAAAATCAACAGTGACATCAATAATATCTGAGTGTCTTCTGATTGATTAAAAGTAATTCAATATCTAATTAAATAGTCACTTCATCTCAAATGTTTATGTTTCATCCAATACTGATCACTAGCAATTTTGTCTGAACAAATAAAACCACATGTTTTTACTGTTGACATCACTGAAAATCTCATACGTAAGTAATTTATCTGTGTCTAAACAAAGAAAATAAATGAGGAACTATGCAATTAAGGAAGGAATTCATTTTCAACTGGTTAGATTCAAGCAAGATATTTTCTCAATAGAACCATTGACACTCCTCTTCTAGGTTCTGTAAATAAAACTTAAAATTAATATTGGTTTATTTATATAGACTGTATAAAATCCATGTTTAAAATAAAATTGTCTGTAAGTACAGTCTGTGTCAGTCAGCTCCTGGTAGAGCCTCTCAGAGGATAACCATGTAAGCAAGGTTCCTGCCTATAAGCACAATGTGGCATGAGTAATAGCATCAGGGTTTGGTACCCACCCATGGGATAGATCCCAAGTTGAACCAGTCATGGAGTGGCCTTTTCTTCAACCTCTGTTCTATTTTTGTCCCTGTATTTCTTTTCGACAGGAACAATTCTGGATCAAAATTTTTGAAGGTAGGTAGGTATCCCCATCTCTCCACTGGGGATCATGTATATCTCCTGGAGGTGGTCTTTCCAGGTTCCATCTCCCCACTGTTGGGCATTTCAGAGAAGGTCATCCTCATTGATTCCTGGGAACCTCTCACATCCTAGGTCTCTGGAATTTTCTAGAGATTCCCTCTACTGCACCCCATCTCAGCTGCATACTTCCATCTATTCTCCTAACTGGTTGGGCTTCTCTTCTGCCTCCCTCATACCTGATCCTATCCCCTTTCTCTCCTCCCTTCTTTCACCCTAGTCACTCCCTCCCTTTGCATCCATGATTATTTTGTTCTCCCTTCTAAATGGTACTGAAGCATTTTTCACTTAGGCCTTCCTTCTTATTTAATTTCTATATGTGGGTTATAACATGTGTATTCTGTACTTTTTGCTCATACCCACTTAGCAGTGAGTACATATCATACACATTTGGGTCTGGGTTACCTCACTCAAGATGATATTTTCCAGTTCTATCCATTCGCTTGCAACATTCTTTGTGTCCTTATTATTAATAGCTAAATAGTATTCTATTGAATAAATAAACCACGTTTTCTGTATCCATTCTCCAGTTGAGAAGCTGGAAACAATCCATCTTCTGGCTGCTATGAAGAAGGCTGCTATGAGCATAGTGGAGCACATGTCTTTGGTATGGTGGAGCATCATTTGAGTAGATATCCAGGAGTGGTATAGCTGGGTCTTCAGGTAAAACTATTTCTATTTTTCTTCAGAGCTGCCAGATTGATTTCCAGAGTAGTTGTACCAGTTTGCAACCCAACCAGCAATGGAGAAGTGTTCCTGTTTCTCAAACTTCCTCACCTGAATGTGCGATCATTTATAGCCAACCATTGGTCTGAGGTTGGAGGCCACATGGGAGAGTTATGGAAAGAACTGAAGGAGTTGAAGGGGATGACAACCCATAGAAAAACCTACCGAATCAACAAATCCAGACCCTTGGGAGCTCCTAGAGACTAAGCCACAAACCGAAGATCATACATGCCCTGGTGTTTGGCCCCTGGAACTTGTGTAGCAGAGGACTGTCTTGACTTGCTTCAGTGGGAGAGGATGTATTTAATACTTTAGATACTTGATACCCCAGGGGAGGGGATGCGGAATGAGAGTGTATGAGGTGGGAGTGGGTGGGTGAGTGAGGGGTAGACCAGTAAAATGTAGGAAGAGGAGAACCCTCTCAGAGGCAAAGAGGAGTGGGGATGGAGTGAAAAATTCTTGGAGGGGGAATAGGAAGAAGGGCAACATTTGGAATGTAAATAAATAAAACAATAAAAAATCATGATGTTTTTATTGTTTGAAAATTTCATATTTTTATGAGATGTATGTTGTGCATAAATACCTGTCTTAGTCAGGGTTTCTATTCCTGCACAAACATCATGAACAAGAAGCAGCTGGGGAGGAAAGGGTTTATTCAGCTTACACTTCCATACTGCTGTTCATCACCAAAGGAAGTCAGGACTGGAACTCAAGCAGGTCAGGAAGCAGGAGTTGATGCAGAGGCCATGGAGGGATGTTCTTTATTGGCTTGCTTCCCCTGGTTTGCTCAGCCTGCTCTCTTATAGAACCCATGACTGCCAGCCCAGAGATGGTCCCACCCACAAGGGGCCTTTCCCCTCTTGATCACTAACTGAGAAAATGCCTTGCAGCTGGATTTCATGGAGTCATTTCCCCAACTGAAGCTCTTTTCTCTGTGCTAACTCCAGCCTGTTTCAAGTTGACACAAAACTAGCCAGTACAACACCCTTATTTATTTTCTCCAACTTCCCTTGGATATCTTTTTCAATATATCTCCTTTCCAACTCCACGTCCTCCTTTGTATTATATTTTATATCTTCCTGATTCCAGGGACTACTGCTCATCTACACACAAGTGTGTCCTCATCCACTAAGACATAATTGTCTCTTTTCCTAAAGCCATTGTCAGTAGCTCCTTAGCTAAGGGCAGAACCTTATGAGCCCATGCTGCACCCATGCTGGATCTTACTAGCTTGATTTTGTACAGAACATTACAGGTAACAATAGCTATTTTGAGTTCATGAGTGCAAGAACCATAGCAAATTTAGAGACAGTATTTAAGGAGATATTTTAATAAAGTATAAAAATAAACAGAGTACAATGATATCAAGAATTCCAGGAGAATACTATTCCCATCCAATATACAGAGGAGATTTGATTGGGTTATATAATAAAAATTCATCTCAATAAGTCTTGAAGAGATACTACCTGGCTCTAAGCGAATTCCTAATCAGTGGAACTGATATTTTTATCTAATATTTTATTCTAAAATTTCATGTTATTAGTATGGAAATAATGTCATCATACAGAAACAGATATGAGAGGTAGGCCAACTTAGCTAAAAGTATACATTATAGAAACAAGAATACACATTCAATACATAAAAGTTCAAAGTTCTATGTGGAACTGGGGAGATAGTTCAGTTGGTAAAGCATTTGCTGTGTAAGCCTGAAAATCTGAGTCAATCTCCAGCACACATATAGAAATTTGGACAAGGTGTTTTGTTGTTGTAATGCCAGAGCTAGAAATATAGAGACAGAGGGGAATGTAAAGCCAGCAAGTCTAGCTGAGTTAGTGAGTTCTAGATTTGATGTGAGACCTGGTCTCAAAGAAATAATGTTGTGATTTACTCAGGAAACCATACAACATCAAATGTCTGTCTCTACTGCAAACATACACATGCTCACAAGCAATCTGTTGTTAAGCATGCACAGATACAACCCCACATATGGGAAAGGCTTCTGGTATGTGTATAAACTTATGTCTTTATATTTTCTGATTTTCTATTATACACACATGCACATACATATTTATATGCGTAGCAAAGAGTAAAAGACATTCTAAAAATGAATAAATGTAAGAATCAAAAGTGAAGCAAGTAGGCTAACATGTTGGTTCTCATATTACTTTTGGTTTCCATATTACACTTTGGATCCCATACTTAGTATAAGAAAATAATTAGTCCACTGTTTAGTATATAGTTTATTATATTAGTACTGTTTAGTATATGTTTCAAAGGGGTCAAAATTTTCAATAACAGCTAAAACAAAAGTTTCGAAGACTCAACATTATTTGATAAGTACACACTGGGGAAAAGTAGAATAGACCTGAGTATTCATGACAAAGCAAAGAATGAAGGCCATCAGATACAATCACAGAATGTCTTCTCATCCCCCTTTTCCTCTTTGGATATTCTTCCTGGTGCTGAGCTAAGTAATGAAAGTTTTCAAAAAAATATTATTTTAAAAATATCTTTCTCTTTATTTTCATCTAACAGACATATCAAGAACAAACAAACGAACAAACTGATCTTTCATGAGTGTAGGGGGTTGAATGCTAAATGTCCAGGACATGCTCAAGTATTTGAATACTTACTAACTATCAACTATCAACTCTGTAACTATCAACTCTGTTTGCTTGTGGGAATGAGCTTAAGATTTTACAGTCTAGTTTCACTTCTTTTTTTTTTTCTTGTCTCTTTTTTTTCCAATTTTTTATTAGATATTTTATTAATTAACATTTCAAATGCTATTCTGAAAGTCCCCTCCCCCCTCCCCCCTCCCTGCTCCCCTGCCCACCCACTCCCACTTCTTGGCCCTGGCGTTCCCCTGTATTGGGGCATATAAACATTGCAGTACCAAGGGGCCTCTCTTCCCAATGATGACCAACTAGGCCATCTTCTGCTACATATGGAGCTAGAGACACAAGTTCTGGGGGTTCTGGTTAGTTCATATTGTTGTTCCTCTTCTAGGGTTGCAGACCCCTTCAGCTCCTGGGGTTCTATCTCTAGCTTCTCCATTGTGGGCCCTGTGTTCCCTCTTATAGATGATTATGAGCATCCACTTCTGTACGAGACAGCTATTTCAGGGTCCCTTAAGTAGGCACTAGCTGTCCTATGCAATAGTTTCACTTCTAGTTGACTTTGTTTTCTGTTTGTGGTAGAAGATGGAATCTTAGAGCATCCTGCTCCATCTCCCTTCTGCTGTGCTTCCTTTGTTATTATGAACTCTCCATGGAGGACCATAAACCAAGTAAAACAAACTCTTTCTCTGTAAGCTGCCTTGGTTATTGTATTTTATCACAACAAGAAAAAAGTAATTTATACAATAATGCTTATAAAGAATTATTGTCTTGTTTGTCATCCATGAAAAGTCATGATTTTATTTTAAAGCTTTCTCTGCTGTGAGCATTTCAATTATTCTTTTTGTGATATATACACCAAGTTTGAACATGAGTTTTGCTTGGTAAAATATATCAGCAACTGTAGAAACAATTTGTATTTGCAAAGTTTTGTAACAATATATTTATTTTTACAATAAGCTAAGTTATTCTGCCTTCAATACATGTCAAGATGCTGAGATTAAAACCAAGAATATTTAACATTTCCTTTTACTGATGTATTGATTTCTTCTAGTGTATCTTCTACACCTGAGATTCTCTCTTCTATCACCTGTATTCGGTTGGTGATGTTTACATCTGTTGTTCCTGCTTTCTTCCCTAGCTTTTCCATTTCTAGGAATTACTCAGTTTGTGTTTTCTTTCTTGTATTTATTTCCAACTTCAGGTTCTTACACAGTTTCATTTATTCCCTTCAACTCTTTAATTGTATTTTCCTGTATACCTTTAAGGGATTTATCCATTTCCTCTTTAAAGGCCTCTATCATCTTTATAAAATTGGACTTAAGATCATATTCTTATGCTACAGTTGTGTTGGGATATCATTAAGGGCTTGCTATAGTAGGGTTGCTGTGCTCTGAAGGTGTCATATTGCCATAGCTTTTGTGGTTTGTGTTCTTTTGAGGGTCTTGAGCCATCTAGATGACATTGGTCCTTGGATGTTTATGCTGTAGAAGGTATTGGGAGATGGTATAACTTCCATGGTTCTGGTGTGACAGTCTGTTGATGGATATACTTGGACTGTATGACTCTGAATCGGCAGGTCCAATGAAGGTAGGCAGAGAGGTAGCAGAAAAAGTGGAGGTCAGTAGGGGATAGCAGACTGCTCAGGGCACCATGAAGTCTTCCAGATGACTCAGTGTGAGAGGGAGATGGGTTAAGGAAGGGAAGTTTACATGTATTGTTCAGGATCCATGGGTCTGAGGAACATGGGTGGGGAGGTGACAGATGAGTCCAGGTCCACCTGGGGAAGCAGGCTGTTTAGAGTAGCTTGGCATGCCTGAAAGATATTCAGTGAACAGAAAACTGGAAATAGTTCTACCACAAGACCAAGCTATACCATTTCTGGCCATATACCCAAATGATGCTCCAAATATCCCATAAGGAAACTTGCTCAACTATGCTCATAGCAGCTTCATTCTTCATTCATAATAGCCAGAAACTAGAAACACCCTAGATGTTCCTTAACTGAACAAGAGATGAAGAAAATGTGGTATATCTACACAATGGAATACAGTTCAGCTATTGAAAAAAAAAAGACAACATGAATTCTGCAGGTAAATAGATGAAACTTGAGATTATCATCCTGAATGAGGTAACCCAGTCCCAAAAGGACATACATGATATGTACTCACTTATATATGGATATTAACCATAAAATACAGGATACTTGTGCTGTATTCAGAGGCCCCAAAAGGCTAAACAAGAAGGAATGTATAAGCAAGGAATCTTAAATCTCACCTTAAAGGGGAAATAAAATAGTCATAAGAAGCAGATGGAGGCACAGAACTGAGTGGAAGAGGGGATGGGAGGATAGGAGATTCAGGATCAGGTGTGGGGTGCATCAAGAGAGATGGCCAGATGGCCATGAGAATGAAAGGAATATGCAACTAGCATGGGTGGAGTGGAATGGGCATCTCAAGGATGTGCCCCTGAGAGTCACACACAAATCAATGTGGGTGACCTTAGCTGTGACTCATGGATTTGAGAATATAGAACATGAAGAGTCCACCTCCTACACCCAGTGAAGCAACAGGGACAGCAACCCAGACATAAAACTTTCTATCCAAAGTTTATCTTATCTTCAAGATATGAAAGCAAAATAGCCAACCAATAACCTGCCCAATTTGGGGTCCATCCTCGGGGCAAGCAGTAATTCCTGACACTATTAATGGGATTCTGTTATGCTTGTAGACGGTAGTCTAGTATGGCTGTCCTCTGAGAGGCTCCACCCAGCAACTGACTCAGATAGACCTACAGCTAGACAATGGATGGAGCTAGGAGAGTCTTATGAAAGATTTGGGGGAAGGATTGTGGGCCCTGAAGGTGATAAGAACTCCACAGGAAAACAGTCATTCAACCCAGACCCTTGGAACCACCAATGAAAAAGCATACACAAACTGGACCTAGGCTGCCCCACACATATGTACAGATATGGCTTTGTCTTTATGTGGGTCCCAAACAAATGAAACGGGGTCTATCCCAAAAGCTGTTGTCTGTCTCTGTGATATGTTCTTCTAGATGGGCTGCCTTGTCTGGCCTCAGTGGCAGAGCATGTGCCTAGTCTTAGAGAATTGGTATATCAGGGTGGAGGGATACTCAGGGGGCCCCACCTGCTCAGAGATGAAGGGAGAGAAGGGGAAGAATTGTAGAAAGGCATAACTAGAAATAAAAGCAGTGAGCAGGATGTAAAGTGAATAACTAAAAAATGAATAAAAATAAAACAAGTTTATTTCTCACTTGTGACACTTTTTTTTTTTTTTTTAGAAGTTGAGAGGTGCATCCCATCATTCGTTACTATGTATTGTTTATTTTATTTATTTAGAATTCAAATGTTACCCCCTTCCTGGTTTCCCCTCTGCAACTCTCCCACTCCACCCTCTTCCCCTTTGACTCTATGAGGGTGCTCCTTCACCTACCCACATACTCCCACCTCACCCCTCTACCATTCCCCTATGCTGGGGAATCAAGCCTCCACAGGACCAAGGGCCTCCCCTCTCATTGATGTCAGATAAGGAAATACTTTTTTTTACAGATGTAACTGGACCCATGGATTCCCTCCATGTGTACTCTGTTTGGTGGTTTAATCCCTGGGCGCTCTTGGTAGTCTGGTTAGTTGATATTATTCTTCCTATGCCTCCCTTCTCATTGATGTCAGATAAGGAAATACTTTTTTTTACAGATGTAACTGGACCCATGGATTCCCTTTATGTGTACTCTGGTTGGTAGTTTAATCCCTGGGTACTCTCGGTAGTCTGGTTAGTTGATATTATTCTTCCTATGGGGTTGCAATCCTCTTCAGCTTCATCATTCCTTCTTTTAATTCTTCCATTGGGGTCCCTTGGCTCAGTCCGATGGTTAGCTCTGATTATCTGCATCTGTATTAGTCAGAGGTTGGCAGTGCCTCTCAGGGGACAGCTGTACCAGGCTCTTGTCAGCAAGCATTTCTTTAATATATAATATATATATATATATAAATATATATATATATATATATATATATATATATATATATATATATATATTACAGAATAGTTGCAATCTGTTTTATTGTTTGACAAACAATAGCAAAGCAGTACTTTTTATAAATAAAGTTTCATTGACTCAAGTCATCCCCATCTTCCCCATCTGTTTAAGTATTGTTTATGGCTATTGTGGGCTACAATAGTATGGTCAAATAGCTATAAGAAAGATTTGAAAGCCTGAAAAGCCTGAAATTTCCTATCTAGTTTTCTCTAGTCAATTGGAGAAGCATTGTGGTGACACTGGCAGAGCTTGGCTAGCTAGATTATACCATGATTTCAGAAATTTCATGTCAGATTAAATGTTATCACATCTTTCTCTTTGTAGAAATAAATCATAATTTCTATTTATCATGATTATTACTATCATAGCATGGAGTCATAATTTTCTATTGTAAACTGACTATGAAAATAGTGTATTAACTTATATGCCCCAGTATATAGGAACGCCAGAGCCAAGAAGTGGGAGTAGGTGGGTAGGAGAGTGGGGTGGGAGAGGGTATAGGAAACTTTTGGGATAGCATTTGAAATATAAATACAGAAAATATCTAATAAAATATAAAATAGTTTATTATATTTTTAACCTGAAAATCATAGAGCTTGTTCTAATATTTTTGTTGTATTATATATTGATGCATCAATAACTAATCTTTGTTGATAACTGGATCAAGAACCAACTAAGAGTCAAGCTTCTTGGCATATCTGTGTGGCATTTGTTTGTTTTTTTTTTTTTTTTGGGGGGGGGGCTACACTAATTCAAAAAAGAAGATCCACCCTAAATGTGGACAGCACGTTCTGTTTGTGTTCCAGTTATAAGAAAGTCCCAAAGAGAAATTGTTTGTTATCTACCTGATGTCTTTGGATCTCACTGACAAGTTCATCTACCCACTGCTATCATTGCCCTTATGGCTGTCCTCTTTTGACATGAGAACCAAGATTCTCTGCCCTTCACTGCAGACTGGTGGCATGATCCATGCCTCTCCAGGCCTTACATTGGGACTATGACAACATCTAGACTAAGGGACTGAGCAGCTGATGAATCTCAGTTTCTGCACTGTGAGTACCTATTGTCATTAGAGAACACATATATAACTGTGTATGACAATTTAATAAACCTCATTTCAATACAATTAATTTTATCATTTATATTCCTTTATAAAGCCCTCATACACATGTGAAGTTGTAAAGAAGACTGTCAGTCTTAGATTATTTCAAATTCCCCATCTTCTTTCNTTTGGTGACTGATTGTGGGATGGATCCCTGGCAGCCGCAGTCGTTGGGACCATCCTTTGGATTGAGCTGCACAAATGCTCCCTTTAACTCTTTCAATGTGTGCTTTGTTCTTAATTCTAGGAAGGGGTGACGTGCCCACATTTTGATCTTCCTTCTTCTTGGGTATCATGTGTTTAGTAAATTGTATCTTGGGTAGTCTTCCTTATCTTAAAACTATAATATTACATGCCAAATATGTCTTAATGACAGCTTTCCTACGGATAATTCAGTGAAGACATTTTCTCAGTGGTAGAATATTGTTTTTCAATTTAATAAGTTAATATTTTCTTCACTAACAAGATGTGTTGTTCATGCTTCTTCTTTAATGTCTTCCTATTTGCCAATTTCCTATTTTTCATCTAACAATCACAAATTATTCAATTTTGTTTTATTACTTTATAATATGACATTTTATTTATTCCTTTTTATTTGTCATGTGTACTCATACATGCCCATGTGTATGCACATGAGTAAGGATGAATGTCTATGTGGAGACAAGAAGCTGATGCCATGTGTCTTTCTCTATTGCTTTCTACTTTGTATTTTGAGACAAGCAAGCTCAGTGATTGAGCAAGATTAACTGGCCAGAGAGCTCTACAAACAACTCCTGTTTCAACCTCCTCAGGTCTAGAACTATCCAGGCACTTACATCTAAATTTTTATATTGTTACTGGAGATTCAAACTCATGTGTACATGGTATGCACTTCTTTCACTGACTTCTTAGCCCAGAATTGCTGTTTTAATCAGCTCTTCTTGTAATATTTTCTTGTTCACTCCAATTACTTAATTTTTTATCCTCTGCCAATAATTCTTCTGATTCTCCTTCCTTATTTTTACACTTTCTCTATTATTTCTCTTAGGATGTCAAAACATATGTAGATAGAATTATTCTGTTTTCCCCATACTTTTTCCTTTATTGGGAAAGCAAAATGTCCATTTCCATCAGTCATGTTCTTCATGGTGAGGCATAAGAATATTTTTCTATAGCTACTTCACTTCATAATAAAAGGCATGGAAACATTATTTCAGACACTGATGTATAGACTGAAATGACAATGATGCCAGTGTTCTTTGGAATATTGTAAGTTATTACAAACTCTTCTTCTCAGTCAGTACAGTATATTTAAGAGATATAACAGGTAAGTATTGTTTTTGATGATTCATCCTTAACATTGTATTTATAATACTATGATTTCCTTTTCTTTTGGGGGAAAGAACAGCATTGCATAATCATTTATTTTCAAGCTTTACCTATCTTCTCTCATAAATGTAACCTATATTTATTAAAGGCATAAATGAATGTTTAATATGCCTACAATCTTAGTGGACTTCAGATATTTTCACTTATCATCTTTCCTCATATGTTCCATAATTACAATATGTTAAGTTTGCTCTGTGGTGGGAAGATTGTTAGTGGTGTTTATTTAAGGGTATATTTTCACTTTAATGTTAATTGTTATACTTTTACTTATAATTAGAAGCTGAATTGATAACACACTTTAGCTTCTGAATAATTTTAATTATGTGGTTTGCATGGCATGCTAAAATATGATGTTGAAGTTAGATTTTTTCCATATGTTCTTTTAATTAATTATGTTATTCATTTGCATCCCAAATGTTACCTCCTTCCCGGTTCCCCCTCCCAGAGTTTTTCGCTCCATCCTCCCTCCCTTTTGTCTCTGAGATGGTTATCCTCTCCTCCCGACATTCTCCTTTAACATGAGGGATGAAACACAGCTTTGAGTGTGCATTACTAAACAAAACCACATTTTCAATCTTAATTTTAAACTAAATAAACCAGTAATTTCACACAAAAAATTAAGTCAATATTTGATAATGCACTTTTCAGGTCCAAAGTTACTGTTTTGAAGGCTCAATGCATAGTTAATTTTCCTAATTCTTGTTTTTCATCACAGGATAATTGTGATAATTCACGTGCAAAAACCAGAGGCTCCTCTAAAATGGCAGATGACATTTAGCAATATAAATCTACACATTTAGTGATTGACTAAGTCTGCCTATTTCCTCCTCTTGAACAGAGACTGTAATGTATTCCTGGTGTGCTCTGCAGAAAACCGGATCAACATCACACATGGAATGTATTTGGGAAGAGACAGACAGAATTATGTCATACCCTGAGGGGAAAAGACCTACATTTGCTATATTAATCATATTTTTGTGACTAAGTACGATGTTGGCAATTAGGCTCAGGGTGACTCCGTTCTCAGCCTCCAGTTTTAAGATGCAAATCTGGTGACCTGTTTGTTCGTGGGTTATTGTATAAATAAGTTTAATAATATACAATTCAAGTTAACTGACTCAGGGCTACAGAAAATAATTTTATGTGGGCATTACTCAGATTGTGTGTGTGTGTGTGCGTGTGTGTGTGTGTGTGTGTGTGTGTGTGTGTGTGTGTGTGTGTGTGTGTGTGTGTGTGTGTGTGTGTGTGTGTGTGTGTGTGTGTGTGTGTGTGTGTGTGTGTGTGTGTGTGTGTGTGTGTGTGTAAAAGTTTTTATATTATTTAGGTGCTACAGATCTTTGATGGGAAATAATTAGAATATGTACTTCTTGACAAATAAGGATTTTAATATTTTGTGAATTGCTTATAATTTCTATATTCTAGATTTAGGGTTATTGTCATTAAGGACAATATAATGTTGATATTGAGGCTTTTAGGTTTGTATGAATGTGAAAATATAAAGTTTTCAAGAGACTTATTGATTGAGCAAGTATTATTCCTAAAACAATGATGATTTAGTCAGTAGCTTTGGATATAATTTACTATCTAATTGGAAATTAGATAAACTTTGAAGCTTACTGAAGGCTTTGGGGAAAAGTTGATGCATTTGACACATTTAAACTTTAAGATTAAATATAATAGCATGCATATACCATATGTACTATGTTAAAATTACAATAAGAAAAATATATAATCACTTAGAGTAAAAATTTTATAAAAATAGTAGCAAGTATAAACACATCTTTTATTTTAGAGGTTATGATTTAACACTGTAAGTTATGGAGTTGACTTCTGATTTCTAGGTTAAATTCATTAATACTGTGCACATAACTCAATCTTTAAATATCATGGAGGGTATAGTTATTGATTACAGTGGATTAGTAGGATCAATGTCTTAAGTATTGTACTAAAATTGTTAATTCTTACTTATTATTTTGAAATATGAAATTTGACCTTAACATATTGCTAATCTTTCAAATGTTAAACAAACCATGGATAAAGGAAGACTGGACACTTACTATTAAGCAAAGCTAATTTCCTAAATAATAGTTCATTGAAAATNATTGATTACAGTGGATTAGTAGGATCAATGTCTTAAGTATTGTACTAAAATTGTTAATTCTTACTTATTATTTTGAAATATGAAATTTGACCTTAACATATTGCTAATCTTTCAAATGTTAAACAAACCATGGATAAAGGAAGACTGGACACTTACTATTAAGCAAAGCTAATTTCCTAAATAATAGTTCATTGAAAATAAGCCATGCATGTCTGTCAATATCAATGTGCTGAGAAAGAAGTATGTAGAAAGGAGTGAAACCTGTATTTTTTAAATCAGAGAAGATAAACATGAGAGTGATTTTTTAATTTTTCTGTCTAAGGATTAGATACAGTGAATAAATAAATAAATAAATAAATAAATAAATAAATAAAGTACTCCAGAGTGCAAATGCCACAATTTCATTCAGCAAAAGATATAATGGTAATTCAATTTTTTTTATTAAATAGCTGTCATGCATATAAAAGCATTATAGAATTCTAGTTGAATAAAAAATATATATGTGGGAATATTAGAAATTACTATTATTAACTATTTTTCTCACCAGTAACAAGTTATAGTAAAACTCTCTTTGTTGGAAGTTTTTTTTTTTAACTTTTTTTCTTTATTAGATATTTTCTTCATTTACATTTCAAGTGTTATCCAGAAATATCCCCTTACCCTCCCCCATCCCCGCCCTGCTCCCCTACCCACCCCCTCCCACATAATGGCCCTGGCGTTCCCCTGTACTGGGGCATATAAAGTCTGTATGACCAAGGGGCCTCTCCTCCCAATGATGGCCAACTAGGCCATCTTCTTCCACATATGCAGCTAGAGACGTGAGCGCAAGGGGAACTAGTTAGTTCATGTTATTCTTCCACCTATAGGGTTGAAGACCCCTTCAGCTCCTTGGGTACTTTCTCTAGCTCCTTCCTTGGAAGTCCTGTGTTCCAACTAATAGCTGACTGTGAGCAACCACTTCCGTGTTTGCCAGGCACTGGTATAGCCTCCTATGAGACAGCTATATCAGGTCCCTTTCAGCATTATCTTGCTGGCATATGCAATAGTGTTTATTTTGGTGGCTGATTATGGGAAGGATTCCTGGCAGCCGCCGTTACTGGTTGGTCCATCCTTTTGATTCAGCTTCACACATGATCTCTGTAACTCCTTCAATGTGTGCTTTGTTCTTAATTCTCGGAAGGGGCGAAGAGACCACATTTTGAACTTCATTCTTCTTGAGATTCATGTGTTTAGTAAATTGTATCTTAGGTAGTCTAGGCTTCTGGGCTAGTATCCACATATCAGTGAGTACATGTTATGTGAGTTCTTTTGTGATTGGGTTACCTCACTCAGGATGACACCCTCCAGATCCATCCATTTGCCTAGGAATTTCATATACTCACTGTTTCTAATAGCTGAGTAGTACTCCATTGTGTAAATGTACCAAATTTTTTGTATCCATTCCTCTGTTGAGGGACATCTGGGTTCTTCCAGCTTCTGGCTATTATGAATAAGGCTGCTATGAACATAGTGGAACATGTGTCCTTATAACCAGATGGAAACTCTTCTGGATATATGCCAAGTAGAGGTATTGCTGGATCTTCCGGTAGTACTATGTCCAATTTTCTGAGGAACCACCAGACTGATTTCCAGAGTGGTTGAACAAGCTTGCAGTCCCACCAACAGTGGAGGAGTGTTCCCCTTTCTCCACATCCACGCCAGCATCTGCTGTCACCTGATTTTTTGATCTTATCCATTCTTACTGGTGTGAGGTGGAATCTCAGGGTTGTTTTGATTTGCATTTCCCTGATGATTAAGGATGTTGAACATCTTTTCAGGAAGTTTTTATTACAAGTGGAATTTTGGCCGTCATTTGAGAATTTGAGAAGAGGAGGGACAAGGGTATACATTACTATATACATAGATAAAAGAACACAACAGGTACAATATGAACACTTACAATGTAAATCATCAGCAGGTCATTCTACCTATGACTTTCTAATATGGCAGCATGAATTTCTGCATTGCCAAGTTATTTGGTTTAGACTCTTCTTGTAATTGGACCATAGTTACATTATTCAATACAAGAAGGCAGGCATTTACAGAAGACATGCTATTGCATTTCGGATAAAACTGGGAATGTTGAAAATTTGTCACTTGTGAAGGTATAGAAATTAGTATCATGTTTATGTCAAAGTCCAGTCAACACATTTAAAATTAGAACATGAGGATACCTTTGGTAAATGTATTTGACTCTCTTTTCACTCATCATTTTCCAAATACATGCACTGAGCTCTAGAAATTTTAGTTGGCTAACTAAATTGCCAAACCATTAGTGCTATATTGAAAATATGTTTTTTATTTCTGCTCCAATTTTCTTTCCACTTGTCCCCTGACTGCCAATCTTGCTTGTGTTCTCATAGCCCACCTTCCATACTACTCAGTGTGTTTTGCAAATGTTCTGCTTGTCTGCATGATGACTTACTATAATGGTGCTGAAAAGGTAAACGTTGAAATTCATTGTTCTTTCTGTTTGCTGTCCATGACCAGGTGATTCATTCTTGTTATAAGAAATGAAATTACTTAAATTAACTATAAATATGTACATCTATGTTGTACCTCTTTTCTGAACTTCAGGTATCTGCATATAAATGTCATTTAGCTTGGACAACAAGTGGTCATTAATACTGCATGTCTTTATGTTTAAAAATCATTTTAACATGACTTCCTCTACCAAACTTCTTACACTTCAAATGATAAAAAAAAAAATCTATCTTTAATGAGTGACCTCTTCTGAGTTATAAGCAATCCTTATCTAACTTAATGCTATAGATTTTTAATATCCTTGATGTTATTATTATTTTTTTTCTTTTTGCTTTGTAAAATCTTGTTTAAGCAGAGTATCCAGTGTGGCTTTTGTAAAATGTAATTATGTCAATTTTTACTCTATTTCTCAAATCCCATTAGGAGCTTACCATGCCATCTGAGGATCAACAGCCAGGACATTGCTGAAGCTGGTGATGCACTGCCTGCTCTTGTTCTCCTTGGCTTTTTACACTGTTGCTACCAACACCTCTTTAACTAGTTGCTGCAATAGAAGATTCTCTTGGTTCTTGCAACAAGGGCAACATTTTCTCACTTGCAGGATAGGCCCTTGCTTCTTATTCCTCAATTTCTCTTTCTTCAATGTATTAACTCCTTTTACCATCCTGTAGTATAGATCATAATCACTTTTTCTAAGTGAAAAAAGAATTAGAAAGAAAATGAGTTAAAACACAACATTCAATAAAAGACTCATTGTGTCACAATCAAAACCTCTAAAATAATTTTTATGATATTGGAAACATGCATACCATACCAAGTGTTTTTCTCCACACTAACAGATGAGTATAAATTTCTGGGATTATATTTAGCCCAATCAGTGTTTAAAGCTTTGACCATCTTAGAAACTTCAAGTGTCTTCAACCAATGTACTTTATTAAAACATGGCAAGTTTAACTGTAATTACTGAACATGCCTCTGACAGTAAACATATTAGCTCATGGCTGCTATTTCTTTTGTCCATTTACATAGTTATTAGAAATATGGTCATTTAATACCTAAAATGACCATTTTATTTTTTAATAGTTTATTTTTATTGTATGGGAGTTTTGGCTGGATGTATATACATGTTTTTCAGCATGTGTGTCTGGTCCTGGTGGAGGTAAGAAGATGGTATCTGACCTTCTGAAATTTCAGTTATACTTAGCTGCCATCACAATTTTCTCTGGGAGTTAAGAGTCACTTTCAATGTATCTGCTTTCTTTGATATATCCTTTTTGGAAAAAGCAATTATGTGCCAAACACATGGTCTTTTGACCATGAACCCAATGGCACTGGTTTAATTATCCTGTCACAATTTATTTTTACATTTCATTCTACACTTGCCTGTTCCACTGCCTCTTAACCTTCCTACTTCAATTTGTCTGAGTGTCTGGAGGCTAAATGTCTTGGCCTGAGGAGACAATCCTGAAATGAAGTGAGGCACGAGACACAGTATGCTATCGAGTAAACCCAACTTCTGACAGTGAAGTTGCTTCAGTGAAGACAGCAGCTTGCCTACAAAAGAACAAAAATGAGAAGGGAAATTTAAAAATATGCAGGATTGACCCTGTCCCCAAAAGAAAATGGCTTGTGGTTTCATTAGTTGGATAGGTTATTGTATTACTGTACCAGAAAAACTTACTTGAGCTTGGTTGCCAGTGTATTCTGACAATAATCTTGTTTTAGATCCAAAAAAATATATACGTATTCATTTCACAACAGCTTATTTACCTAGGTCTTCTAATATAGGTGGTATTTCCAGAATCATATAGCATTACTGTGACATTGTGCAAGGTCACAGAATTAGAAGCTAAATAGAAACCTGTCATAACTGGATACTAAATGTCTTTTTGTTTTTGTTTTTGTTTTTTTCTTCTTCTTACCCTCTTGCTTTTCTTCTTTTGATTGAGTAATACATTATTACAGGAACTAGCTCTTGTTCTTCAAGCTCTTATATACAGGAATGTTAAGATACACTCCACAGTTCTTTTCAATATGTTACTTTACTGTGTCTCCTTTCGAAACTTTAAGTTCAGTTCCCCGAAAGTACCCCAAAGACTTAATCTCTATATGTATGTAGGATTTAACAACATAAACTTAATAGACAAAAATTTTTACTTATTTTTATCCTTTTTTTCTATACCAATTAAACAACTTAAGTTGTAAATATTGTATATTAGCTGTCAGAAGAAGACATTGCTAACATGAAATAGTCCATAAGGTTGCACCAAATCACCTTCGAGTCTCTCCTCTAGTTTTCTACAACATGGTGATTTATGTATAATGAACAACTAAAATCTTTAAATCAGAAGAGTGAGGTTCTATAAAGTTTCCTTTAAAATGTTTTTCTTGATCCCCCTTTGACTTTGCCCACATACTCTGATTTTCTCAGTCACACTGGGTTTCTACAAAATTTTAAGTGCATAGGTGACTGCTAGTCAATCAAGTTGTTCAAAATTCTGATGTATATATTCCAGACCACTAGAAGTGTGTTAGAATTTGCTAAATTTAAACTGAGAGATGAAGACAATCATCTATGTGAGGGTTATTTCTGCTCTGTATGCATTGTGTTCCTCATCTGAGTAATAAGTAGAATACATCTCAATAGACCTAGTATATCTTTTCTATATATGTCATAATGTTTTTGTATTTAAAATGTTAATGAAATTAAGTAACTATATTCAGCTTTATGGTAGAATGTTTACTGAAAATACATATGAATCTCTTTTGATCATTTAGTATGCTATAAAAATAAAACATTTGTTATATTGAAGAGATACAATATTTATAACTTATACTTTTATATGTAAATATGTATTCTTTCTTTATGTTCATTTACTTGTAATATTAATTTGTATTTCTGTGTATGTACATACTGTTATTTATAAGTGGTAATTAACTTGTATTTGTAAATAATTAAATTAAAATAATATTTTAAATGTACACAATCAAATTAAAATGTCCTTCACATTTGTGCATATTGTTTATTCCACTAACTTTGCTTAGCTTATTTTCAGATGCAGATTTAGTATCTTCAGTGAATATAACTGTAACTGGGAGGGAGGCATAATGGATAAAATATTTATACTATATGTATCATGCTCAAATCATTTTGCCTAACTCACCAATACTACTAACTTGATAAAATGGCTTGTTTTCCACTATGATTATTCATTTATTTGACTATATTTTATAAAACATTCCTCTTGCTTATTGAATTTTAAATGGTAATCAGAATCAAATATAAATAATTCTTTGCCAGAGTTGTGTATCAGACTTTTTTAACATTCCTCTTTTGATATCCAAACACCTGCAGTCTCAATAACTTACTAACCTTAAAGGGCAAGCAGTTTATTGAATTAAACTGGACACCTAGTTACATTGGCTAATGAAGGCTTTTCTCTCTCTCTCTTTCTTTCTTTCTTTCTTTCTTTCTTTCTTTCTTTCTTTCTTTTTCTTCTTTCTTTCTTTCTTTCTTTCCTTCTTTCTCTCTCTCTCTCTTTCTTTCTCTTTCTTTCTTTCTGATATATAATCAGCATTTTATTTACTGTTCCTTGTTCATTTTAAATTAAATATTAATTATTTAATATTAATTATTTAATATTAATTATTTAAAATATTAAATATTTTAATTAAATATTTTCATTATTTACATTTTAAATAATATCCCCTTTCTTAGTTTCTCCCCAGAAAATCCCCTATTCCCTCCCCCATCCCCCTGCTCACAAAACCACCCACTCCCTCTTCCTAGCCTTGGCAGTACCCTACACTGGGGCATAGAACCTTCACAGGATCAAAGACCTCTCTTCCTATTGATGTTATGAAGGCTTTTCTTATCTCTATTTCTCTGTTAAGCCTGACTCAGTGGTCATAATATACAATAAAATGTGTAAATTCTTTTTTTTTTTTTAAGATTTATTTTATTTATTATATGTAAGTACACCAGAAGAGGGCGCCAGATCTCGTTACGGATGGTTGTGAGCCACCATATGGATGCTGGGATTTGAACTTATCACCTTTTGAAGAGCAGTCGGGTGCTCTTACCCGCTGAGCCATCTCACCAGCCCCGTGTAAATTCTTTCTTAAGCCTCTGCTTTATGAAGCAGTTGCTATCCCAACAACTAAATCAGTTTTAAGTTTGTATGTATTTGGAAAGCATGTTCAGAGGTATAGGTGAAAAATAAAAGTACAGCAATTATCTTCTCACATAGACCTTGAATATCCTGGGTCTTATCAAGACACACACAGAAAACTGCCTGTGCCATCCCCTCAAACAGTGTCAAGCAAGAAGTCAGTGTATCCAAATCTCTGTATAGATGATTAAAATTTGCAATCTGGTTGAGAAAAACTAGCATTAAAAAATAACAATAGAACATATGAAAGGGTTTGTTATTTCCCTCTTAAATTATGCTTGCATTTTACATATTGTCAAACCATTTAGAATGTTTGCACTATACAAAAATATTGGGGCAGGTCTAAGGAAGAAACAAAGGCACCTTCCTAGGAGCTTATGATACAACCTCTTATGATTGCCTTGAAGAATATTCTTATATTCCATATTTTGTATTTTCACTTGGTTTGCTACGTACTTCATTTTCTAGTCTTGTTTTCTATTTTGTCCAGGTTTACCATAGTATCAACTTTCATTCTCTGACTCATTTTTATTCAATAGACTAGTCTAATAGCTTAGTAATGAACTCTGATGATAGCCTGCATGAAAAAATCACTTTGATTTTCAGTCTCTCTGAGTTGTCCCAAACAATAAGAAAGCTAGACTTTCTACTTCCCTCATAGAACATATTGTTTTACTATAAATACCTTGATATTACAGAAAATGCAACTAACTATGGACATAAAATATATATGAAAATTAATAAACTGCTATACCATGCTTCTATTTTGTTTTAACCTGGCAGATAAAAATATAGATAATTTTAAGGCCTTTTCTCCTATTTTTTTAAAGTTCTTCAATGATCCATTTTCAGTCTACTTGTTCATTAAGAAACATCAGCACTTATTAAAATTAATGATAGTTAGGGGGACTGTGAACGTTTTTGGTATCAAATTACAATTCCTTTATTTGAGGAAGCAATATAAATTCATGGTCTACCTACTCATGATCTGAAGCTGGTTTCAGAAATTTGGGCCAGAAAAGTTCCACCGAGGTGCTTGAGGCATGCTTCCTGGCTGTGCCTTACATCACCTTTTCTGACTCTATAGCCAAGAGCTTTAAGAGTTGGATGTTGATTGCCAATATGATACTAATAAAAAGTTAAGCCCTTAGATTTCTAAACCAGACATATTTGCAAAATGACATTGAACTTTCTTCTCTTCCTGTATCAACTATTCATCCTACACTCCTGAGGGGCACTGCATGACTTCATTCAGTATGATCTGTGCTTTGGTCTGAACAATTCAGGAATATTCATCAAGATTTGCCATTAATCAGTTAAAGATGTTCATAAACAAAGCCAATGAATAATACATGTAAAGTCCAGTAAGTGTGCCTCTAATGTTGAATAATCATGAACTGATCTGGAATTTGTTAATGACTTATGAATATGTATCTCTAGATGGTACTCCCGTACAATTCACAATTCTATGAAAACTGTTTTCTTTTCCATTGCATCCTGTACTTTCACTGATGTTGCCTTTGGGAGCGTTCAGTATCTTTCCTAGAGGTTTAAATGCAATAAAAATTGTGGAAATGATGTCATCTGCAGACCTTACTAAACCACTAAAGATGCCTATTTATTTCCATAATCTCATTCTAATGGGTTTTTCTCAGGTAATATTGCCTTTCAGCATTTGATCTTCTTACCTATGACAGGATGATTGCTATGCAAAACCCACTTAACTAGTCAGATGAGAGAATGTGAAAAAAAAAAAAAAGGAACCAAATTGAGAACTGAAC
>LR750993.1:130783-237864 GCA_902729485.2 Mus minutoides
ATCTGCAGACCTTACTAAACCACTAAAGATGCCTATTTATTTCCATAATCTCATTCTAATGGGTTTTTCTCAGGTAATATTGCCTTTCAGCATTTGATCTTCTTACCTATGACAGGATGATTGCTATGCAAAACCCACTTAACTAGTCAGATGAGAGAATGTGAAAAAAAAAAAAAAGGAACCAAATTGAGAACTGAACCAGGAAATAACGTTTTCCTTATGGAGCCTCTAATCCTATGCCAGGTGCAGTATGGGCTGTTTCTCCATGAAGGTTACAGTGTGCCCTCTGGCCACTTGCAAATTGGAAATTCCACAGTGACTATGGGCTGAGTATTTGTCTGAGATGAGACACTTCAGCCTAGTGTTGTCATCAGCTTCCCCTTCTCAGAATGAGGAGAATTAGCAACCAACCTTTTTTTATGGAGAGCTTCATATATTCCAAGAGCTTGGCAATCATTTAACAACTAATCCTTCTGCAAGGGAGGTCAGAACTCTGCTTGGATTTTCACATGAAGAATTCTGCACAGATGTGAAATAATTTCGAAGAAGGTCACAGTGCAGCAAGTCTGGGGTAATAAAAATAACAAAAGGCAGACGTGGGAAAAATTAAGGAACAAGAAGTGTGGATTATTTGTTGGCCACCTGGATGACTTTTCTGAAGTCTTCTCACAAGAAAATAGTTACCGTTCACTGTGTGTTGGCATCTACTCTAAACCCCTCTACACATTTTTTAAAATGTATTATTGTCCTAATAAATCAGTGCTATCTTTCCTCCTATCATGTAGAAAAGAAGACTGGGAAATACAATACAGTTATATGAGTTCACAACTAATAGGTGACAGAGTTGTTGCAAAAAAACCTTCCCGGGGAATCCACACTAGATCTCTGGGCCCTGGACATTTCTGATGCTTCATTTGTTTTCTGGACCCTGATAATCTGGCCTTAGTGACTCCACCTGGCAAATGCCTGCATTAGATGTTTCTGACGACTCTCCTGAAAAGAATTTGTTTTATATCCAGTTACTTGCTATTTTTATTTTGGTAGGGAACCATGAAATTATACTTATAATGAGCTTGAATTTGATTACTAGAATGTTTTTTAAAAGAAAGGGCCTGTCAAAAATCATTTTTCAAAATTATCTAAATTAACATATATTATATTCCTCCTCAAAGAACACTTCTACGGAGCAACCTAACATTTTATGTCACTGTTTTCTGGAGATCTTGAAAGTTATCAGGTCCCTCACAGAAGTGGTAAGCTTGTGCTACTATTGCAAGAATAGGCACATAACCATAAACATGCAGATGGTGAGGACTACGATGAGATTCAGTCAAAGCAGATCACATTTTTGTCTAGACATTTACCCACAGTACCAGGATACATTCCCAAGTACAAAGTGACCTTCTGTGTGTCTTAATCCAAATTCCTGTAGAGCTAGTAAATTCCACTGATGTCACACTTTGAGTGATTAAAATCCTCAATTTATTAGGAAAATTAAAGATTGCTCTGAAGTCAGCCTCTAGTGAAAATAACCATTGCATTTGTAGAAATAGAGAGATCTATGCTTTATTTTGCTCAAACTTGAGTATGGCTCTGTGATCAAATTATGTGTAGTGTTCCTTTTAAAACTAAAACCTTAAGTATAATTTGTACAATTAAAATAATATCTTCTTGACAGAGCCCTCCATACTCGTTGCATCAAGAACACGATAGTTCTTGAATAATCAAGAACAGTGCATAGATGCTAATAATGGGAATTATATCTGGAGTTTATCTGCAAAGAGCTAGTCTTAGAAAATAATACAATAAAGAAACAAAGAAACAAATTAAACTGCATTGAGTATATGCATAAGCAAGTTACAGAAGCAAAAACTAAGCAGTTAGTTATATGACAAGTAGCTAGTCAAAACCATTCAATTTGGGGTGGGAATGTCATTGAGTTGGGTTACTGGGAACTTAATTTCTAGGGACTTAACTCAGATACAAACAGCGGGCAGGTACTGAAGACGTATGTCTAGCATAAAATGGAGGTTCCTTAGCCATAACAAGCATGGATAGGAAGCATGGTAGCAGGCAGGCAAATATGATATTTGAGAGGTAGCTGACATTTCTTTTGTTGGTGGATTTTCTGTATAAACCTGGCTGTCCTGGACTGAAATTTAAAGGAGATTTTAAGTTTAAAAGATTTGAGTTTAGGGGGCTGAATTTTAAAGTGTTTGAATTTAAAGAGTATGGTATTTGTAAAATGTTTGCAAAACGCTTTATATTGTGATGTTGATGTCATTGTGTGAGCTTTGAGATGATTATGAAACAAAAAGTTACTGTTGAACAATGGTATGCTTGTGTGTCAAGATGACAAGGACTCTGTTGTCCTGGCTAGTTTTACATCAACTTGATATGAGCTAGAGTCATCTGAAATGAGAAGACATCATTGAGAAAATGTTTTCAATGCTACAGCCTGCCCACCTTGTCAAATTACTGTGTTCTTTGCCCTGGAAAAGTTTATTTTTCATTTTTATGAGATCCCATTTGTTAATTTTTTATTTGAGTGTCTGCACTATAGATGTTCTATTCAGGAAGTTTTTTTTTTCCTCTTTCCTATGAGTTCAAGACTATTCCCCACTTTTTCTTCTATTAAATTTAGTATATCTATTTAATGTTCCTGTTTTTAGTCCAATCTAAGGTAAATCTTGTGCAGTACGGGAAGTATGTATCTATTTGAATTTTTCTTCATGCAAGTATCCAATTGGAACAAAACCATTGAATGAAGAGTCTGCATTGTTTCCAGTATGTATTTCTTGCTCCTTTATCAAACATCAGGTGGTAAATAGAGGTGTAGATTTATGTCTGAGACTTGACGTTCATTGATCACACTATCTAATTTTGTGTCAGCATAATGCTGTTTTTATCACTTTGACTCTGTAGCACAGTTAGAGTTGAGGAATGGTATCTACTCAGACGTTCTTTTATGGTTTGGGGTTGGTTACCCTGAGAATTTTGTGTTTCCATATGAAATGAAATTTGTCTTTTATACATACTGTGAAGGTTAGTGTCACATTTTGATGGGGATTGCATTGAATCTGTAGATTACTTTCTGTAGGACGGCCATTTTTACTATGTATCCTACTGAGCTCTCAGCATGGAAGATATTGCAATCTTCTGATATCTTCCATTTATTTCTTCAAACACTTAAAATTTCTTTCTTTTTTTTTTTGAAACAAACCCAAGGGTGTTTATTCATTTCTTTTTTTAAAATGATATTTTCTTTATTTACATTTCAAATGCTATCCTGAAAGTTCCCTGTAACCCCCCCCCCACCCACGTCCTACACCCCTACCTGCCCACTCCCACTTCTTGGCCCTGATGTTCCCCTTTACTGGGGCATATAAAGTTTGCAAGACCAAGGGTCCTCTCTTCCCAATGATGGCCTGTTAGGCCATCTTCTGCTACATATGCAATTATAGATATGAGCTTTGGAGGTACGGGTTAGTTTCATACTGTTGTTCTACCTATAGGGTTGTAAACTCCTTCTCTTTGGATACTTTCTCTATCGCTTCCATTGGGGGCCCAGTGTTTCGTCCAATAGATGACTGTGAGCATCCACTTCTATATTTGCCAGGTACTGGTATAGCCTCAAAAGAGACAACTATATCAGGGTCCTTTCAGCAAAATCTTGCTGGCATATGCAATAGTGTCTGGGTTTGGTGGCTGATTATGGGATGAATCCCCTGGTGGGGTAGTCTCTGGATGATCCATTCTTTCTTCTTAGCACCAAACTTTGTCTCTGTAACTCCTTTCATGGGTATTTTGTTCTCTAGTTTAAGGAGGAATGAAGTATCCACACGCTGGTCTTTGTTCTTCTTGATTTTCTTGTGTTTTGCAAATTATATCTTGGGTATTCTAAGTTTCTGGGCTAATATTCTTATCAGTGAGTGCATATCAAGTGACTTCTTTTGTGATTGGGTTACCTCACTAAGGATGATATCATCCAGATACATCCAGTTGCCCAAGAATTTGATAAATTCATTGTTTTTAATAGTTGAGTAGTACTCCATTGTGTAAATGTACCATAGTTTCTGTATCCATTCCTCTGTTGAGGGACATCTGGGCTCTTTCCAGCTTCTGGCTATTATAAATAAGGCTGCTATGAACATAGTGGAGCATGTGTCCTTTTTACCAGTTGGAACATCTTCTGGGTACATGCCCACGAGAGGTATTGCTGGATCTTCCAGTAGTACTATGTCCAATTTTCTGAGGAACCTCCAGACTGATTTCCAGAGTGGTTGTACCAGCTTGCAATCCCACCAACAATGGAGGAGTATTCCTCTTTCTCCACATCCTCTCCAGCTCCCCCACCCCCCACCCACTCACTCCTGCTTCCCTGCCCTGGTATTGCCTTACAATAGAGCATTGAGCCTTCCCAGTACCAAGGACTTCTACTTCCATTGATGTCCAACAAGGTCATCTTCTGCTACATAAACAGCTGAAATCATGGGACCCTCCATGTGTACTTTTTGGTTGATGGTTTAGTCCCTGGGAGCTCTGCAGAGTCTGGTTGGTTAATATTGTTGTTCTTCCTATAGATTGCAAACCCCTCCAGCTCCTTCAGTCCTTTCTCTAACTCCTCCACTAAGGAACCTGAGCTCAGTCCAATGGTTGGCTGTGGGGATCCAACTCTGTATTTGTCAGACTCTTATAAGACAGTTATATCAGGCTTCTTTCAGCAAGCAGTTGTTGGCATGCATAATAGTGTCTGGGTTTGGTGTCTGTATATGACATGGATCTCCAGGTGGGGCAATCTCTGGATGGCCTTTCCTTGAGTCTTTGCTCCACAATTTTTCTCCATATTTCCTCCCTTGAGTATTTTGTTCCTCCTTTTAAGAAGGACTGGAGGATGCACAATTAAGCCTTCCTTCTTCTTGAGATTCATGTGGAATATGAATTGTATCTTGGGTTTTCAAGTTTGTGGGCTAATATCATCTTCTCAGTGAATACATACATGGGTGTTCCTTTGTGAATGGGTTACCTCACTCAGGATGATATTATCTAATTCCATCCATCTGCCTAAGAATTTCATGAATTCATTGTTTTTAATAGTTGAGTAGTACTTCATGGTGTAAAAATACTACATTTTCTGTATCCATTTCTCTTCTGAAGAACATCAGGATTATTTACAACTTCTGGCTATTATAAATAAGGTTGATATGAACATAATGGAGTGTGTGTCCTTCTAGTAGTCTGAAGGAAGAAATAAAAAAATATCCTAGAAGATGGAAAGATCTCCTATACTCATGGATTGGCAGGATTAATATAATAAAAATGGCCATCTTGCTGAAAACAATCTACAGATTCAATGCAATCCCCATCAAAATTCCAACTCAATTTTTCATAGAGCTGGAGCAATTTGAAAATTCACTTGAAATAACAAAAAAAATCTATGATAGCGAAAACTATACTCAACAATTAAAGAACTTCTGGGGTAATCACCTTCCCTAACATCAAACGTATTATAGATCAATAGTGATAAAAAGTGCATGGTCTTGGTCCATGTTTTATTCAATACAGAGTTGTTCACTTTCCATGAATTTGTAAGTTATCTGTTGCTGTTGATATGCAGCTTTAATTTATGGTGGCCTGATATGATGTAAGGAGTTCTTTATTTCCTTTTACTTATTTTTTCAATTTTTTAATTAGATCTTTTCTTAATTTACATTTCAAATGCTATCCCGAAAGTCCCCTCTCCCCTCCCCCCTAACCCCTCCCTGCTCCCCTGCCCACCCACTCCCACTTCTTGGCCCTGGCTTTCCCCTGTATTGGGGCATATAAAGATTGCATTACTAAGGGGCCTCTCCTCCCAATGATGGCTGACTAGGCCCTCTTCTGCTATACATGGAGCTAGAGACATGAGTTCTGGGGGTTCTGGTTAGTTTATATTGTTGTTCCTCTTCTAGGGTTGCAGACCCCTTCAGCTCCTGGGGTTCTATCTCTAGCTTCTCCAATGTGGGCCCCGTGCTCCCTTTTATGGATGACTGTGAGCATCCACTTCTGTGGGACTCAGCTATATCAGGGTCCCTTCAGTAAACACTTGCTGTCCTATGTAATAGTGTCTGAGTTTAGTGACTAATTATGGGATGGATTCCTGGTGGGTTAGTCTCTGTATGGTCCATCCTTTCATCTTAGCTCTAAACATTGTCTCTGTAACTGCTTTCATGGATATTTTGTTTCTTATTCAAAGGAGGAATGAAGTATCCACACGCTGATCTTCCTTCTTGATTTTCTTGTATTTTGCAGATTGTATCTTGGGTATTCTAAGTTTCTGGGCTAATATACATTTTGCAGTGAGCGCATATCCAATGACTTCTTTTGTGATTGGGTTACCTCACTAAGAATTATGTCCTCCAGATTCATCCATTTGCCCAAGAATGTCATAAATTATTTTTTTTAATAGAATAGTATTCCATTGTGTAAATGTACCACATTTTCTGTATCCATTCTTCTGTTGAGGGACATCTGGGTTCTTTCCAGCTTCTGGCTATTATAAGGCTGCTATGAACATAGTGGAGCATGTGTCCTTTTTACCAGTTGGAACATCTTATGGGTATATGCCCAGGAGAGATATTGCTGGATCCTCTAGTAGTACTATGTCCAATTTTCTGAGAAAACGCCAGACTGACTTCCAGAGTGGTTGTACAAGCTTGCAATCCCATCAGCAATGGAGGAGTGTTCCTCTTTCTCCACATCCTCGCCAGCATCTGCTGTCACCTGAATTTTTTATCTTAGCCATTTTGACTGATGTGAGGTGGAATCTCAGGGTTGTTTTGATTTTCATTTCCCTGATGATTAAGGATGTTGAACATTTTTTCAGATGTTTCTCAGCCATTCAGATTTTCTCAATTGGGAATTCTTTGTTTACCTCTGCACCCCATTTTTAATGGGGTTATTCATTTTTCTGGAGTCCAGCTTCTTTAGCTCTTTGTAAATGATGGATATTAATCCCCTATCAGATTTAGGATTGGTAAAAATCCTTTCCCAATCTGTTGGTGGCCTTTTTGTCTTGCTGACTGTGTCTTTTGCCTTACAGAAGCTTTGCAATTTCATATGGTCCCATTTGTCAATTCTTGATCTGACCTCACAGGCCATTGCTGTTCTGTTTAAGAATCTTTCCCCTGTGCCCACACCTTCGAGGGCTTTCCCCACTTTCTCCTCTATAAATGTCAGTGTCTCTGGTTTTATGTGGAGGTCTTTGATCCACTTAGACTTAAGCTTTGTACAAGGGGATAAGAATGGGTCAATTCCCATTCTTCTACATGATAACCTCCAGTTGTGCCAGCACCATTTGTTGAAAATGCTGTCCTTTTTCCACTGGATGGTTTTAGCTAGCTTGTCAAAGATCAAATGACCATAGGTATGTGGGTTCATTTCTGGGTCTTCAATTCTATTCCATTGATCCATCTGTCTGTTGCTGTACCATTACCATGCAGTTTTTATCACAATTGCTCTGTAGTACAGCTTAATGTTCAGGCCTGGTGATTCCCCCAGAGGTTCTTTTATTGTTGAGAATATTTTTTGCTATCCTAGTTTTTATATTATTCCAGATGAATTTGCCAACTGCCCTTTCTATCTCCGTGAAGAATTGAGTTGGAATTTTGATGGGGATTGCTTTGAATCTGTAGATTGCTTTCAGCAAGGTAGCCATTTTGACTATATTAATCCTGCCAATCAATGAGCATAGGAGATCTTTCCATCTTCTGAGATCGTCTTCAATTTCTTTCTTCAGAGACTTGAAGTTCTTGTCATAAAGATCTTTCACTTCCTCAGTTAGAGTCACACCAAGGTATTTTATAGTATTTGTGACTATTGTGAAGGGTGTTGTTTCCCTAATTTCTGTCTCAGGCCTCTTATCCTTTGTGTAGAGAAAAGCCATTGATTTGTTTGAGTTAATTTTATATCCACCTACTGCACTGAAGCTGTTTATTAGGTTTAGGAGTTCTCTGGTGGAATTTTGGAGTTCCTGAATATATACTATCATATCATCTGCAAACAGTGATATTTTAACTTCTTCCTTTCCAATTTGTATCCCCTTGATCTCCTTTTGTTGTCGAATTGCTCTGGCTAGGACTTCAAGTACTATATTGAATAGGTAGGGAGAAAGTGGGCAGCCTTGTCTAGTCCCTGATTTTAATGGGATTGCTTCCAGCTTCTCTCCATTTACTTTGATGTAGGCTACTGGTTTGCTGTAGATTGCTTTTAGTATGTTTAGGTATGGGCCTTGAATTCCTGATCTTTCCAAGACTTTTATCATGAAAGGGTGTTGGATTTTGTCAAATGCTTTCTCAGCATCTAAGGAGAAGATCATGTAGTTTTTGTCCTTGAGTTTGTTTATATAGTGGATTACATTGATGAATTTCCATATATTAAACCATCCCTGCATTCCTGGGATGAAGCCTACTTGTGATGTGTTCTTGGATGCGGTTTGGGAGGATTTTATTGAGTATTTTTGCATTGATATTCATAAGGGAAATTGGTCTGAAGTTCTTTTTCTTTGTTGGATCTTTGTGTGGTTTAGGTATCAGAGTAATTGTGGCTTCATAGATGAATTGGGTAGAGTACCTTCTTTCTCTATTTTGTGGAATAGTTTGAGGAGAGGTGGAATTAGGTCACTTTGAAGGTCTGATAGAACTCATCACTAAACCCATCTGGTCCTGGGCTTTTTTTGGTTGGGAGACTATTGATGACTGCTTCTATTTCTTTAGGGGTAATGGGCCTGTTTAGATCGTTAATCTGATCCTGGCTTAACTTTGGTACCTAGTATCTGTCTAGGAAATTGTCCATTTCCTCCAGGTTTTCTGGCTTTGGTGAGTATAGCCTTATCGGATAAAATTGACTTTCAACCCAAAGTTATAAAAAAAGACAAGGAGGGGCACTTCATAATCAACAAAGCTAAAATCAACCAAGATGAACTTTCAATTCTGAATATCTATGCTCCGAATACAAAGGCAGCCACATTCATTAAAGAAACTGTAGTAAAGCTCAAAGCACACATTACACCTCATGCAATAATAGTGGGAGACTTCAACTCCCCACTCTCACCAATGGACAGATCCTGGATACAGAAACTAAACAGAGACACATGGACACTAACAGAAGTCATGAAACAAATGGATTTAACAGATATCTACAGAACATTTTATCCTAAAACAAAAGGATATACTTTCTTCTCAGCGCCACATGGTACCTCTTTCAAATTTGACCATATAATTGGTCACAAAACAGGCCTCCACAGATACAAAAATATTGAAATTATCCTATGCATCCTATCTGACCACCATGGACTAAGGCTGATCTTCAATAACAGCATAAATAATAGAAAGCGAACATTCTCATGGAAACTGAACAACACTCTACTCAATGATTCCTTAGTCAAGGATGAAATAAAGAAAGAAATTAAAGACTTTCTATAGTTTAATGATGATGAAGCCACAATGTACCCAAACTTATGGGACACAATGAAGGCTGTCCTAAGAGGAAAACTCATTGCCCTGAGTGCCTCCAAAAAGAAACTAGAGAAAGCATACACTAGTAACTTGACAGCACACCTAGAAGCTCTAGAAGGAAAGGAAGCAAAGTCACCCTAGAGGAGTAGACGGAGGAAATAATCAAACTCAGGGCAGAAATCAACCCAGTAGAAACAAAAAGAACTATTCAAAGAATTATTCAAACCAGGAGCTGGTTCTTTGAGAAAATCAATAAGATAGATAAACCCTTAGCAAGACTTACTAGAGGGTACAGGGAAAGTATCTTAATTAACAAAATCAGAAATGAAAAAGGAGACATAACAACAGTACCTGAGGAAATCCAAAACCTCATCAGATCCCACTACAAAAGGCTTATTTTTAAAAGTATAAAGCAGTTCATTACATTTTCTTAGCAGAGATAAATATTACTTTTGACACAAATATAAGTTAAAACACTCATATTTAGCACAATATAATGATAACAAAAATTTAGCATTATAATTATTAGATAATTTGAATTTTCATCACATGACCTTAAAAATTAAATTTAAATTTGCCAAGTAGAATCAAGAACATGTATATTGTTATTTTTTAAACTCTGAATTATTTCCAAAAATATTTACATCTACTTTTTTTTTTTTTTTTTTGAGACAGGGTTACTCTGTGCAGCCCTGGCTGTCCTGGCACTCACTTTGTAGACCAGGCTGGCCTCAAACTCAGAAATCCACCTGCTTCTGCCTCCTGAGTGCTGGGATTAAAGGAGTGTGCCACCATGCCCAACAGTTAAATCTACTTTTAAAAATTTTGCCGGGCGTGGTGGCGCACGCCTTTAATCCCAGCACTCGGGAGGCAGAGGCAGGTGGATTTCTGAGTTTGAGGCCAGCCTGGTCTACAAAGTGAGTTCCAGGACAGCCAGGGCTTTACAGAGAAACCCTGTCTCAAAAAAAAATTATGCTTTGTTATCAATTGTTCTACTGTTGGGAAAATCAGGGTACCCTCTTGGAGTTCTTAGTCTCATCAATAAAATTATTTAAGAAGAGATGTCAAAGGAAGCTTGTGGAAAAGCAGTTTCTGAAGAAAACTCTAATGGCAAGAAAGCTGTACTTCATGGACACTGCCAGGAAAATAGGTATAGAGAAGAGGAAGAAAGCCATGTTATTTGAGTTTGGCATGAGGATCAGCCAAGTGGTAGACAAGCTCACACCAGGCAAAAGAGAGCTGTGGTTTCTGTGAAAAAAAAAATACTTTGATCTTGATGTAAATGGAAAGAGAGTGGGGGAATGGAAAGGAAAGGAAAGGAAAGGAAAGGAAAGGAAAGGGAAGGGAAGGGAAGGGAAGGGAAGGGAAGGGAAGGAAAGGAAAGGAAAGGAAAGGAAAGGAAAGGAAAGGAAAGGAAAGGAAAGGAAAGGAAAGGAAAGGAAAGGGGTCAATGTGGTGTGGAGAGAGGCAGAATTGGAGACATGCCTAGATTCTACTGCTGTGAAGAACAGGCTGACTTTAATGCCCTGTGCTGCCTTCTGGGGACATGGTGATGTCAAAATCACTGTTGTCACCTAGAGTAATATCAGGTTTGAGGTTCTGTTACAACAGGGGTTTGTGTTGATGTCCAAGGCTCATGTTACCACCAAAGGCCAGGCAACTGTCCATGACTTGGGCTGCCACCTGACATCATGTTGATGTTAGTGGGCTATGATATTGCCAATACACCTATTGACATAGGTGACCTACACTGCAACTTGAGATCATGGTGATGTCTGGATCCATACTGGTGCTGAGGGCCATGTCTCTGTCCAAAGACACACTACAACTATGGTCTCTATTGATGTCCATGGCTCATGTTCCCATCAAAAGCCATGCAGATGTTTGTGGTCTAGGTTGATACCTAAAGCCATGTTGATTTTCATGGGACATGCTGCTACTGAACACTGTATCTGGACCAGTTAAGCTTTTAAGGCCAAGTTCTCTATTGATGCCTGTGGCCCATGTTATCACCAAAGACCACTCAGATATCTAGCATCTGTGCTACAAACTAAAGTTGGGTTGATGTCCATAGGTCATGCTGCCACTAGGGGAAGTATTGATGAAAATAGCCTGCACTGCCACCTAGGTTCAAAGTGATGTCCAGAGTCTGTGCTATGTCTTATCTGGATCTTTGAGGCCACTTTAGCTGGGTGGTCATGTGCATGGTCAGTGTTGCCACCAGAAACCATGTGAAAGCCCATTACCCGTGCTACTGTTGACTGTAAAGAGCATGGAAGCAACTTTTGCAGTAATGTCAATGAATACAGATACATAATTGGGAAAGAGGGACATGGATGGCTACTGTGACATCCCTTAGCCCTACTCCTACCCCAAGCTTCACCTATCCCAAAATGAATGGCTGCAGCTTAAACATGAAGCAATTAAAAAGAATTCTTTAAAAGTATAATATGTGTGCTGGAGTAAGCTAACCACAATTGATGGTTTCTGGGGGTGGGGGGTTCTGGAGGGAAATAACTCATATCTATTTAAGGGGCAGACTATTGTGAATTTGACAATAAAGAGTGTATATAGATAACAGAAATTGGACTTTTGGGGGGATGGGTTCATGACAGGGTTTTTCTCTGTAGTCCTGGCTGTCCCGGAACTCACTCAGTAAACCAGGCTGGCCTTGAACTCAGAAATCCACCTGCCTCTGCCTCCCAAGTGCTTGGATTAAAGGCATGTACCACCACTGCCTGGTTAAATTGGACTTTTTTATTTTTTTATTTTTTGAAGGTAGTTACAAGGTTGATGGGTAGACATTGAAGAATTGGAAATGAGTATAACAGGTTACATGATGTGAAATTCCCAAAGAATCAATAAAATAGATATAAAACTGAAAAAAAAATCAAACTTAGGCTCTGGCCAGTATATAAAAGAAAATAACAGAAGAGAGAATTCCTGAAATTATCAGGACTTGAAGTAATGTATAGGTTTTAATCTTTGGAATTGCTCAGAAAGCTTAAGGCTCAGATTCTGCTGAAGATAGGAAGACATGAAGGAAGGAAACACTTCCATGTGGTGATTACTGATCTTGGGGAAACATACAAGAGAGGAAGTGGAGGAAACAGACCAGGATAAAGAGATTAATGACTCAACGGCATCATTTTTTTGGGTTCCTAAGTGCAGATTTGTTGGAATATAGACAAAATTATTCACAAAGAAACCTGTTCCAGTATGCAGTTGACTTCCTCACAGGTTCAACCATCAGGATGAATGTAGAAAGACAACAGAAAGCCTTTTTTCAACCATCCACACGCTAGGGTACAGAATCTCAGCTGAGAAGGTGCAGCTGTGCATACTGCAGGTAATATACCTACGCTACAACTTCAAGGATGACAAGCAGCTATTTCCTCACATCTGTGTTTCTGCTATCCTTCAAATTCCCACTCCCACATTATAAAAACAAATACAGAAATTACCTGGGGTGGTTGAAAACTGCCAGCTATGGAGAATGGGATTTGGTGATATGGCCAACCCCCTATAGGCCCACCCTGAGGTTATACAGACTTTGGAATGGACAAAGACTGAGCAGAGAGCCTTCAATGCCTTGAAAAAGACCCATGAGTCTTCCTCAGCCATTATAAAACCATTCCATTTGTTCATGGATGGTTCCAAAAGCATTGCATAGGGTATCCTCACATAAATCCTGGGACACTGAAAGAGATCTGTGACATTTTTCTCAATGTCTCCATGTTAGTTTTTCATATATTAAATAAATTTTCCCATGTGATAAGCAAGTTATTATAATTATATAATCACATTTATATAGCAATGACTTTTCTATTCAAATTTAAGTTTTTATGGATGCATGATAACAAATTATAGGTAATCTAGTGATTCATTTCAGGAAAAATGTACATAATATTTCATAACATGTTTGAATTATTGGCCATGCTTTGCATCAACCACACAGGACTGACTCTGACAATAGTGATGTTAAATTTCCACAAAGAAAAAACATTGAATTGACTTTTAGCTCTTTATACACACACACACACACACACACACACACACACACACACACACACACACACATTTCACACTGGAAAACACAAGTTTGAAAAAGGTGAGAAAGATCAATTTGAGTTATTTTTTGTAAAATAAATCAATAGGGATTTAAAATATGATTTAGGAAAATACATTGTATAAGATTCTTAAAATATTAATTAAAATACTGTAAAAAGTCTTAAAAGGGAAAACTGCTAAATAAAATATTTTTCTTAGACATAAGAATAAAACATAGTAGAAAATATTAATGCTATATCATTATAACAATGTGGCTTTGTTATTTTTCTACCTAAAATGTCTAAGATTTTTCTCTTGGCTGCATTGAAGTAACTATACAACCTCTTTTATTTTTCTTTGCCTATTTCATGACAAATAATTGAACAAATTCAAATGTTTTTGAAATTAATTTTCAAATTAAATCTATCTCTTATTAGATATCTTTTATGCCTTTATTTTGCATAATTTGAAATTTAATTTTAGTTAAAATATGCTCTCTGGTGTACCTTCTTGTGTTTCTTTTTTAGCTTTCAGGAAAACAATGTCATTAAAATTCTTAACAATAGAATTTAGAGTGCATAGTCTAATATGCTAACCTAACATTCATTGTAATATAAAATAAAATTGCATTCAAATTGTGACAACTTAATTATCATAAAAAAGTTAACCTTCAAGATGAAACTATGTATACATACACAACACATACTCACGCACAAACACACATTCACATCCATGAACATACTCACCAGCATGCATGACTAGAAATCAGTTAAATAAGCCATGTGAGGCTTCTTTAGTTTTCTTGAAAATTTACATGCAAAATAAATGACAGACCTCCAGAGAGATTACAATAAAGACACAGTGTATTTACCTGTTTAAGTTAATTGAAGCCAAGTTGGTTAAATGAAGCCAAACTTAAACAAGAAAGTAATAGAAAGGAGATATCTACAGTTCAGTTTTCAACCAATAGAAAATGTAAGGAGATGTGAAGTGAGATATAGATGATTTCTTTGGAGAAGATTGAAGACATCTGCTATTAGTTAAGTAATTTTGGATACTTATTGGCTTAGTTGTGTCTAACCTTTCCAATATTGTACTATAAAATGTCCATCTATGATAGTGCCCTGCCAGGAGGAAAGTTATAAATGTCCAAGTGATTATGCCAATTTTCATATATGTCTCAAATAAAACATTTTGAATACTTCTGCTATTTCTGAAAGTATGGATAAAGGTTCTATTTTAGCTTCTACTGTCCCTGCTGTGATATAATACTCTGATACAAGCAATTTAGAGTAGAAGAGATTTGTTTTAGCTCACTGTCTAGGTAAAATACACCTTGAGAGGGTCATTACAGCAGGAGTTTGAAGCAGCTGGTCATATCATATCCATAATTAGAGAAACAGATAATAAAGAATGCATGAATGCTGATACTTATTTCTCTTTCTCCATTATACTCTCCTAGATATCCTGTCATACCATAGACCCACCAACAATTAATATGTCTTAAAAATCAATTAACATAATCAAAATAATTCCCCATAGAGAATCCATGAAATCTCATTTTGTACCTGATTCTAGAATCAGTCAAACTAACACTGGACACTAACCATACCATCTGTCTTAGTTAGGGTTTCCGTTACTGTGAACAAACACCATGACTAAGGCAACTATTATTGAGGAAAGTATTTAATTGGGGCTGTCTTACAGATTTAAAGGTTCAGTCCATTATCATCATGACAGGAATCTTGGCATGCATGGTGCTGCAATAGCTGAGAATTCTACATCTTCATCCAAAGAAGGTCAGAAGAAGACTGTTTTCATGCAGCTAGGAGGAAAGTCTTAAAGCCCACACCCAGAGGGACAGTTTTTCCAACAATGCCATACCTACTCCAACAAGGCCACACTTCCTAATAGTGCCACTCCCTGAACCAAGCATATTCAAACAACCATACTGGTGGTGGCCCAGAAAGGCTTGTTTAAACACATGAGTCTGGTGGGGGGCAGGCATGCCTAGCCATAGCATAATAAAAAATATGCATTTAGTTCATCTTTAACAAGATACAATTTACTAAACACATGATACTCAAGAAGAAGGAAGATCAAAATGTGGACACGTCACCCCTTCCTAGAATTAAGAACAAAGCACACATTGAAAGAGTTAAAGAGATCATGTGTGAAGCTGAATCCAAAGGATGGACCCAATGACTGCGGCTGCCAGGGATCCATCCCACAATCAGCCACCAAACATAGACACTACAGCATATGCCAGCAAGATGGTGCTGAAAGGGCCCGGATATAGCTGTCTCATGGGAGACTATACCAATGCCTGGCAAACATGGAGGTGGAAGCTCACAGTCAGCTATTAGATGGAACACAGGGTTCCCAAGGAAGAAGCTAGAGAAAGTACCCAAGGAGCTGAAGGGGTCTTCAACCCTATAGGTGGAAGAATAACCATGAACTAACTAGTACCGCCTGAGCTCATGTCTCTAGCTGCATATATAGAAGAGGATGGCTTAGTTGGCCATCATTGGGAAGAGAGGCCCCTTGGTCATGCAGACTTTATATGCCCCAATACAGGGGAATGCCAGCGCCAAGATGTGGGAGTGGGTGGGTAGGGGAGCAGGGCCGGGAGGGGGGAGGGTATAGGGAATTTTCTGGATAACACTTGAAATGTAAATGAAGAAAATATCTAATAAAAGTTGGAAAAAAAAGTCTCATAGTCTATAAGTCTCAACAATGTTAAAAGTCCAAAGTTCAAAATCATTTCTGAGATTCATTTAACTTAACTTTTATTCCTTATAAAGTCAAAATCAAAAAGATCACATACCTTAAACATCAGAAGTTATACCGTATCATTCCAAAATCATATTGAGGAAATACTGGACCAAACAAGACCAAAAATCAGCTGGGCAACTTCCAAACTCTGCTTCTCCATCTCTGATGTTAAAATGTTCTTCAGATCTTCAACTCCTTTCATCTTTGTTAACTGCGACAAACTTCTTTCTCCTGGGCTGGTTCTATTCCCTGTTAGCATCTTTCCTCAGCATGTATCCCATGTGTCTTACATCTTTAACATTTTGGAATCTCCAATGCAACTTTGATTTTACAGCTTCTTGTTTGAATATCTGGGATCCTTATATGAGCTCATATTCTTAAAATGGCTTTGGTCACTACCCCTGTTCTGGCCCCTATAGCATTCTAGACTCTGGTTCATTTAACTCCACTGCTGCTGCTATTTTTGGTGGTCATCCCATGGTACTGGCATTTTCAATATACTGGGATCTTCTGTTGAAACTAGGATTCACCAACAGTCTCTCATAGGCTCTCTTCATATTTCCAAGCCTCAACATCTTTGCATGACCCATTCAGTCCTAGGCTGCCAACTACAAATGAGACTGCACCTTCATCAGTAGCCTTCCCTGGCCTCTCACAGTGCCAATCTTCAGCTGCTCTCCACGACTACTTCACATATCAAAATCAGTACCACCTGGGTGATTAATACATATTACCTAGTCCAGCTGCAGCATGAGGTACGATCTTGGCTATCTCTGTAGTACAGTTTCTTTGTGCTCTCAGAACACACTTCTCAGATTTCACCTCTGTGATCCTGTTCTCTCCTTAATCACCATAATTTCTTAGCTCCAGCCTACTAGCATCAATTGTCCCAGTAATCCCTTCCGTTCTTGACTCTAAAGCCACAGTTATATGGCTTAAGCTTCTGAGTTCTGCTGCTTGCTGGGCTGGAATATATCCCCTCTTGTTCTATTAACAGCTTCCTGCTTTTCAAGTCTCTCAGTTCCTAAGATTGGCTGTCATGGAACTTGATCTGTGGATTGACTCTGAATGCAGAGATCAGCATGGCTCTGTCTTTTGAATGCTAGGATTAAAGGAATGTACCACCAGGTCTATACTTAAACTTACTTTCACCTAGAATTTGTTCATTCCCAGGCTATCTTTGAATCCAGAAATCTACTTGTCTTTGTCTCCTGGGATTAAAGGTGTGTACTACCATGCCTGGTCCTAAAGCTTTTTTCATGGTCATTTTTTTTTTCTGAAGATGGAGATCAAAAGCCTATTTCTTCCAGTCTAAAGACCTGGATCACAAGTGTGCCCTCCATTTCTAGATTGTAATTCATTACAGATTAAAAGTCCAATCTATTCCTTGTTCAACTGTAAACATAAAAACAGAGCTTAGTTTGCTGAGATCTTGCATTGAAATCACCATTCCTTTAATCTCTTTATCTCCTTGAACACAGGATTAGGATTCTTCTCCATTTCAGTTCCTGATGTCCCTTTATCTGGCTTAGAGGTTCAGAGGTTCAGTCCATACCATCATGACAGGTAGTATTGCAGTATCCAGACAGGCATGGTGCACAAAGAACTTTGAGTTCTAAATCTTCACCCAAATGAATCCAGGAGCAGACTGTTTTCAGGCAGCTAGGAAAAAGATCTTAAAGCCTACCCCCACAGTGTCACATTTCCTCCAATAAGGCCATACCTCTCAATAGTGTTGCTCCCTGGGCCAAGCATATCCAAACCACCATGTCATCATAGGTAGTTTTATCTATTTAGCAATCAGGTCAGCATATCTGAAATAATCTTAGACCATAATAGCTTTATTCTGTAAACCTCTAAATAAGAAATCATAAATCTGATAAGTATGTCTGAAAAATATTTTCAGAAATGGTTTAATTATTTAGACCATACTAATGCCTTTGACATACTGGAACAAATTTGCATTAGTATTCTTCAAATCCAGTCAACATAATTTAGCAAGCAGGTATGACCAGTCATGTTACTTCTGTCCATTGAAAGTGAGTTTACCAATGCCTTCAAATATATCTGAGAGATATTTATCAGCATTTCATGTTGCCACAGCATGAACATCTGAGATATATTGGATACTTTTATGCCTCATTATTCTCTAGATATTAAGTATAATAAAAATTCAACATTAAGCCTTGTGGAAGAGTGGACCATGCTAGGAACCTTGGTAAGGTAGAGCAGATCTGAGAACCCAGAATCTTGGGTACACACTGCTGAGATTGTAGGTGGCTTTCTGCTCCCAGCCAGATTCACAGCCTGGAACACATGTGTCATGTTCCCTGTGCTGGGTCACATACTCCAAAAGAGAGTTCTCCATGCTAATGAGGGACTTAGAGACACCGAGAGTTCAGCCAATAATCTTCCCATGCAGAACATTCCTTCTCACAAAAAGTACCTAATATCTGGTCCACCCTAAGAAGTTGGTATTGATCAATTTTTCACAATGAACAGTCAATAAAAAGTTTCAAACCAAGGACTGTGTCTTTCATTGAAAGCTGCCATTAGGAGCATGGAGAAGGCCTTTGCCTACAGAGTTGCAGCTTATATCTCCTGTAGAAAGCCCATCTATACATCCAGACAACTGCTGCTTCCTTTGTCAATGAGCTAAGCTGGAGCTCTCATTTTCTCCAGCCTTCTGCCAGGAATAGTTGCCATCCTTAGCCCTTGGGCCTCTTACTCTGCTCCTACCTCCTCGTGACTCAGAAACGCCTAAATGTCCAGGAGTTTGGGAGTAGCCTGTCCTGGTCCTGTCATGGGTTCATGAACCCAAACACTTCATTCAGGACTTCTTTGTGCGATTCTCTAGTGATGACTGGAGACCAAGAAGTCAGGAAGTCAGGGAACCCCTACTTTAGCCTTTCACATCTTGGACTGTGCTTTCCCACCCACGAGCGAAGGATGTCTCAGCACTTCCCTGAAGCCCAACACCAGACTGTTGTGGCTTAGCATAAGTGTATTCAATCTTCTCAAGTTTTCCCTGCCCAAAAGGTACCCAGTGGCTGGCAGGGAGGAACGTGGACCCACAAATCTTATTTTGTTACATGATATTATATCCTGAAACAGTATAATGTATGCCCCATATTTTGTTTTGCTCAATTAAATAAAAAAATTCTATCAATTTTGTATGTTAAATAATATATATCTGTTTTCTGGCATTAAGCCAATATAAAATCAGCACAAATACTTTAAATAATTTAGAAATTATAATGGTAAATTTCTCTTCTCATTTTTGATATGTTTTTCAGAAACAGAAAAACTTGCTTTTCATATACATTTATGTATACAAGCAAACATGTCCAAAACTATTCTAAAAAATTGATAAAATAACTTGTAAGATGCAGAACTACTTGTGAATGTGATAATTTATAGGCATTTTATAAAGTGTTAGAATATTTTTTCTATACATATAAAAGTATTAGTATTTCATAGTATAATAAAAAATCAGAGAGACCCTTCAGGCCTTTTTCTTTTGATCAAGTAGAAACCTTCCAACTACTGTGGCACTTCCTGGTTTGAGCTTTAATCACAAAGAGGATAGAATTGTCAGCCTCTGGAAACAGCTGGGTCTGTCCCATTGTGGCCAGGTAGATGTAGTAGATGAATGGCTAGTTTACCTGAGAGGTCTTCATAAACACTGATGCTGTGTGTAGAGTTGTCCTCTAGTTTGGGTTTGCTATATGATGAAATAAGATACATTCTCAATTTGCTACTCAGGGTACCATCTTGGGAGTCGTGATCAATTTTCCTAATCATTGTTTAGTAAAAGAACACAATGTTTGTACATAATTATATTATATATTTATTAAAGAGAGTTATTTGATTGGGTTGTTTGCTTCTGAATTATGAAGTATAAATGAGACTGGTAGGTTGAGAGTTAGACATAGATAAAGGAGAGAACAAACAACAGAAAAGAGAACGAGAAAATTAAATCATTGTTATTGCAAATAACCACAATTTAATTTCCTTAATTAGTTTAGTGAGACCAGTGAGACTTTTTTTTTTGATTCATAAAGGGCAACTGTCTGTTTTTAGTGTAGTTCTCTGCCTCTGGTTTTATAGCCCCTGTTTGCAGGTTCAGCATAACAGTTGTTTAAATGACATTAACTTTGGATTGTAAAATATATGACTGTAACTGTGATCCTTTAACTCTCTAAAATTTTATTTACTACTCTCCACAAATAAACAAAAACAATATGTCTATATAGAGATTATAATTAAATTTATTGACTTGCTTCAAATAATATATCAAACTTAAAATAGGAGCTATTTCTATTTTCCTGTCACAAATGCACAGATATAACAGCATTTTAGATTTATTTCTTCATGAGTCACAAGTTAAGGAAAATACAGAATGCACTGGAAGTCTAGCTCAGTGGTTGAGCACAAGTTTACCTTGTACAGGGCCCTGATATCAATTTCCAACACAAAAAATAAAATAAATAAGTTCACTCATGGCAAAAGCATGTGTGAACATTGACCTCAAGCTGTGTCTTGCCTTTTTCTCTACATTGCATTTAATTCCTAAGTAGCAAAGAACATGAACACAATAGACACCAAAATAACCAGCAAATGAATGTCCTTCAACAAAGAAAAGCCAGAGCAACACCATCTCCATGGAGACCGTCACATGCTCAGATCATAATATCAAACCTGAACAAGAACGTAAGTAAAACTCAAATGAGAGCTATGGGCAGCAATTAAGACTATTTCAAAGAATCTGAAAGGTTTATAGCCAGTTAATGAGGAGATCACTCTCACAGTAAAGCTGATTCACAAAGTCCTTGTAAGCTGTGTGCTTATAGCTAGGGAATGCAATGTGTGGGGAAGGATTAGCAGAAAAATGTGAGGATGTGATGAATTAAACTATGATTCTAGTTGATATCTTATATATCATAAAACCATAATCTTGGGACTATTCATTTCCACCTGAGATCATGCTATCTGAGATAGAATTAAACACAAAATATGAAGTAAAAGTCATATACATATTTCAGGGTACTGTAAATTACTTGAAAATGTGAAAGATGACAGTGACATCAGAAGTGGAGTATCTGAGGCTTCTTATTTTTTCTTTTGTTTTGTTTTTCGAGACAGGGTCTCTCTGTGTAGCCCTGGCTGTCCTGGAACTCACTCTGTAGACCAGGCTGGCCTCAAACACAGAAATCCATCTGTCTCTGCCTCCCAAGTGCTGGGATTAAAGGCATGTGCCACCACCACTTGGCTTGAGACTTCTTCCTTCCCTATTCTGTGCTGTTCTTTAAAGGTCTGTCATTTTGGTTCTTGGAGACAGCTATCTACTAAACTGCTTTTTCTGTTTTCATGCATACACTTCAGAATATTAGCTCCTATTTAATTATAACATCTGAACTCATTGACTCATTGTTCATTACATTTCAGGGTATGTGCACTTTGGGTCAAGTTGATGGGCATTTATATTTATCTGCTTAAAGCATGTGGATATGTGTGTGTGTGTGTGTGTGTGTGTGTGTGTGTGTATTTCACTAAAATGCACAGTTTATATGTTTTTATATCATATCCTAATATATTTTGTCATCATTCCAACTAAAATATTACACCTAATATACACAGGTTTTTATGTTAATTATTTTCTATCATAAAGGAAAATGAGAAACATGGATAGATTTATTTTCTTTTTGTTAGTAGTGGGTAAGTAAAGACACTTCAAATTTATTTCCAGTTAGACATTTGGCACAATGATGACTTGCATGGGGGCTGGGGGCCACTGTTTAATAACAGAATCTTTGAACCATGGTCACACTTTCAAACTGAATGAAAGTAACATATATTTCCATTTACCTGGATTCTTCGACGTATATGCACTCCCACAAATCTTTACATTGCTTCCTTATTTCAGAAGGAGAAGCTATGCTAAGTTATTAAGCATTAGGTCCTACACAATCATTTGCTCTCAGAAAACTCTCAAGGGTCTCAGAATTTTGGGAATAAGTAGGGTTTCTTGAGGTGAGAAAAAAAGTTTTGAATGTTAGGAAATATATGAGATATTGAGTGGAAAAAGTTTGGAAAAGAAAATGAAAAATAATTTTAAAAAACTGATATTATAAAATCTTACAAAATAGCAAAAGCTTATAGACCCATCATACTTATCTCAATAAATATATTTTGTATTTATGTAAAACTTTAGTTATAATTTTCATCAATATTTCAATATTTTCAAAATTCATTAAGTATAATTATTTTGTCTTGTGCAGCCCTATTAGCCTTCAAAAGAAAATACCTTTTATGTAAAATCATATATTTTGATAGTGTTGAGAGGTAAATTAGCACAGTTATTTTCACATTTTAGTGTAAAAGTTCGTCTCTTTGTGTTTTAAAAAAAATGTGGTGCTTTCAAATCACTGTGACATTTAAATTTTTTTGTCTAAATTATGGACACATTTCTTTCCTGGTTCAAAGCATAGTGCAATAATTCTTAAGTTAAAAAAGTATAGCACTCTTGCTAAATCATCAGGCTGTCCTCTAAGCTGTTGGATGAGAATAATGCTGGTTCTGAAACCCACTGACCCTGTCTTTAACATTACTGCTGCTTTTAGATTGGACTTTCCATGCCAGTCATTTCTATTATAGAGAAACCTATCAGAATCCTAATTGTATTCCTACATTCCAGTTTCCATTTGCTCTTCCAACTGCATCAAATACATCCCAATATAAGTTCTGGATTTAAATAAAAATACTTTCCCCAAATGACTCTGCGGGGATCTTCAAGTGGTACAAGCCACTGCCCATGCGTCTGAGTTCATCTGTCAACTCTCATCTACAATAAGCATATTTCTGGATGCTGAATGTAGAGGTACAATCACTCAAATTTTTCTGTCTTTTAATCTCATTAACTTTATATGATATAGTCAGCTACACTATTGACTTGTATTTTGTAAGTAAAAATACAAATATGTGAAATTTTACTTATTTCTTTGATTTAAAAAAGTTCTCTATAGTATATTATATAATATAATAAACTTGACTTTACACACTTAACAAAAATTGAGCCATACCACACATGACTGGGACTCAAGAGTACACTACTTCATAGGTGATGAATACCCACATGCTCTTTCCATACAGAAGAAAACTGACTAAGCAAATGACCACAATAAATGTGCCAATTTTTTATTTATGTAATATGTTTACTTACTCTTCTTTCCTATATTATATCCTAACCACAGTTTTGACTTGTTCCTCTCCTCCTAGTCCATTCCCCCATAAAGCTTCCAAGGGATGTCAATCATATATGGCATATCAAGTTGCAGCAAGGGGTTAGTTACACCCCGTCTTAATAAGTTGGACAATGCAACTCAGCTTTAGGAAAAGATTTCCAAAAGCAGGCAAAAGAGTTATAAAGCCCATGTTCCCATCCTTAGAATTCCCACAAGAATACCAAGCTATATAAACCGAACATGAATACAGAGGACATAGCTTAGACTCATGCAAGGTTGTTGATTTTTGGTTCAGTCTCTCTGAGCCCCAATAGGCTGTGACTAGTTGATTCTGTGAGTTGTTTTGTGATGTCCTTGACTACTCTGGCTCCTAAAATCTTTCCTCTAGCTCTTACACAGGTTTCCCTGAGCTCTACCTAATGTTTGGCTGGGGGTCTCTGTATCAGCTCTCATCAGTAGCCTCTTTGCTGACAACTATGCTGGACTCTAGACTGAGTATAAGAGAATGTCATTAGGGATTATTTCATTGACTTATCTTTTTATCCTGTCTTGATATCGAGTATCTTGTTCCTGACCCTCATAGCAGATTCAGGGGTGGGCCCCCTCATGCTGTATGGTTCTCAAGCTGGAACAGAATTAGCTGGTCACTCCCACAACTTCTGCATCACTTTAACCCTAGCACATCCTACAAGCAGGACAAATTGCAGGCCAAAGGTTTTGTGGGTGGATTGGTGTTCCAACCAATCCACTAGAAGCCTTTCCAAGTTACAGAAGATAGCTCCTCATCCTCATTATTAGGAGTCTCATATGATCAACCTCATAGATTTCTGGGAGTTTTTATTGCACTATGTATATAGCTTACCCCCCCCCCAAATAGCCCCAAATTCCACTTGTTTCTCCCAGTAATCTTTACCTCAAACTCCTAAGATTTCTCTTATACCCATCCCTACTTTCCCTATGGTCCAACCATGAGATCTGTCGTATTTCTCCCTCCCAGGGAGATTCCTGTGTTCCTCTTTGACACTTCCTTGGTACTTGGCCTCCCTGTGTGTGTAAATTATACCATAATTATCCTTTATATCTAATATCCACTTACACCTGAGTATATTTCTTGTTTGTCTTTCTGTGTCTGAGCTCCCTCACTTGATATAATATTTCTTTCTAGTTCAATCAATTTATCTGAAATTTTCATGATTTCAATGTTTTTAACAGCTGAGTAATACTCCAATGTGTAAATCTACTTCATTTTTAAAATCTCATCTTCCATTGAGTAACATCTTGGTTGTTTCCAGTTTCTGACTACTATGAGTAAAGCTGCTATTAACATATTTGATCATGTGTCCTTGTGGTAGGATAGAACATCCTTTGGGTATATGCACAGGAGCAGCATAACTGCATCCTGAAGTCGATCAAGTCTCAACTCTGAGACACTACCTTATTAATTTCCAAAGTGGTTGTACAAGTTTGGACTCCCATTGGTAATGTTAGAGTGCTGCTTTTGGGGTACATGCTAAACAGCATGAACTGCCTCTGGTAATTTTGATCTTAGCAATTTTGAAAGGAGTAAATAGAACCTCAAATTTGTTTTGATTCACATTTCCCTAATGGCTAAGGATGTTGAACATTTCTTTAAGTATTGATCCACCGTTGAGATTACTCTGTTAGCAATTATTTGTTTAGATCTGTACCCCTATTATCGTTGGATATTTTTTCTTTGTTAATATCCACTTTCTTGAATTCTTTCTATATTTTAGATACTAGTTTTTTGTCATATGTGGAGTTGGTGTCTTTCACCATTGTGTAGGCTGATGTTTTGACCTACTGATGGTCTCTTTTTCCTTACAAAAGCTTTACAGTTTCATGAGATCTCATTTGTTGATTTTAGTGCCTGAACTATTGGTGTTTTGTTCAGGAAGTTGTCTCCTGTGCCAATGCATTCACGACTATTCTCTACTTTCTTTTCTTTCAGGTTCTGTTTATCTTTGATTATGTTGAGATCTTTGATCATCTTAGACCTTAGTTTTGTGTAGGAGGATATATATGAATCCATTGGCCTTCTCCTATATGCAGATATGCAGTTAGACAAGCACTATTGGTTGAAGATGCTTTCTTTTCTTTCTTTCTTTTTTTTCATTGTATACTCTAGCTTCTTTATGAAAACTCAGGTGTTTAAAGATATGGGTGTTTATTTCTGGGTCTTAAATTTTATTTCATTGATCAACATGTCTGTCAATGGATACATGAAATTTTTATTACTACAGCTCTGAAGTACAGCTTAAAATCAGAGATGGTTTCTCTGGAAGTTCTTTTGTTGTATAGAATTGGTTTGGATACCCTCTTTTTTGTTTTGTTTTGTCTTCCTACATAAAGTTGAGTACTTTTCATTTAAAGTTTATTTTAAAAAATCTGTTGAAATTTTGATGGGATTGTATTGAATCTGAGATTGTGTTGGAGAGGGTGACCATTTTTGCTATGTTAATTCCTCTTGTCCAAGAGCATAGGAGAATTTCCATCTTCTGATATTTTCTTCAATTTCTTTCTTTAACGATTTGAAATTGTTGTCATACATATCTTTCACTTGCTTGGTTAGAGTTACACAAAGATATTTTATATTATTTGTGACTATTGTAAAAGATGTTCTTTCCCTAATTTCTTTTCTGGCTTGTTTTTCATTTGTGTGTGTATATATATATATATATATATATATATATATATATATATATATATATATATATATATATATATATATATATATATATATATATATATATATATATATATATATATATATATATATATATACATATGAGGACTACTGATTTTTTTCTATGTAATCTTGTATCCAGTCACTTTGTTGAACATGTTTATCAGTTATAGAAGTTTCCTAGCAGATTTGGGGGAAATTGATTTTGTAATTATCATGCCATCTACAAAGAGCAATACATCAACTTCTTCATTTCTAATTTGTATCCTCTTGATCATTTTTGTTTTCTTATTAATCCAGAGAGAATAGCAACAACTATTTTGAGTAGATATCCAGAGTTTAAACAGCCTTGTCTTGTTCATGATTTTAGTGGGATTGCTCTTTTTATTTTTTAAGAATACCTATTTCTTTTCATTTAATCAATGTTGGCCACATGCCTGCTGTAAATTTCCTTTATTATACTGAGAAATGTTTCTCGTATACTTACTCTCTCTAAGAATGTTATCACAAAGGGATGCTAGATTTTTCAAGGCTTTTGTGTGCATGTACTTGTCCTGATTAAGGTTTTATTGCTGTAAAGAGACATCATGACCTGTGCCAGTCTTATAAATAAAAACATTTAATTGGAGCTGGTTTACAGTTCAAGTTTTGGTCCATTATACTCATAGAAGAAAGCTAGTGGCATGCAGGAAGACATGGACCTGGAGAGATAGCTAGGAGTTCTACATGTAGATATACAACATGTTTTTCCCTTTTATTTGAAATAATTTGGATAGTGAACAATTCACCTCAGCAACAAAGATAATTCTGGTAAAGCCTTCCAATACTCTTTCACAAGCACACATACAAATAGACACACAGTAGACTTATCCAGCAACAGAAAATAGGATGAGATGTTGGGGTCCATTATCTATTACTCATATATCCTGCAACCTTATTTGTGACATGAGAAATATCTTGCTGCAGCAGATTTTAAGAGTTAGATGTCTTTAATGAAGACAAAAAATATACATGACATTGAATAAGCAGAGGAACAGAAGCCTTCACCTTGATTAAATACTGTCCCTCCATAGACATATATACTAAGTTCACACTCCATAGCTCTATGACTAAGTCCTGACCTTCTACATACACACCATTAGATCCTGCAGGATACCTATTTCATCCAGAACTCAGTCGAAGGCTGTGATCACTATGATTTGGGTTTGTTTTGTGACTATAGCAAACTTATTTATTTGCCCATAACTAAACATACACATCTTTTTCTAAATGATCAGTTATTTCACATTAAATTTAGAAAATTGATAACTAGAATTCCACATTAGTTTTTTTTTCCTTTCAAATAATTTACATACTGTAGTTTCTGTGCTTTCCATATAACTATCTTAACAATATTTTATTTATTGTCACACAAATTTCTGCTGAGACTTTATCCAGAATATTATTGAATGTCACAGTAATGTGGAGAATCAGTCTGTAAGACGTAGACTGGGTAATGAACAGTGAAGGCTGATCCATCCTTCATAGAGTACTTGAAAATTCTTAGATAGTATGGAAATTAAACCTGCTACATAGAAGCATGCTGATAAAAAACATTCAGTCTTCTAAAGAAACAAAACGCTGTAAATTGTCACAGCATGAATAGTTTGGGATCATTGACATCTCTCACCTTGAGCAAAGGCTGCCTGCCCATATGCATATCTACTAAGTGCCTGGCCACCTATCCTCCCACTAACCTCTACCCCTTTACAGCCATGAGAATAAGTCAGTTACAGAAGGAAAATACTACATGTTTCCACTATAAAAAGTATTTAAAGCAGTCACATTCAGGGAGACTAAGAGCAGAATAGCGGGTGATAAGAGCTGGGGAAAGTGGAAAATGGGGAACTAGCATGAAGTTTCAGTATAAAAGATGGATAAGTCCTAAAGGTCTGCCTTATAATCCTATGCCAATATTGAACAGTGTGGTAAAGATTAGTACTTAATAGAGTGAGAGATATTACATGAAATTTTCTTATAAAAAAACAAAACAAAGACACCCAAAAGTCATATGAATGAGATGGATATGCCAATCACATTTTATCTAGTCATGTTTTGATGGGCATCTGTTAGTATCAAAACTCATAAGATTCTAAGTGTTAGTCATGGGTAGGTGTTTGTAGGGCTATGGGTCTAGAAAAGAAGGATTGTTTGTCTAAAGACTATCCCTGGGGCAGAGGAGAGTAAAGTTTTGACATTCAAGGTAATCTTATCTTTAATATATGTTATATTTACTATCTCTCCTAAAACTATAAATATCTCAATGCTTAAATTTGTAGAAACTCCACTTCTGTGTTTGCCAGGCAATGGTATAGCCTCCCATGAGACAGCTACATCAGGGCCCTTTCAGCATTATCTTGCTGGCGTATGCAATAGTGTCTATGTTTGGTGGCTGATTATGGGATGGATCCCCAGCTGCAACAGTCACTGGTTGGTCCATCCTTTTGTTTCAGCTCCACAGATGCTCACAGTCAGCTATTAGATGGAACACAGGACTCCCAAGGGAGGAGCTAGAGAAAGTACCCAAGGAGCTGATGAGGTCTACAACCCTATATGTGGAAGAACAATATGAACTAACTTGTACCCCCAGAGCTCATGTCTCTAGCTGCATATATAGCAGAAGATGGCCTAGTTGGCCATCATTGGAAAGAGAGGCCCCTTGGTCATGCAAACTTTATATGCCCCAGTACAGGGGAACGCCAGGGCCAATATGTGAGAGTGGGTGGGTAGAGAAGCAGAGTGGGGGATGGGGAAGGGTTTAGGGGACTTTTGGGATAACATTTGAAATGTAAATGAAGAAAATATCTAATAAAAATTGAAAAAAAATTGTAGGAACTATAGTGATAGCTAAGGTCATAAAAGTTTTCTAATTGATACATTTTGGAAGAAGATAATCTAATCAGGAACCTGTATTACCTTTAACCTTTCCCTTGTATGATTTTTTTTTAGTAAATTTTGGATTCTTATGTGAACAATTTGTGGAATATTTGTTCAGTTTTGTTCTTTGCTTCTTTTCTCAGTAAAAGCAGGCTTCTCTCTCCTTCTCTCAGTCCCTTAACCCCACCATTTATCTGTCTATTCTTTCCTTTCACCTTTAGATTTGTTGTCATATTTGTTTGTGCATGCACACACACAAACACACACATACCATATGTGTGTTTTAATGGTAAAGTGCTATAGTTTATACATTGATACATTACATTAATTACTTTAGACTCTCAAATTACTGTCACTTAAATTAGTGGTCCTGAAAAGGTGGTGATTGCCTTATTGAGTTTAAGCAGAAAGGATTCAAATAATGTTTGAGCTATTGGCTTTGCTGTTTCATAGTTGCAAACTGGTGGCACTCCTCCAGTCAAAGGGACTCAATTATTACCATTTTTAAGATGAAAGCTCAGAATAACAAAAAGAGCACAGAATAGAACTGACAGTCTTGTTGGATATAGTCAGATATTAACACTAGTCTTTAAATGAAGCATAAAAGTTAAATAAAATATTCTGGACCAGAAGTGTCAAATACCAGTTTGTTTTCTAGGTTGTTTGTTTGTTTGTTTGTTTGTTTTGTGTTTTGTTGTTGTTTTGTTTGTTTTGTTTTGTTTTTCATTTGTTTCTTAACCATTGATTGGTTTCTAAGTTAGAGTTAGAATTGCTGCTGACAGCAGATGCTGTCGAGGATGTGGAGAAAGAGGAACACTCCTCCATTGCTGAAAGGATTGCAAGTTTGTACAACCACTCTGGAAGTCCTTCTGGAGGTTCCTCAGAAAATTGGACATAGTACTACCGGAGGATCCAGGAATACCTCTCCTGGGCATATATCCAGAAGATGTTCCAACTGGTAATAAGAACACATGCTCCACTATGTTCATAGCAGCCTTATTAATAATAGCCAGAAGCTGGAAAGAACCCAGATGTCCCTCAACAGAGGAATGGATACAGAAAAATGTTGTACAATTACACAATGGAGTACTACTCAGCTATTAAAAACAATGAATTTATGAAACTCTTGGGAAAATGGATGTATCTGGAGGATATAATCCTTAGTGAGGTAACCCAATCAGAAAAGAAGTTACTAGATTTGCACTCGCTGATAATTGGATATTAGCACAGAATCTTAGAATACCCAAGATACAATTTTCAAAACACAAGAAAATCAAGAAAGAAGACCAGCTTGTGGATACTTCATTCCTCCTTAGAATAGGGATCAAAATACCCATGAAAGGAGTTACAGAGACAAAGTTTGGAGCTAAGACCAAAGGATGGATCCAGAGACTACCCCACCTGGGGATCCATCCCATAATCAGTCACCAAACTCAGGCACTATTGCATAGGACAGCAAGAGTTTGCTGAAGAGACCCTGATATAACTGTCTCATATGAGGCTATGCCAATGCCTGGCAAATACAGAAGTGGATGCTCCCAGTCATCTATATGCTGGAACACAGAGCCCCCAATGGAGAAGCTAGAGAAAGTACCCAGGGAGCTGAAGGTATCTGCCACCCTATACCAGAACCCCCAGAGCTCATGTCTCTAGCTGCATATGTAGCAGAAGATGGCCTAGTTGGCCATAATTGGGAAGAGATGCCACTTCATATTGCAAACTTTATATGCAGCAATACAAGAGAACACCAGGGTGAAGAACTGGGAGTGGGTGGGTAGGGGAGCAGGAAGGAGGGAGGGTAGAGGAAACTTTAGGGATAGCATTTGAAATGTAAATTTAGAAAATTTAAAAAAACAAAAACAAAAACAAAAAAAGCAGCACGTTTTCTCAGGAATCTCACTAGCAATTCTTAAATGAGTTTCTTCTAATGTCTGAGTTGTCACAAGTTGAACTCAACACCACTGTGTAAGACAAGCCAATATGTGCATGTCATTAGCAAAGAATAATGAGGCAGAGCAAAGCAAGGCTCAGTGCTCCTCTCCCACTGTCTGTGGGACCATGTTTATATGACTTTATTAAGAATCCTTTCACATGTTTGCTATATCCAGATATCCTTTCACTTGTGCCTTTTTCAGGAAAATAGTCTTCTCCATGTGGGCCTGCTTTAGCAAGAAGAAATATATTGTCAAGCATAACAGTAGTGCAAATTAGTAAATTTTATTACCAGGGATTGCTTTGTATAAGCTCTATTGAACAAAGAGCTGGGTTGTAGAGTGCAGTTTAGGTAATCCTCTATTTTGAGGTGCAGGTGTGGTTTATGTAGGACTTTTTTCACTGCTCATGTCTGTAAAGTATCTGATGGTAATCATATTTACACTTCAGTATCCATAGGTATGAGATGGCAAATGGTATTCCTCCTAAAAATCCAATCAGAGGACAACTTGCCTTAATGTACACATACCCTAAACTACTCCAGTCAAGAGTATCTCTGTGTTTTTGTTCCTGGATATATTTCATGATGGTTTGAATACAAAGAAAGTTATAAAGTGATTGCTAAAGGAAGTAACTTAGTTCCATTATTTAAAGCAGTTATATCTGCAATTCAGTTAAATTGGTTATAGATTTCTTGGTGCAGTTACAGGCAGGTAAGAGTTTCATTTACCAAGTACCTTATTAGAGAAGGATATTTACATAGAATAACCAGTTGGTGTTCCTGATAGCTAAGTTATTCACTTAGTTTACAAGCCTTAGTTTTGTCCAGGATTTTTTTTTTCCTCGATTAATTTTCACATATTCACTTTATATCCTGACCCTACCCATCCCTGCCCTAACATACACTCCTCCAAGCCTCTTCTCTCTCACAGGCACCCTTCTATCTCTCTATTCTCCTAGAAGGTGAAGGCCCCAACTGGGTATCAACCCACCCTGGGATAACAAGTCACCAGAGGACCTGCCACATTGTCTCCCACTGAAGTCAGACAAAGTAGCCCAGTTAGGGGAACAGGATCTACAGGCAGGAAACAGTCAGGGTAAGCCCCGCTCCATTTGTTGGAGGAAATGCATGAAGTGCTGCATACCTGCTAACATATGCTAATATGTGCCAGGGACTTAGGTCCAGCCCATTTATGTTCTTAGTTTGGTGGTTAAGTCTCTGGGAGCCCCCAAGGGTCCAGGTTAGTTGACACAGTCTTCCTGCGAAGGTTTTGCCCTCTCAGATTCCCTAGATCCTTTGGCCAACTCTTCCACAAGATTCCCTCATCTCTGTCCAATGCTTGACTGTGGCTCTTTGCAACTCTTTAATACAGCTGTTAGGTGGAGCTTCTCAGAGGAAAGTTATGCTAGGCGCCTGTCTTCAAGTGTGACAGATTATCAATAATAGTGTCAAGTATTGCCCATAGGGTGTATCTCAAGTTGTACCAGTCATTAGTTGGCCATGTCCTCTGTATCTGAACCATCTTTGTCCTTGAATTTGTAGCCAGGACAAAAATTTTGTGTCAAAAGTTTGATGGTTGTGTACTTATTCCTATATTGGAAGTCTTGCCTGGCTATAGGAGGTAGCCAATATAAGCTCTATATTCTCCACCGCTAGTAGTTTCAGTCAGAGTCATACCATAGAATCTTGGGGACCTTTCCCATTCCAGATCTCTGGCATGTCCTTGAGATGTGTCCCCCACATACATACACTGGCCAGCTAACAATTTCCATTAACTCTTCCTGCCCTCTCTTCTAGAATTTTCCTATACCTCCCCCCTTTCATTCTCTTCCATGTCCTCTTTACCACCCAGTACCCCTCACCTCCAGGCATATCTCTCCAGTGACTTTATTTCCTCTTCTGAGTGAGATCCAAATATCCTCTATTGGACCCTCCTTGTTATTTAGTTTCTTTGTGCCTGTGTATTGTGGCTTGTATATCCTGTATTTTGTGGTTAATATCTACTTACCACATGAACACATATCAGGCATATCCTTTTGAGTCTGGGTTATCTCACTTAGGAAATTTTCTAGTTCCATCTATCTTCCTGCAAACTTCATGATGTCTCTGTTTTTAATAGCTGAGTGGTATTTTATTTTGTAAATGAAACACATTTTTTATCCATTCTTCAGTTGAGAGACATCTGGATTGTTTTCAGTTTCTGGCTATTATGAATAAATTTGTTATGGACATAGTTGAGCAAGTATGCTTGTGGTAGTATGGATCATCTTTTAGGTTTCAGTTTTGATGACCTGTCCTTTGGTATGAGTGGAGTATTGAAGTCTTCCACTATTAATGTGCAAAATTCAGTGTGTGATTTAAGCTTTCATAATGTTTCTCTTGTGAATGTGTGTGCCCTTGAATTTGGTGCATAGATGACCAGAATCCAGATGTCTTCTTGGTGGATTTTTACTTTGATGATTATGAAGGTCCTTCCCCATCTTCTTTTATTACTTTTGGTTGAAAGTCTATTTAATTAGATATTAGAATGGCTACTCCAACTTGTTTCTTGAATCCATTTTCTTAGAATACCTTTTCCAGGCTTTTACTCTGAGGCAGTGTCTATCTTTGTTGTTGACATGTATTTCTTGAATGCTGCAGAATAGAGGATCCTGTTTTCACATCAACTCTGTTACCCTGTGTCTTTTTATTGGGGAATTGAGTCCATCAATGTTGAGAGATATTAATTGCTAATGATTGTTATTTCTTGTTATTTTATGTTGTTGTTGGGTTTTTCATTTGTGTGTGTGTGAAAGTGAGAGAGAGGAGAGAGAGGAGAGAGAGGAGTGAGAAAGAGAAAGAGAGAGAGAAAGAGAGAGAGAGAGAGAGAGAGAGAGAGAGAGACCTTCTTTTGGTTTTTACTGATACAAAATTATTTATTCCTTGTGTCTTCTTGTATGTAGTTACTCTCCTTATGTAGGAAATTTTGTCCAGTGTCATCTGTAGGGCTGGATAACTGGAAATATATTCCTTAAATTTGTTTTTTATCATGGAATATTGTGTTTTCTTCATCTATGGTGATTCAAAGTTTTCTAGGAATTGTACTCTAGGCTGACATCTGTGATCTCTCAGGGTCTGCAAGACATCTGCCTAGGCCCTTATGTCTTTTAGAGTCTCTGTTCAGAAAAAAAAAGGTGTAATTCTGAAAGCTTTGCCCTTATTGCCCCCTTTCCTTGTAGCCTTTAGTAATCTTTATTGTCCTGTACATTTAGTGTTTTGATTAGTATGTGGTGGAGGATTTTATTTTCTAGTCCTATCTATTTGGTGTTCTGTAAACTTCTTGAATGTTTATAGCCTTCTCTTTTTTTTAAGTTAGGTAAATTTTCTTCTATAATTTTGCTGAAGATATTTTCTGGGTCAGTGAACTGGGAATCTTCTCCTTCTTCTATTATTTCATTAACAGAAGAATTAATTCATATTATTCTTAGGTTTGGTCTTTTTGTAATGTCCCAAATTTTCTTGATGTTTTATGTAAAATAATTGCATTTAGTATTTTCTTTGAACAATGTATGGATTTCTTCTATCACATCTTCTATGCCTGAGATTCTCTTCCATCTCTTATTATCTATTGGTGATGCTTATATCTCTAATTCTGCTCTCTTTCCTAGAATTCTTTAGTGTTCCTTGTGTTCTCCAGAATTGCCTTCGTTTGTGTTTTCTTTATTGCTTCTATTTCCACTTTCAGGTTTTGAACACTTGTTTTTATTTCCTTCACCTGTGTGATTATATTTCCCTGTATTTCTTTAAATTTATTTGTTTCCTTTTAAATGACTCTAACACCTTCATAAGATTAGATTTAAGATCATTTTCTTTCACTTTATGTATGTTAGGATATCCAGCGTTTATTGTAGTAGTATAGCTGGGTTCTGGTGGTGCTATACTGTGCTGGCTTTTGTTAACTGTGCTCTTACAGTAGCCTTTGGCCATTTGGTTGTCCCTGTTGTTGGCAGACCTGATAGTACCTAATGGTAGCAGGCATCTGGGATTGCTGGTTGTCCTGGGTGTCAGCAAGCCTCCAGGGGATGTAGGCAGAGTTATTTTCCTAAGAATGCTGTGCAGGTCCTAGACTGTAGGTACAGGTGTGGACTGGATTATGGAGCACATAGAGGATGGGACGGAATACATGGCCATTGAGCCTGCCAGGGGACAAAGTGGGCAGAGGTTTGGAGTGTGGGATCTTACCTGAAGGCAACAGGCCTCCAAGGAACCAGGCAGAGCAGTGGCCCAGGTAATGGAGTACAGATATGGAACTCTGTCCAGTTATTCTTTAGTGAATTGCAATATATTTTAAGAATCAAATACTGTGGGTTAAAGCACGCAGGACAAGCTGCCCTATGTCATAAGACTGATTTACATTGTTCATCATGGCAATTATCTAAGTTTTCTTATATTCACTCAACTAGGGAAGAGCAGATGACACCTGATACTATACAGACCATATTAGGGGCAGGTTACCAGCTATGATACCCAGAGCCTTTGAGTGGAGGTCATTGTATGCCACAGGTAGCAACACAGACTTTACCTCTGTGAAGAGGATATATTAACAGGAGTGTGGGAGTAAGACAGCTGAAACCTGCTATTCAATTAGGAATTGTACCTGTGTCCTTTGCTTGGGCACTATACAAAAGAGAGAGTGGGAAGAGAGCTTGTCATTAGACCACTCAGGCTGTGCTTTCTCTGGATGACATAATAGAATGGAAGAGTGGGCTTAATGGTAGACCTTATACCATAGGTGGATTATAATTATTTTTCTGAATACACTTTAAAGTTCTATTGTAATTCGTGTTAACATTTAAGTTCATTGCCTTTTCTCAAAAAACAAGTTCTTTCATATCAGTACTTAAAAGCCATATATTTAATAGATGGTATGTATCTAGACTATATATAAAGATACAACTCTTTATATAAAGATAAATTTACAAAAGAATAAGAAGCTTGATTAAGCATTACTTTAAAACAAGCACAAGAAAACAATTGTGTAATGAGCATAGGAAAGATTTCTTGAATTGAAAGTATATTTTATTCATTAGGTAAGCACAAATAAAAATCATATTGAGATAGCAATCCACAAAACTTATAGAGATTGATGTTAAAGAGATTATAAAGATAAAAAGAACACTTGCACCTTGATGCTTAGGAGATGAAATACTGAAGCCAGTACCCAACTCAGAGCCAGTACATGACTGCTGAAAAAAGCATAATTTATAGCAACACAAATAATGTAGTCATCCACATACCTAACAGTTTATTCAGCACTATAAATCCATGCAATAGAGTAGTATTTTGTAATAAGAAATGAAGAATCAACATATATTACACTAGAGATGAACCTTGAAAACACTAAATATGCTGAGTGTTACAAAGCTAAGTATCTGCTTTGTATCTGAAATACAAATATCTGAAAAGGGATGTCTGTAGAGTTGGGCTAGTGGTTGCTGAGGTCTGGAGAGTTTGACAATAAACAGAAAATGGCTGTTACTAGGTCTGAAATTTCTTTGGGAAAATGAAGTTCGAAAGTTGATTATAAGTAAGATTTTCCAATTTGAAAATGTACTATAAATTAGTTAATTGCATGTTTGAAACTATTATATTGCATGGTGTGTTATAAATCAATAAAGCTGTAACATTAAGCAAGAATGAACATCTTTCCAGGGGCTGAAAAAATGGCTCATCATTTAAGAATTCTTACTGGTTTTGTTGAGGAATGTGAGTTTGGTTCCCAGAGGCCATGTCAAGCAGCCCGCAATGAACTATAAGTCTGTGCCAGAGGATATCCTCCTCTGGACTCTAAGTAAACTTGTAATCTACACACACACAAGCACACACACACACACTTTAAAATAATACAAACCATAGCCGGGCGTGGTGGCGCAGGCCTTTAATCCCAGCACTCTGGATTTCTTTAAAGTGGATTTCTTTTTTTTTTTTTTTCCAATTTTTTATTAGATATTTTCTTACTTTACATTTCAAATGCTATTCCGAAAGTCCCCTCCCTCCTCCGCCCTCCCTGATCCCCTGTCCACCCACTCCCACTTCTTGGCCGTGGCGTTCCCCTGTATTGGGGCATATAAAGATTGCAGTAGCAAGGGGCCTCTCTTCCCAATGATGACCAACTAGGCCATCTTCTGCTACATTAGAGACACGGTTTCTGGGGGTTCTGGTTAGTTCATATTGTTTATCCTCTTCTAGGGTTGCAGACCCCTTCAGCTCCTGGGGTTCTATCTCTAGCTTCTCCATTGTGGGCCATTTCTGAGTTCGAGGGCAGCCTGGTCTACAGAGTGAGTTCCAGGACAGCCAAGGCTACACAGAGAAACCCTGTCTCGAAAAACCAAATAATAATAATAATAATAATAATAATAATAATAATAATAATAATACAAACCTACATGTCTTTATACAATGAATCTGTAGAGGACTTCATTGTTTAGCCAAGGAACATATTCCACCAATATTATGCAAGAAGTTCAGAATGTAGGAAAGAAATGATAGTTTCTTGGATTTTTTCATAAAGTCAATGTAACATTAGTATTGAAACCAACACACTTTATAATTACAGCCTATTTTATTAGATAGATGCCAAAATTCCTTTTAAAATTCCCAAATGGTTGTACATGAAAATATGCAATTTTTATCCCAACACTCAGGCAAATCTATTTAAGTTTGAGCCAAGCCAGGTCTACATAAGAAAATCCAGCCCAGGTAGCACTACGTAATGAGAACCTATCTCCAAAAATCAAAAATGCAGAAAAGGTACAATAAGTCAAAACAAAATGGCACTCATTTCAAGAGTAAACACATAAATTTATCAGTCAAAAATTTGCTTCATGTATTATTGGATGAAAATAAGATGAACTCATTTAATTTTATTAATGGCTACCGAGCAAGCATTTGATGAATTCAGTAGCAAATCATGATGTAAGCATGACTTAATGGACCAAACTTAACTTTTCAACATAACAAAGCAAAACTATAAGTCTTACAATCCTTCAGTCTTGGGTCAGAAAGAATACTAAGATACATGCTCTCCTCCTCTTGTTACATACATTTCTCAGGGTAAGAATGAGTTCAACAACCTCAAAGTATAACATGTTGTATAAGGATATTAGAGATGAAAATGTTTGATTATATCTGGAAAACCTTAATGAATGAAAATTCTAAAGAATTCAGCCTGTAACATCCTTAAGCTGTCAATTCATTAAAATTATTAGGGAATAGGTCTCTGTATAAAATTCTCTTGCACTTCCAGATAATACAACTAATAGAAATTTGTTTCAAATAAAAATTGAAATTACTATAAAACATAGTTTTTTTAGCATAACTATAAAAATATGTGTGCAATTAAAACTTTATTATAGCTTAAGGTTAAAAAGTATTGTTGAAAAAATTTAAAGCTAAGTTAAAAAAATTAAAGTTAAATCAGCAGGCTTAGAACATAAAGATGTCATTTCAACTCAAATTACGCTGTATTTGATAAAGTTGATTCTGAAATCCTGTTTGGCTACTTTCATGGATATTAAAAAGATCAGCTTAGAAATGATCTAGAAATATAAAGACAGGGGAATGCCAGGGCCAAGTAGTGGGAATGGGTGGGTAGGGGAGCAGGGCGGGGGGAGGGTATCGGGGAGTTATGGGATTAACACTTGAAATGTAAATGAATAAATTATTTAATAATAAATAAATACATAAATAAATAAAATAAAATAAAGAAATATAAAGACAGAATGAAGATAACTATATGTCGGTCCAACCTACTGCCTTATATTTGAATCCCCATCGTCTTAGACAGTGCTGCACTTTTACAAGCCTAATGTTTGATTTTCTAAATTTTTTTTTCTTTTAAGGCTGGGATTTTCTGTGTAGTTCTCCCTATCCACAAATTCATGGTATAGACCAAGCTGGCCCTGAACTCAACTCATAGAGATCGGCCTTCCTCTGCCTTCCTCTTCAAGTGTTTCTGTAATATTCAACATCAGAACATTTGCATTTCACTCGTTTATTCTGTTCTACTTGTGATTCTGTATCTAAAACTAAAGCATTACAAAAACATAAAAATTGCTCTCGTTCTCTGATTTTGTAAATTTGTCTTTGAATTAAATATTTTCTTTTTTCTTTTTTAAAAATTAATTAATGTATTTACTTTACATCTCATCCACAGGCACTTCCCTCCTCTCCTCCCCTCCCTGCCTAACACTTAAAATCCCTCCAACCATTACCACATTCACATATCCTCAGAGTTCATCTTGGGTACCACCTCACCCTGGGACATCCAGGCCCAGCAGGGCTAAGCATATACTCTCCCACTGAGGACCAATCAGGGAGTCCAGTTAGCAGAAAGTGATCCAATGTCAGAAAACAGAATTAGAGACAGCTTCCTGTCCAGTTGTTACAGGCCCACATGAAAACCAAGCTGTGCATCTAATTTAAATATGTAGGGTACGTAGGTTCATACCCTGCATGGTCTTTGGTTGGCTGTTTAGTCTCTGTAAGCTGCTATAATAGAGATGACTCTGTAGGTCTTCTTGTGGTGTCCTTGATAACTTGTTCAATTCTACCTCTTACTTTTTCACAAGACTCCCTGAGCTACTCCTGATGTTTAGCTCTGGGACTGTGCATCTGCTTCGATCCACCTCTGGATGAAGCCTCTCAAGAGACAGTTATGCCAGGCTCCTGGCTTCAAGCATATCATTGTATCATTAATAGTGTTAGGGGTTGGCTCTTTTCCATAAGATGAGTCTCACAGTGGACCAGTCATTGTTTATCCATTCCCTCAATCTCTGCTCCATCTTTGTCCAAATGACTCTTGAAATTTATTAGAAATAGTTTTGTATACTGTGTCCTATGTCATTATTTGGTGAAAATATATTACTTAATATGGTTGATTACTTTAAAGATCAATAAAGTATAAAATTCTATGATTAAACTTGTACCTAGACTTAAATTAAAAAAAAAAAACAAACTGATATCAGCCTTCAGAGAATGAAATTAGAACTAATTATAATAATTTCTCCCATGATGTTAATTTATTGAATGTGTTGTGAAATCTATGAAGCTACTCTTATCTTGCTATTTTATGGAGTTATCAACTCTTCATTTATCTACAGTTTCCCAATGACAGTGACCTATTTAGTTCATATTTCCCATTAACTCCTTTGTCCTTTTAGGTGCTAGGTCCCTGAAGTAATTTTAGATCATAAGTACAGATATTTTATTAATGCTTATTTTTGGCATTTCATTTGGTTTAACAATAGGAATAAAAATATATAAGAATTTTCAATTTTCTATTCCGATCTAAGATCTGCCATAGCTCAACTGATGTTGATTTTCAATATAATGACCGTTCTCATGATTTTTAAAATCTTTAGAAGTCTTACAGTGAACAACAGATGACTAAGTCAAAAGAACAAGAAAAACTGACGTAGATTCAAATTTAAAAACACCCATAACTTTCCTGGTTATTTTGGGAGTATTTATATGCACCTCACTATTTTTTCCATGTCCTGTGAAATTTAGTATTTCATATTTTCTGAAAGGATTGTATAGAACGAAGCCTTTATTAAGACTCAGAAATTTGAAAGCTATTGATTTAAGCTCTGTAATGCATTTTTAATATAGGTAGAGAGATGTGAGCAGATTTTGAACACGGAGAAATAAATTTGTGCATTTTTATGAATTGGTTTCTTATTCAGCCAATAGCAGAATGTCCATAAAATTAAATGTCTGAAAAAAATTAAATGCTTGAAGGATTTTAATAGCAAATAATAGACTGTCCATGCATTTATTACTACTATTCCTCATTTCTATTTTCTTGGCACTAAACAGCCTAGCCTGAGAAGTGTATTGAGTCGAGTAGTTTTGATGCAAATGGAAAATTGACATATTGTTTGTGAAATGGAGCAAAGCAGTTATAATAAAACCTTTGGATTGCCTTTCTTGCTAAATATAAACTCCTACATGTCTTTTTCAAAAACCCTTTCATATTCTTGGCTCTCCATACCCACTGCTATTGGCCTAGTATGGACCCAGTCTCATTCCTGAACCCTCAGAAGACCTCTTCTACTCTGGTCATATTCATCCTGCTGTCATCCAGTTACTTTTCAGACAGGTGCCAGACAGTATAATCCTTGGCAAGGTGAATATGCTATTTCACTTTCCTAAAGACTATATCTTCTAATGTCTGAGCTTCTTTACTCTCACTCCTCCATTCATACTGTTCCTCCTTTATATGTATGTATATATATATATATATATATATACATATATATATATATATATATATATATATATATATATATATATATATATATATATATATATATATATATATATATATATATATATATATATATATATAATTTCATTTTCCCAGTCCTAAGGGATTTACTAGTAAATACAAATTAGAAAAAAAATATGCATTCCATCACCACTGGTCAGTGAAATGAATGGTCCAGATACCCATTTGTAATGTTGAGCAAAACCCTTTTTTGTTGGTTGCTATTCATAGACCTAGTGATGGGCAAAGGACTTGTAGTCAACCAATTCTTGCTTGAATCGATCATATACCCATCTCTTCCTAATCACTCTTCACTGAATCACTGCTATGAATTTTGTGCTTGCCAACTTGAATGGCAAAACATCCCCTTGAATGGTACCTGACTTAGACTAACTGGATTGGTCTGCTCCCAATATCCTTTGATGTGCTTTTGTCAATTGAGCTTCTATCAAACTATGACCACTACCGGCCCTGTGTTAATCTACTTCACCATCCCAGAGATGAAAGGACAGAATTCCAGGTCAGTAGTGCTGTCCCAGTTGTTCTCTACAGGGACAAAAGAATTTCATGACCATGAAACAAAACCCTTTATGTCAGAAACAGAATCTAGTTCTTCCCTTGATGAAACCATAGTCCAAGATCAAAATGAACATGGAGCAGGAATCGCACATTTGCACACATGAACAACATGCCTTATAAGAACAGATGATGAACACTTTATACAGAGACATTATTTGAGAAACTGCTCAGAAAGAAATCCTGGTAACTAAGCTGTGAATGACTTATTAGAAATCAGGAGTGAAAATGAAGAGAATAGTAGCACAAAGACTGAGTGAACTCATGAACTACAGTTCCTGAAACTGTGCCGAGTTATCCCTGTGAGAGACTGTCATCACTCTCTGCCTTCCTCCTGGTCACTGTCCCTCAGTTAAGTTTCTATGTCAGGGTTGATTCTTCTGTTTGGGAGGATGGACTGTTTCATGCAGACAGCATCTAGAAGATGAAGGCTAGATAAGAACCTGGGTGGTTCGGGCAGGTGATGTACTTGGGCATCACTGTTTTCTAGATCCGGATTCTGTGCTCATTACTGCAACCCAGAGACAAAGTCTGTTGTCAGACTAAAACACAGAGAAAACAACTGTTCTAGGTACTCACTGACAACCATCGTGACAGTCTGTGGCCAAGCTCAAGCCTGCACACACTCCACTGATTTCATACACAAGCTCAGTTCATTGGGAGTACGAGTCAGTTTGAAAGGCTTCTTTGAATATTTAGGTAAAGAACACATTAAAATTAAAACTTTAAAATCCATTTAAATATTGACTAAGGTAAACATTTTAAACTTAAAATGTTTGTTTAAGTATGGTTTTCCACAGAAATGTGTTGTGAAGAAATGGTTGAAATTACATTACACATTAGAATTTAGAAGCATTTTATAACCACTAGAGAAATGACCAATTTTAAGCCAGACTTTCCAGCTTAAATCTTTTTCTGCACTCACTCATAAAACAAGGTCTGTTCATACTAACATTTCCATTTATATTGTAAATTGCAATTTCACCCATGAAATATTTTAACACATGGTAAATTCTTCCATTGAGAAACTGGTGCATTGATTATAGACCTAATCCACCATTAACACTGCATTATAAAATAGAAAGTCAACTGAATAAAGAAGATAAATGGTCCATAATTAAATAGATAGCTTTAGAAGCATTAGTCATTAACTGAGTTAGGTGCCAATGTGTGTTACTTATCATAATCAATTTCAGAGCAGAGAGTGCCATTTGCATTCTTTCAAGATTCTTAGACCTCATTCAATGGTATAAAAAATAAATAAATATACCAACAGTCCCAAGATATTTGTGAAATATATTTTTGAATCATACTAAAAGTCATAGTAATAACTATTTTTAATATTTGAGATTATGAAATGAGTTCATTCTCCTAACACTTGCCTCCCCCCAAAACTAAAAAATTCTCACACATTTCTTAATATTCATACATTTATCTGTGTATATTTGTATATATACATATATATTCCTAAATTAAACCTTCTCAGTCTGTATAATGTTTATGTATGTTTTCAAGACTGGCCATCTGGTATTGTAAAACCAATTCATGTACTTTTCTATTGTGAAGACGATTTCTCTTGCTCTCTGGGTTCCTTAGTTTCCGGTAGCTCTTTTGTAGAGTTAAAAAGCTGATCCCAGCACTTGGGAGGCAGAGGCAGGCGGATTTCTGAGTTCAAGGCCAGCCTGGTCTACAGAGTGAGTTCCAGGACAGCCAGGGCTACACAGAGAAACCCAGTCTCGAAAAAACAAACAAACAAACAAACAAACAAACAAGCTGGTGGACTTTCCCCATACATTTTGTGATGTCCATTGGTGTTATCCTTTTTCAGCTTATGTGTGTTGGTGAGACTTTGTGAGTGTAACTTCTGCTGTTTTTAGGAAATACAATCTCACAGAAAACTGACTGATATTCTATGCCTTATAATCTTTCTGCTCCCTCTTTCAAAATGTTTCTGGAGCCTTAGATGCCAGAGTCCCTCATACACAGTCCCAGTCCCCATGTATCCACTGGAACCGTGTTTCATCAATTCACATTTTGATAGGTCTTGCTTTTTTATAATGGTCATCTATTGCAAGATGAGATGAGGACTCACTATACTTACCTGTGGGTATAAAGACAAATATTTAGATAGTTTTTTGAGATTAGGCTGGTTTAGTATAGTAGTATTTACAGGTTCTCCTCTGATATCCATTACTTCATTAGCAATGGGTAGTTATATATGTTTGCAGTGACAAGCTCTGTTTCCCTTCTTTTGAGTGTATCTTAAGTCAACTTAGAGACATGTTGATTACTGCCAAGGTTTAAATGCTGATAGTGCACTCTCAGGGTTATTGAGGCATGCTAATCATATTGTAACATGCTAATCATTAATATGCATGGCTTTATGGGACTATTGGTTGCCTCTTTCCTTTGTCATAGTGCCATTTAGTACAACGAAAGCCATTCCTCAGAAAGAGAACACTCATGGCAGACAGTTCAGGATTCTCTGGGCCCTGTGTTTGAAGGTCATGATGTCTTCATCAAAAGAGACTTATTTTCCACCTCTTTGGGCAACCAAAGGCAATGGCCATAGATAGGGTATGTGTTTTGAAAGTCTCTTGAACAGCTCTAGCATACAACTCAAAGAAGGCTTCTCATACCTGGTATTAACGTTATCTGTTAGGTGGTCATTGGTTCCNGGGGGGGGAGGGGCAGCATTTTGGTTCCAGGTGAGAAAAGTTCATTAAAACCTCTCTTATATAATTATACAACATATATATGCATATTTTATGTATTTATACTCAATAACATGTATTATAGTATTTTAGGTAAATAGTTAATAATATGATTCCTTTGGATTTTTCTAACATCATTGTTATCATTTTATATTCCCCATTCTTCTGTATATGCTTCCTTCTCCCTCCCTGCTGTCTATCTCCTATCAGATCACCCTGTACCATCTTATTTTCCTTTGGGCTCCCTACCCCTTTAGGGTATCACTCTTTCTGTCCCTGGAGAGACTACTCTTTATCACATTTGTCTGATCACTTGTCTCCTTCTGTTCCTCTCTCTATTGTTCTCGTTCCCCTTATTCTGGCAATGGTCCCATTTTAATTTCCTGGTTTCTGAATTTATTCTAATCTAAGTGCTCATATCTAAAAATTTAGAGCTTGTAGCCTACAAGAGAGATTATGCAAAGTTTTACTTCTGGATCTAAGTTGCCTCACTCAATATGGTCTTTTCTAGTTCCATCCATTAACCTGCAAGCTTCATGATTTTATGATATTTTCCCCAGCTGCATACTATTTTATTTAATGAAAGTTTTGCAAAAGATTTATTGAGTACTTAATCTATTTTGTCAGCTGTTCTAGAGATTTTAGATATGTCAATGAATTATGTAAACTTTTTTGAACTCATGGTGTTTATGTTCTAGAAGATTCTAGCAAGTATGTATATAGAGATGTCAAAAATGTTTTCTAGTTATTAAGGCACCTGATAATGCCCAACAAATTTCCCATTGCCCCGTAGAAATCAGTTCACTGCCTTGTCTGGAATACAATACAGGTAAGGAATCCTAATATTGAATATGTCATATGGTACACCATCTTTCACAAAATTCAATAGCTAAATTCATGCACAGCAGCAAATGTAACCAAAATGTCCCGAGTTAACTGAAAATGACTGAGACTGCTGTACAGAAACTGAACAATTAACTTTCTTTCTCTGTGGATAAGATTAAAGTGTAGCAATACCACAGTTGTCAGATTGCTTGTAAATCTTGGCATTATAAAGTGGGAATTAAAGGCAAGTAGGCGTTAAAAATGTCTAACTCGAAATTTCTCTCTGAATTATTTTGTCTCCTTTGATGTTATTCTACAATATATGCTGAGAGTACAGAGTGCACACATCGCTCTTGATGGCTGCTGGGGAAAGGAGTGTACTGATTGTCTAACTAGGAATATCTGGCTTCCCATCATTTTTCCTTCAAATCTACTAACCTAGGAAATAATAGGAAAAGTGCAAAAGATAGTGGATTGCATAGCCTTTGTCACTTACTGGAAGGCCCATCTTAAAGGATGAAGAGCATTAAATCAAATTTTCATTTTCTTTTGAAAACAGTTTACATTTTCTCCCACCCCCTTTTTAATTTCAAAACCCTTTTTTCTTTCTTTTTTCTCTTTCTTTCTTTCTTTCTTTCTTTCTTTCTTTCTTTCTTTCTTTCTTTCTTTCTTCTTTCTTTCTTTCTTTCTTTCTTTAATTTTGTTTACTTTTTAATAAGTCTTTTTTACTGGATATTTTATTTATTTACATTTCAAATGTTATCCCCTTTCCCAGTTTCCCCTCAGCAAACACCCTATCCCACCACTCCCCCTGCTTCTATGAGGGTGCTCTCCCACCCACGCACCCACCCACTCCCTCCTCCCTGACCTCACATTCCCCTACACTGGGGCATCAAGCCTTCACAGGTCCAAGGGCCTCTCCTCCCATTGATGCCAGATAAGGTCATCATCTGCTACATATGCAGCTAGTGCCATGGGTCCCTCCATGTGTACTCTTTGGTTAGTGGTTTAGACCCTAGGTGCTCTGGGGGTCAGGGGTGGGGGGAACATGATTGGTTGTTCTTCCTAAGGGGTTGCAAACCCTTTCAGCTCCTTCAGTCCTTTCTCTAATTCCTCCATTGGGGAACTCGTGCCTAGTTCTATGGTTGACTGCAAGCATCTGCCTCTTTATTTGTCAGGCTCTGGCAGAGCCCCTCAGGAGGCAGCAGTTTCTTTACAGTTTGCTTCTTTTAGGAATGTATAGACATACACACAGACACACACACAGACACAGACACACACACGCACACACACACTTTATATTCATTTGAAAGCATTCAAGCACTCAATATTTTAAAAAGCAGTCAGAATAATTTTATTGATTTGTTTTCTCTATAAAAACTAAATTCTTAAGTTGCTCTATTTTTCAATTTGTTTGTTTGTTTGTTTGTTTGTTTTTTGAGACAGGTTTCTCTGTATAGCCCTGGTTGTCTTGGAACTCACTCTGTAGACCAGGCTGGTCTAGAACTTAGAAATCTGCCTGCCTCTGCCTCCCAAGTGCTGGGATTAAAGACTGGCACCACCACTGCCCAGCTTATTTTTCATTTGTTAATGATATTCAATGTTTTAGTTGCTGCTATCACTCTTGTCTTAATATTTTGAACTTTATCTATTGTATATATATATATATATATATATATATATATATATATATATATACATACATATATATATCACTTAATATATAGACTTAAATTTTCATTATACAAAGAAAAAGTGTATGATCATTCTGTGTTAGATGCAAAGAAAGTAAGTTATAATTTAGTATTTCTCAAATACTAAAATTTGAGTAAATTGAATTTCACTGCCTTAGCTTATAAAGTCTCATGTTCTCATGAAAAATCACGAAAGATGGAGAAAAACTGTAAGATATGCAGATTTGAAAGGAATACTATGAGGCCAGTGTTAGAGCTTGGTGGATAAGAACACTAGAAGTCCTGAATTCAAGTCACCAGCACCTGCATGGAAAGTTACTGTTGTGAAGTGAGTGTCTTTACCTGCCAGCATTTAAAAATCAATTTTAAATGCTATGTAAGTCAGAGTGTTCTTATCCTTTCAGAACAATGAGTTAACAAGGTCTAGCTTTGAATCTCACTGCCCAGCACATTACCCAGTAAATAGGAAAATAATTTGGGAATAAGATTTAAACTTTCAGGTCTATGATTTTGCTTATCAAAATATCTTTGCTCAACTCAGTATGTAAATTCGCAGCTGTTGTAGTTGTGTTTAGTTCTTAGCTATAATAGGCACAGATACATTTTGGAATTTTACAAAGTATATGGGGATTTTTTTGTGTTTTAGTTATTTTCATAAAATTTCCATACTAATTTGCTCATTGTACATTAGTGACTCTGTTTCCTGACTGCATATTAGAACATGAACAAGAATGAAATGAAAAAAAAAAAAAAAAAAAAAAAACACTTAGCAGAATGTGGGCTTGTAACCCTAGTGTCATATGGGACAGAGGCAGAATTTGTGGGACTTGCTTGCAGCCAGTCTCACCCTAACAGTATGTGAGAGACAAGTCTCACAATAATAACAAGGTGGATCAAACCCCCTCTGGCCTTAACACATGTGCTCCGGTACTGACAATTTCTTGAGCCTTCAATACACATTTGCATATAAACAAATATTTTTTTAATTTCAGAAAATGAGAAAAACATAGCTTACATGTAGAGCTCAATATGTTAGTAATGAATTGAATAGAATTTAATAACATTTAATCATTGAACCTTCTGTATAAAATAAAATTGATCAAAATATACTGTATTATATTTCATCCATGTTTAATATCAGTTTTATCTAGTAGCACTGAAGAACCAAATACAATCTTTTTCATGAAAGTGTCCTCGAATCCTTGCATCAACCTCAGTCTTATTATTATTATTATTATTATTATTATTATTATTATTTTGTTCAGCCTCAGGTTTTCTATCTCATATGCTGTCTTTTGGGGTCATACTTCCCAGTCCCATCTAAACTTAGTTCAGTTCCTATCACCTCCTTTCTTAGGCTTAGCATTTTTTTTTGTTCCTCTGCTCATGAAAAGCCTTCTACTCCATTAGCAAAAACTGAGTGATAGGTGCAGAGAGGTAAATAATTCTTAATGTTCAACTGTGGATATTCTATATGTTTCTTAGCACGGTTTATGAATCCCACACAATGTGTTCTAAGATCTGATGTCTTCTGCTATTATGTAGTGAAGTGACACTGTCTTGACTTTATTGTGTCATGTGAAAAGTTATCTAAAGTCACACTTAGCTTTAGTCCCCTTCTGTCATGGAAAAAAATAACTCTCTAGAATGTTTGATATTGAAAGTGTTTTTTGGGAGGGAGAGGTAGTGTATATCTGATGTTATATGCCTTTCTCGATGTTCTTTTTATTCCAACATCTTTAGGTGTGCATACAATAACTACAATGAGAATGGGCAGAATGCACGTCGTTTCTAGGCACTGTTAAATAATTCATTTCAAAGTTCATTACTTTAGAAACATGTCATCCATTAAAAAACCCTAGGATAGAAGAACAGACAGCATACGTTTCTTTTAAAAGCAAAGTACCTTGGAATTCATGCTCTTTTCCTAGAGCTGTTTAACAGTGGAAAAATTCATGTAGACATAAAATTGTTTATTAAATTCAGAGGCTATTCCTCAAGACAAAAACACAGAAATAAAAAATATTATTTCTTAGTATATTCAGAACATAAATGTGAACATAATTTAATGGTTGATTACTAGAAAATTACTTTTACTCAGAATTGATTTAATGATGATTTTATTTTAAATAGATGGTTGCATGATCATTTACTTTATTTAAACGTGAAAATTAGAAAAAGCATGAAATGGGAATCTGTTTTTAGAAACCTAATCATCTTGATTGTGTAATTTTGGGATGATTAAGAGAACTTTGAAAAGGCTTTTATGTATTTCACTGTGGTGAGTGATAATTGATAATATGGGGTAATTGCAGAGTTACCTGGTTCTTCCAAACATGTTAATACTAAATCAAATCAAATTCTCTCTGTGTGTGTGTTTGTGTGTGCATACACACATATCTATCTCTATCTCTATCTCTATCTCTATCTCCATCTCCATCTCCATCTCCATCTCCATCTCCATCTCCATCTCCATCTATATCTATATCATCTATATCTATATATCTATATCTATATCTGTATCTGTATCTGTATCTGTATCTGTATCTGTATCTGTATCTGTATCTGTATCTATATCTATATCTATATCTATACACACATTTATACACACACACACACACACACACACACACACACACACACACACACATACTGCATCCTTCCCTGCTCTCCCTTTTTTTTCATCTCTCATCTGTGAATAACTTGTCTGTCTCATCCATGTTCTTCCACCCTAGTCCCCAACTTTTCTTCTATTTTTAAAACAGTTTTTCACAGACCAAGCTGTCAGCTACATTGCACTTAGATGGCTTCCTGTTTTAAAAATGGCCCTGTGTTGTATGGGGATGGTCTCAATCTACTGGCAAGTCTCAGGCTCTTTTTTCTTTCTTTTTTTTTTTTTTTCTGTGAAGGTTCTCTGAGGGGCTTAACAAGCAGATGGGAAATCTCTTCAGGATCTTTGCTATGCAATTAGAGAAACACCTTTCCTTAAGAAATCCTTAATATTTTCATCATCCCTATTGAAAGAGTTGTCACTGTTCTCCAAATACAGCTCAACATTCTACAGATGGTGCCTTACATATGACCTTGATCCTGTAATTCCCCAATTACTACTTTTAAAAAAGAAACTCCATTAGTTCCTGGCCTGTTGCAGAAACAATCTTAAGATTTAATGCTGCAGCATTATGCAATGTTCATTTACTCTTTCTGCTCAATGCTATTAAAGGTAGAGAAGAGTAAAAGAGAGGCAAAGGACTTTCCATGTTGCTTTGCAGAATTGAAGGATAACTAACCAAGGTATTGGAATTACATAAGCCTTTGCTTCCCCCTGAAATAGAAGCACTTCTAAAATAGCAAACTAACAGTGCATTCTGCATTCTATCACATGTATAGCTCTGAGCCTATAATAGCTTTCAAAATGTTGATTGACAGTGAAAACTTTTATATATATATTCTTCTCAACAGGAGGTAATCCTGTTCAGAGGTCCATGGTTCAGAATGTCATAGGTCCTAGTGGAAGATTCCACTAATTTTGTTTTTTTTTTTTTTTTTTTTTAATTAAAGTGAACATGTTATACTATCTCCTAAATAATTCCACTCATAAGTATAGTTTATTGTTATTTTCAATCCTATGCAGGGAAGCTTCTTTTGCAAAAGACAGCAGTAAACAAAGAAATTCACATCTGGCCAAAGTGCTGAGAATAGTGGCTACTGAGTTCTCAGCTCTAAACAGGACATTTCTGCAATGCCTCACTATGCATGCACACAGATGCACATAGAGAGAGGTGAAAAGAATTCAAGAGCCAGAGAATAAAGGGGAGTACTGTGAAATGCTGTCTTCTGGTATAATATACAGAAGCTAGGACAGTCATCATTACCTACAAAAGACCTGCACAAGCTCACTCCAAAAATCCTAGCCATTTCAAAGAAGTTTAAAATATCTAAATACATAAAAAAGAACATTTAGTCTTAAAATGTGGCATGAAACTAAATAAGGAGTTCTGAGAAATATTTTTTTTAAATATTCAGTGTTTTGTACCCACCATAGAAATTTAAATTTAAACTACTTTGGCTGTGTAAAAAAAAATATGTTAAACATTGGAATGAATGAGGAAAAAAACATATTTATTGCTGGTAACAGTACAAATGAATACAGTCAGTGGAAACCTCAATCTATTGAAGTTACTGAGAAAGCTAGAAATATATTATCAATACGATCCAGTTAAATATTTCTTGGACACACATGGAAAGGACTCTCAATTTTACTGTATATATGCCCGTTTAACCATGTTAATTATTGATTTGTCAAGAAATGAAGGAAATTTATATTTTCATGACCTGATGAAGGGATGGTAAAAACATGGTACAGTTATACAATAGAATATAACTCATCTATAAAGAACTGTAAAATTATGAAAATCAATGGTAATGAAGGAACTGCTACTGATCATTTTGAATGAGGTAACAGATACAGAAATACAAATGCGTGGGGCATGGTGGTGCACGCCTTTAATCCCAGCACTTGGGAGGCAGAGGCAGGCAGATTTTTGAGTTCGAGGCCAGCCTGGTCTACAGAGTGAGTTCCAGGACAGCCAGGGCTATACAGAGAAACCCTGGCTCAAAAAACCAAAAGAAAGAGAGAGAGAGAGAGAGAGAGAGAGAGAGAGAGAGAGAGAGAGAGAGAGAGAATGCTACATATTTTATCTCAGTTTTGGATATTAACTTTGAATCTTTGTATATAAGTGCATGGCTTGGAATACGCAAAGAGACCAGAACATTTTCCATGAAATGGGACTTTTCAAGGGAAGGCAGATAACACACAGTGTTAGAGCAGTTGAGAGAGAATAAGAAAATGGAATGCTAAACTGAGGTAAGTACTGTGTGGGCATGGCAGAGAGGGAAAATGGAGAATAATAATTAACAAGGTGGAAAAAATCATATGGAAGCCTACTACTGTAGAAGCTTCCTAAAATATAGTTATTCGTGTGTGTGTGTGTGTGTGTGTGTGTGTGTGTGTGTGTGTACCAAAAATTTAAATGTAATTACCCTATAAAAGAATAACAAAGCTTTCTACCAAAACAGGCTAATAAATAAAAAAATAAAAAGTCTAGTGTCTTTTTGGGAGTTCTTGACCAGAGAGGTCTAATAGACCCTCACCATTACAGAATATTGTCCTGTTCTTGCTTACCCTATAGAACTTGAACTTAACATATTTATGAAGGAGCTTGGTATTTGAGTCTTGGCATGTAGAATAACTGGTGTACACATTACAGCCTTATCTATATTGACCAGCTGTAACGTTGTTTGTGCTGGAAGCTCCTTTATACAATACCAGAAAAAAAAAAAAAAAGAAAGAAAGAAAAGAAAATCTTCAGCCTTACCTAGCTGTGAAATTTGAGATCTACAATGATGATCAGCCTAGCAAGATGTGCCCACTGGTGCAATGGAAGCACACACACGGTGAGAATACTCAATCACTTTCTGATTAAATTTTAAGGCCACTCCATTAAACCTATAGGTTACACCATTCTCAGGACTAATCTCCTGAGGTTGGATAAATCAGGGGTTCTGGGAAAGAACCTACTGAACCTATTAACATTCTGCTAAATGGACATTCCTAAAGACTTGTCATTGTATCAAAACCATAGACAGCTTTTTATAAAAGTCCTTGTTTTTCCTCTTCTGTATGTTGGCTACAAGTACGGAGGCTAATCAGTGTGTTTTCAACTTGGGTAACTGAACAAGTTGTCAAAGAAAATCATTCTAATTGTCTAAAAATGCCTGAAAACATTTGTAACAGATGTAGTTGATTATACTATGTCTACTAGAGTAATCTGTGAACAGCTCCTTCTTAGACTCGTATTTGTATTTCCTTATTTAGAATTTCCTAAACTTGGATTATGAATAAAGTGCCTTGGTTAGCAAGATGAACCACAACAAAAAAATGAAATTGTTTTCTTATTTATGGTTTGTTTGAATATATATTATCAAGAATCAGATGTGCTTAACTTTTCTAAAAGAATATCAGAATGGTTTAGATATGAAATAAAATTTCATGCTACGGATTTCTATAACAGAGTCGTAAGTAAATCATTTCACCAGAAACTCAATGCTTGGTCTTTGCCACATCAATCTTAATTCAACTGACTGAGAGGAGAAAGTTAAACATATGTCTAGTTGTTTTGCACTGAGTTGCAAGTTAACTGTATGGCAAGAAGATTGGTGTGGCTGAACCATGGTAGCAGAGCAACAGATGAAGTTACAGGTCCTGTTTAAACGGGCTGACTATTCCTGTGAAGACTTCATTTCTTGATGTCTGTATTCCAGCAGAATTATTCTGTGTGGGTTCTGAGGATAGAATCCAGGTGGTAAGTAGTGAAATAGGCAATTCTATTAGGAGGATAGATGACAGTGTTCCAGAGAGGATGTGAAAGTGTTTTGGACTAAAGTGGAGCTGTAGAATGATAAGAAGGTTTAGAGTACTGGATAAAGGGTTTATGGAAGGAAATTATATAGCTCAAATGAAAAGAAACATCAAGAGTAACTCTAATCTTGTCACTGCAGACAGCTTAGGCACTCAATAGAAGCAGATGTACAGGGTTGGTGGGTCCGTAGACATTGTAGAAATGTGCTAAAGAATTAGGTCAATTGCATTTAGTGGTATCATTTCAACTATCCAACTTTCCATATATGCCTGAGGGTGATGTTCAATTCCAAAAATTGACTGGGCAGACAGTATGTTGAAATATTGAGAGGACTCTTGGGTTTACTCAAATAAATGCAAATGAATTTACATAATACTATGTTATTTTTAATCAATCTGGCCAAAGCATGGAGCTTCATAGTATACACAGTGACAAGATGTAAGAAGGCAGACATTTAATTCAGCATTTGATCACAGAATACATTTTATAACTATAAATATTAAGAATAGAATTAATAGCACTTATTCATAAAATTATAGCACTCAAAATATCTCTAAAATATTTATATTAATTTTTCAAATGTAAGGGTATATATTTTTCTTCTTTATTTAGCACAAACATCCCCAAGTACAACCTAAATACCTATAGAGATATTGGTTGAGTACATCTTTTATCATATCTATATATATATAGATAGATATAGATATATATAGATATATATATATTCAAAGATAGATACATTCATCAGCAAATTACTATATTTTATATATATATTTATATATATATATATATATATATATATATATATTGCAATCCATTTTATCTATCTGATTTATTAAGTATTAAATAAAATGTAAAATATAAGCAGTATTCAAATAAGGTAATTTTGTATATAAAATTCTTTTGCATATGTATGTGCATGTATATATATGGAAAACAGAAGACAAATTTACGTTGCATTCCTCAGGGGTTGTCTTCACTTGAGACAGTGTCTGTTACCACATACTGGCCTGGGGATTAACAAGTAGGTTCAGCTGAAGGACCAGGTAACCCCATAGATCCTCCTGGCTCTGCCTTCTCATCTCTAGAACTATAGGCACTCAGCACTGAGCAAGATATTCTCTTTATTTTCTGGGAATCAAGACTATGTCCTTATGCTTAAGCAGAAAATACATCACTCACTGAGCATATATAAATGGTGAATATATAATTGTATATCTATACTTGTGGAGGATTGTTATCTATGATTAGAGCTAGATTTATTTATTCATGTGAATAGATTAATTATTTAATTAGTTAGTAATATAAGGTGAGTATCTCAGAGACATGATATGACTCAGATAGACCATAACAATCAATAAATATCTCTCTATTCTCATTGGAATTGTTTTAATTTGAAATTGTTCTTAAATAGCTGTGACATCTAATGTATGTGCTTTAAAATATATCTGACTAATTGGCTCATTAAATACCTTTTAAGTTCTGCTTTGGGGTTAAAATGATCACTTGTAGATTTAATTGAGGTAGACCATCAATCAGCAGATGCTAAATTGTTTACTTTTCAGTAGTCATCCTCCTGGGTTTCTTTCAAGCATCATTTTTTGTTATTCAGAACCTGCTGGTGGATGCTGTTATCTACCTTGACTCCTGAAGTTTTTTCTAATGACATTTTTCTTAAGTTCCTCCTCAGAAAGTCCCTTTCCCTATGCACATACACAGGAATTAGTTCCCTCTACCCCAGGTTTTTGTCATTTTAAATCGGACACAATTATCTTGAGGCTCAGGAACCTAAACTTTGTTCTTAAGACATCATCAATGGTGTTTGAATTCAGATAAGAAAGTAATTATAGTTATATTATAATTATATTTTTCTCATTTTTATTGTATCAAAGAGACCAGAATAAGATCACAGTGCTTTGATGGGAGACAAAATAGATGTTTTTAGACCATGTGACAGTTATTTAGCATTACAAATTATGAAATCAAAATTAAAAATACTTTTTTTTTTTTTTTGGTTTTTTCGAGACAGGGTTTCTCTGTATAGCCCTGGCTGTCCTGGAACTCACTTTGTAGACCAGGCTGGCCTCAAACTCAGAAATCCGCCTGCCTCTGCCTCCCGAGTGCTGGGATTAAAGGCGTGCGCCACCACGCCCGGCTGAAAATACTTTATTATTTTTGCTAAGGTTTTAAAATTTTATTTATTACTAAAAAGCAGATGATAGGGTTGAAGAAATGACTCAGGGCATGCACTACAGAGGACTCAAATGTGGTTCCTAGCACCCATGCTGGGCAGTTCACAGACTCAGATTAAGTAGAGCTTCAAGGGATCTGCTTTCCACTCCCGGAAACGTTGAGTACCTATGCTTACATACATACACATATACACATAGTTAAAATGAAAAATTAATCTTTTTAGAAGCAGATAAAATTTATTATGAGTATCTGAATAAAACAGGTTTCCTTCCTTTCTATAGTCTTGAAACATTTAAATCTTCTGATAGGACTTTCAATCAATTGACAGTGGCTCATATTTAGATCGAGAAAAGAACATGTATTAGTTCTCCTTTAAACAATAGTGCTTTGATAATTTCATAATGGTCTTTTGACCATATGCAACCCCTATTCTAACTCCTCTCAGATCCAAACACCTTTCCTTCCCATCAGATTATATTTGTTCTTTTTACCCTAATCCAGTCATGTTTATGTTGCCTATATATGTTTTGACATATGTCCTTCCTCTGGAGCATAGTTGGATTCTCTCTGTCTCTGTCTCTGTCTGTCTCTGTCTGTCTCTGTCTCTGTCTCTCTCTCTCTTTCTCTCCCTCCCTCCTTCCCACTCCCTCTTCCTTTCCCTCTTTTTCTCCCTCTCCCTCTCCCTCTCCCACTGGACACCACCCCAGTCTCTCTCTCCCCAAGCTCTTACATCCTTTCTACCCCAGCTTCTGTAATGATATCTGAGCTGTGAGAGGAGGTGGCAAAAAGCACACTGTATTTTGAAAACAGTGTGATACTGATATTCAGAGGCTTGATCATACTTTGAGAATTACTATTCTTCAAAGATTATATGCATATAATATTTAAAATTTCAAAATTAAAGGAGAAAAATAGATAAGGATATCTGTACACAATGTATTAGTGATACGGTTATCATCTCTAACAAATGCAAAATTATATAGATAGAGAGATGAAGATTTCTAATTATAAATTGAACTATATATGACATCACATTTTAAAACATATTGTTTTTAAAAGCATCTTTTCACTTGGCTAATTTTAAGCCCACTCAGCCCAAATAAAACCAAACAAAAGCAACAACAACAACAACAACAACAAAAGGAGCGACCTAATTAGAGATTGAAAATATGATTGATTTTTCAACCGAGAGAAGAAATATGCTACAGTTGCTTAGTTGAATGCATTAGCTAGTGTTGGAAATCCATTCCTTAACTATAAATAAAGGAGAAAACACATTATCATAGTGGTGGATATAGTAATCATAAGAAATAAAATCCTTGCCTTTCAAAACCAAAAGAAACTCATTTTTAGTATCTGACTTGGTGGCAACTTTCCTTTGGGTCTTTATTAATAATTATAATTATTATTGTTATTATTATAAATTATTTATTATTATATTTTCTTTTTTTACATTTTAATGTTATCTGCTTTCCTGGTTTCTCCTCTGAAAATCTTCTCTCTCTTACCCTTTCACCCTGCTCACCCACCTATCCACTCCCTCCTCCCTACCTCTGCAGTCCCCTACACAGGAGCATCAAGATTTCATAAGACCAAGGGCCTCTCCTCCCATTGATAACTTACAAGACCATCCTTTGCTACATCTGCAGCTGGAGTCATGAGTCCCTCTATGTATACTCTTTGGTTGGTGATTTAGTCTCTGGGAGCTCTGGAGGTACTGGTTGGTTTATATTGTTGTTCCTCCTATGGGGCTGCAAATCCCTTCAGCTCTGTAGCTCCTGCATTGAGGACCCTGTGCTCAGTCCAATGGTTGGCTGAGAGTATCCACCCCTGTATTTGCCAGGCAATGGCATAGCCTCTCAGGAGACAGCTATATCAGGCTCCTGTCAGCAAGCACTTGTTAGCATCCACATTAATGCCTGGGTTTGGTGACTGTATATGGGATGGAATCCCAGGTGAGGAAGTCTCTGGATGGCCTTTATATCAGTCTCTGCTCCAAACTTTGTCTCCGTATCTCCCCCCAAGTCTGTTTTGTCCTTCCTTCTAAGAAGCACTGAAGTATCCACACTTTAGTCTTCCTTTTTCTTGAGTTCCATGTGCTCTGTGAATTTTATGTTGGGGATTCTAAGTTTCTGGAATAATATCCACTTATAAGTGAGTGAGTATATACCATGTATGTTCTTTTGTGATTGAGTTACCTATCTCAGGATGATATTTTCTAGTTCCATCCATTTCTCTAAGAATTTCATAAATTCATTGTATTTAATAGCTGAGTAGTACTCCAGTGTGTAAATGTCCCACATTTTCCATACCCATTCCTCTGTTGAGGGACATCTGGGTTCTTTCTAGCTTCTGGCTATTATAAGTAAGGCTGCTATGAACATAGTGGAGCATGTGTCCTTATTACATGTTGGAACAGCATCTGGGTATATGCCCAGGAGTGATATTGCTGGGTCCTTAAGTAGTACTCTAATTTTCTAAGGACCCACCAAACTGATCTCCAGAGTGGTTGTAACAGCTTGCAATCCCACCTGAAATGGAGGAGCGTTCCTCTTTCTTCACCTCCTCTCCAGCATCTGCTGTCACCTGAATTTTTTATCTTAGCCATTCTCACTAGTGTGGTGTGGAATCTCTGGGTTGTTTTGAATTGAATTTCCCTGATGACTAAGGATGTTGAACATTTCTTTAGGTGCTTCTCAGCCATTCAATATTCTTAACTTTAATGGTAGACCTTTCCAATTCTGTATCTTTCTGACATTATCACGAGAGCATTCTTCCTAGATTTATTTTCTTATTGCAATGATGGAGACTATCACTTGGTAAGAATCTACCAGTCTCCTTTAATTTCCTCTTTCACGGTCATTACAGTAATTCTTTGTTTGCATTGTATATCTATCCAAACACTGCTAATTCACACTGATAAACTGTACATCTCCACATCCGAACAAGTCACCTCCATTATTTACATATCTATGTTACACCAAAAGGAAGGAAGGAAGAAAGAAAGAAAGAAAGAAAGAAAGAAAGAAAGAAGGAAGGAAGGAAGGAAGGAAAGAAAGAAAGAAAGAAAGAAAGAAAGAAAGAAAGAAAGAAAGAAAGAAAGGCAATGGTTGAGCCTTAGTAGCTTTATACTGTAAGCATGGTTTATTTTGCATTCTTACTTTATTTATTTGCTCATCTCACAAAGGATTTTTAGAAGGTGGCTAGTTGCACTACTCGCTCTTGAGACATGAAGAAATTTAAAGAGCTGCTGGTTAATGATTTAGAAGAAGTCATGGAATGGATTACAGGTCAAGCAGAGCCAAGCACCAAGTGCTCTGATGTCTAAAGCAGGGCATTTGCCACTACCTCAGAACACAATGCGATCAATATTAATTGTGAGAGTGAAAGTAGGGAGAAATTCTTAGGAAAGTACCGGGGAATAGTGCCCACTGAATTTTAATACAAATGAGCAGTTATTAATGATATTTTGGATGTATTCCAAGTCTAATAGATTATGGTTAATTTGATTCAGAAAAGATATTTTATTCGATTATTTTTCATTCACAGCAGCTATTTCCTTTGTGAAAGCTCATTAACCGAACCAAAAAATAAAAGAATAAATTGTTCCATGAGATTTGGAACATCTGTACCTAGGTACAATTTATGCACACGTGCCTCTTGACTCTTAAGGAAAAAAAAAACATAACCAAGCCTGCTTGATGAAAAATTGGAAGGAAAATTGAGTATATTAAATTTAACTTACATTTAAGTGTAAGGTTGTATTTTTCTTCATAAGCTAAGATATTAATTTTAAACTTTAATAACATCAAAATATGGGTACATTAGCATGCATAAATTAAAAATGGAAAATCCTTACACCAAATCTCAATGGTTGTACATCTTTGTCATTTCTAGATATAAAAATTTCATTTAAGAAAAAAAATTAATATAGACAAATCATTATAGTAAGAACACAATTTCCTTCCACTAGTTTCTTTGCTCAGCTTTTTATCTACTCTGGTGTCTGTCTGGTCTGATTGCCCCTCAAAATCCATTAAATCCAAAGTGCTCTCTCCAATATTATCAAGGTTTCACTGAAAATAAGATCTACTGATTGAGTGACTTCACTTTTCTTCTGAATTCCACTTGTGATTTCTATGCTGAACCAATACAAATGATTAGAATTGCCCTATGACTGCTGACATTTTACTCCTTTGTAACTGTCATGAAACACATCCCAACAGCTGACACTCTCACTTGACTTTCATGGCTTCAAAACAATGATCTTTGCACTGAGCTTCGGCTCCAGATGCATAAACTTTAATTACATTTTTGCTACTGATAACCTGTTCTTTTTCTTTGCTCTTTTTTTTTTTTCAATTTGCTTGTCAATTTAGCCCTAATCTTGTTTGTTTTCTTTCATTTCCATCCTTTTTTGTTTGTTTGTTTTATTACTTTTAGATGCACTTTTTGTTTTCTAAGGAGACCAAGAAAGTATGTGGGTTGGTGTGGCCAGGGAGGTAAGGAAGGTCTGGGAGGAGTTGAAGTAGAGGAAACTGTGATCAGAATACATTGCATGAAAAAAATCTATTTTCAATAATAAAGAGAAAGAGAGACACTTTCTATTAACTGTTGTAAATCTAGGCATTTTGAGCATAGATCACAGAAGTGTCTTGTTTATAAATCTGAGCAATTCTTTGGCCCATATAATTTGTGCACTGAGTATTAGAATGATACATTTTCAGTAATTTGCAGGTTATAATGTTAATGAATAATTTGAAAATTGGTGTGAATAATTTACATATTTAGTGCGTGAGGACAAAATGTGCCAGATAAACTACGGAATCTAGAGGTGTGAGGTTTATGCATATAAGATACTGAAAGAGTGGAAAATATACTAGTAACTGCCAGGAAAACAGTCAAGGTGTGGTAAAGTATATAAGTTTCCACTAATAATTGTGTGCAGGTGTGTGTGTGTGTGTGTGAGAGAGAGAGAGAGAGAGAGAGAGAGAGAGAGAGAGAGAGAGAGAGAGAAAGAGTGAGAGAGAGCAAGTATGTATTCTAATGAGAAAGAAAACCCCGACTTCAAGGCTGGCCTAGTCTATATAGAACATAAACCAGAATAGCCAGCGCTACAGAGAGAAACCCTGTCTCAGAAGAGGAGGATGAAGAGGACGATGAGGAGGAGGAGGAAAAGGGAGGTAGGGAGGGAAGACAGGAAGGAAGGAAGGAAGGAAGGAAGGAAGGAAGGAAGGAAGGAAGGAAGGAAGAAAGGGAGGGGGGGAGAGAGGGAGGGAGGGAGGGAGGGAGGGAAGGAAAATATTTTCAGACAATATATCTTAGACAAGGGGTGAAAATATTAGTAGTACAATAATAATTCACAAGGCATCATATTTGCAGCAGTAGTTCTATATAACAGAGGGAGATCTAAAGTCGGAAATTCAGTAGTTTCATTAGATAAAAGTATTCATTAAATAACTGGGACTCTTGTGTTTTTATAACAAAGGATTGAAGTCTTTTTCCAGCAGACTGTTTTTAGAGGATATATCAATACTAAATCTCTCTTCCTTGCACATCAGTCTACCTAACTACAAAGAACTTTATGCCAAAGGGAGATAGGGTTTCCTTTTGGTGCTCTAAAGAAATGATACCTACATTCCCCATCATTCATGGATGCTTTGAAAGGAAAGAAAACAGAAAAATAAATTATCCATGCCAATCTGTTATATCTGCTCTCTTGGAAGAGTTTTATGGAAGTGAAACCAGATGGCACATTATTTTCAAAAATAGAAGAGAAAGCTTCATGAGTATTCTTCACAAACATACAGACACATGGGCATAATTTTCCTCTTGGTGCACTTTTACCTGCAAATGAGAGAAAGCAATTATTGAAAGATCTGGATTATAACAGGCCTTACTGCTGTGATGTGGGACATCAAAGAGCAAGAAACTGGAAGAATTTCTGGTGTCCACCTTCTTGAGTTCTTTATATATATTGGATATCAGTCCACTATAAGATTTAGGATTGGTAAAGATCCTTTCCCAATTTGTTGGTGGCCCTTTTGTCTTGTTGACAGTATCTTTTGCCTTACAGAAGCTTTGCAACTTTATGAGGTCCCATTTGTCAATTCTTGATCTTACAGCACAAGCCATTGCTGTTCTATTCAGGAATTTTTCCCCAGTGCCCATATCTTCAAGGCTTTCCCCACTTTCTCCTCTATAAGTTTCAGTGTCTCTGGTTTTATGTGGAGATCCTTCAACCACTTAGACTTGACCTTAGTACAAGGAGATAAGAATGGATCAATTCCCAGTCTTCTACATGATAAACACCAGTTGTGCCAGCACCATTTGTTGAAAATGCTGTCTTTTTTCCACTGGATAGTATTAGCTCCCTTGTCAAAGATCAGGTGACCATAGGTGTGTGGAGTCATTTCTGGGTCTTCCATCCTATTCCATTGATCTACCTGTCTGTTGCTGTACCAGTACCATGCAGTTTTTATTACAATTGCTCTGTAGTACAGCTTGAGGTCAGGCATGGTGATTCCACCAGAGGTTCTTTTATTGTTGAGAAGAGTTTTTGCTAGTCTAGGGTTTTTGTTATTCCAGATGAACTTGCTAATTGTCTTTTCTAGATCCTTGAAGAATTGAGTTGGAATTTTGATGGGGATTGCATTGAATCTGTAGATAGCTTTTGGCACAATAGCCATTGTTACTATATTGATTCTGCCAATCCATGAGCGTGTGAGATCCTTCCATCTTCTGGGATCTTCCTCAATTTCTTTCTTCAGAGACTTGAAGTTCTTGCCATACAAATCTTTCACTTCCTTCGTAAGAGTCACACCAAGATATTTTATATTGTTAGTGACTATTGTGAAGGGTGATGTTTCCCTGATCTCTTTCTCAGCCAGTTCATCCTTTGTATAGAGAAAGGCCATCGATTTGTTTGAGTTAATTCTATATCTAGCTACTGCACTAAAGCTGTTTATCAGGTTTAGGAGTTCTCTGGTGGAGTTTTTGGGGTCACTTATATATACTATCATATCATCTGCAAATAGTGATAATTTGAGTTCTTCCTTTCCAATTTGTATCCCCTTGAACTCAAGAAGGTGGAAAGCAGAAAATCAAATATCCCCATTAAAAAGTGGGGCACAGAGTTAAACAAAGAATTCTCAACTGAGGAATACTGAATGGCTGAGAAGCACCTGAAAAAATGTTCAACATCCTTAATCATCAGGGAAATGCAAATCAAAACAACCCTGAGATTCTACCTCACACCAGTAAGAATGGCTAAGATCAAAAAATGGGGTGACAGCAGATGCTGACCTGGATGTAGAGAAAGGGGAACACTCCTCCATTGTTGGTGGGACTGCAAGCTTGTTCAACCACTCTGGCAATCAGTCTGGCGGTACCTCAGAAAATTGGACATAGTACTACAGGAAGATCCTGCAATACCTCTACTAGGCATATATCCAGAAGAGGTTCCATCTGGTAATAAGGACACATGTTCCACTATGTTCATAGCAGCCTTTATTCATAATAGCCAGAAGCTGGAAAGAACCCAGATGTCCCTCAACAGAGGAATGGATAAAAAAAATTTGGTATATTGACACAATGGAGTACTACTCAGCTATTAAAAACAATAAATATATGAAATTCCTAGGCAAATGGATGGATCTGGAGGCCATCATCCTGAGTGAGGTAACCCAATCACAAAAGAACTCACATAACATGTACTCACTGGTATGTGGATATTAGCCCCGAAACCTAGACTACCAAGATACAATTTACTAAACACATGAAACTCAAGAAGAAGCAAGTTCAAAATGTGGTCTCTTTGCCCCTTCCTAGAATTAAGAACAAAGCACACATTGAAGGAGTTACAGAGATCATGTGTGAAGCTGAATCAAAAGGATGGATCAACCAGTGACTGCGGATCCCAGGGATCCTTCCCATAATCAGCCACCAAAAACAAACACTATATCATATGGCAGCAAGATAATGCTGAAAGGGCCCTGATATAGCTGATATACCTGGAGGCTATACCAGTGCCTGGCAAACATGGAAGTGGATGCTCACAGTCAGCTATTAGTTGGAACACAGGACTCCCAAGGAAGGAGCTAGAGAAAGTACCCAAGGAGCTGAAGGGGTCTTCAACCCTATAGGTGGAAGAATAACATGAACTAACTAGTTCCCCCTGTGCTCATGTCTCTAGCTGCATATATGGAAGAAGATGGCCTAGTTGGCCATCATTGGGAGGAGAGGCCCTTTGGTCATGCAGACTTTATATGCCCCAGTACAGTGGAACGCCAGGGCCATTATGTGGGAGGGGGCGGGTTGGGGAGCAGGGCGAGGATGAGGGAGGGTATGGGGAAATTTCTGAATACCACTTGAAATGTAAATGAAGAAAATATCTAATAAAGAGGAAAAAAAGAATATATACGCACATACAGATATGTATGTAACAATAAAAAATAAAAAAGAAACTGGAAGAAAACTGCAAAATTTGTTGTCATTAAATATCATGAAATGGTACGCATTATGGGAAAGGAGGCCTAGAAGATTGCCTTTGTATGCCTTTATATTATTCAACTTTCAGAGGAAGCTTAGTAAATCTTCAAGGAATTCTAAGATCAGTCAGTGCTTAAGTTAAGTAAATACATAAGAGAAAATATTAGGCATGTTCTTGAAAAATAGCCAGTATAGCAATATATGTGACAATAGACATATTTTTACATATTCAGACATCATCACTCCAATTTTCATCTTTAAATGGGTTTAAATCACATTTCTTGTGTCCTTGAAGTCCTTTATTCCAAAAAATATACTGTCCTTTGCTTGCCTTCTGGCTACTGTGAAAATGATTCACCTGTAGGGCTTTTATAGTCAATCATGATGTTGTTTCTAAGAAACCCTGGCCTTCAAAACATCCAGACACAAGCAAAATGGGAAAAAAGTTAGAATTGGGTGTCCTTCAACTCATATGGACAGTTCCCTGGTGTGGAAAATGCTGAGATGAGAAAACGATTTTCTCCCCCATAGAAGGCAGCTGGCATGATATTAGACCAAGTGTTCTTGGCACAGCTATGTGGTAACTTTGGCATTTCCTATATCTGATGACCCTCAGTCCTCTCCTTCATAATATGGAGGTGATTATTCCATGCCATATGTGAATTTTTAAGTGATAACTTTTAATCACTTATAAACAGTAAAGGTTTAAAGGTTTATCCAATTAGTTGTTAGATAATTGTATTACTATTATAAGATTGAGGGTATTGCAGCGTAAAAAAAAAAGTATGCAATGTTTCATATAATGTATTCTTTTTCCAAGAGCCTTGTTGGATAATATCCTTTGGTTGATGTATATTAAACTAGAACTTATCCTGTGTGCACAAAATTGAAAAAAAACACCACTTTCACTTTATTTTACTGGCCAGTGCAGACAAAGACCACACAGGTTTGAAGGATGGTGGAAAATCTTGCCTGTTGACAAGGAGAAGGATCTAGTTGTGAGAGTTTTGAATCAGGACTGAGATCTTATATTTAAATGCTTAATGTTTTTTCTTTGTGTCATACAGTTTTTTTTTAATCGAACTCTTATAGTTCTGTACACAATAAGCAAGCATGTGGAAACAGTAGACATACTTTGGCAAAGGCACCTAGTGTCTGCTATTTAATCACTTATAAATATCACTTGACACTTGCGCTCTCTTTTGTTAGACTGACAACTTAAAATGAAATAATGACCCTCAGGTGATGAAAGTGTATGAGATGTCAAGAAGGAATATTTAAGTTTGCTTTAGCAAGACTATTCTAGGTCTGAAGAATAATTGAAGTATGATGCCTCGGGGAGCCTGCTGATGAAAATATTCTAAGATAGGAGTACTATGGAAGCAGCTATGTTCTCTGCATCAGACCAGGCGTGATTTTCAGAAAGCACAAGGGTGGTACATGTGGCATATATACTATGTCACATTTGGTGTTACAGTCACTCTGGTCCTCAGCAGAGTTTATTGCATAGATTGCCAACTACCTTAACATGTCAGGAAGAAGAATTCAGTTTGCTCTGTTCTTTCACTGATTTTCTTATTAGTCTTTTCTGCAAAGATAGCATGACCTTTGCATTGACTTTTATAATCGTGATAAAAGTCTTCCTGAAGACAAGAGTTTATATTTGGAGCTAGATGTTGGGGGAGTATTTGTTGCTTCTTTGATTCTTTACTTCTTTGCCTTTTAACCCCATTGATCTTCCATCTCTCCCAGTATCAGTCTCTTCTCCTCCTGTAATGCCTTCTTGGCATCAATTTCTCTGATGTTTTCTCTCTTGCCAAGTTCCTCTTCTAAAATGATTTGGACCTTCAGTCCAGTAAGCTGCATCTCAAGAAGATTCATACTACCTATGTGTCAATAGCTTGAACCCTACTCTCCTCTGTCTTCTCACTTCTGTCTGATCTTCTTCACTGCTTTATTTTGAAATGTTATTTATGGGAAGATTCAGTGCCATAAATGTCAACAAATGCTTTACAGGAAACAGAGGAGTAATGAGAGGTTGTTATAAACTAAAGGTTCAGCTCTGGGTTTTTTTCTTTGTTCATTTTCTCTCTCCATTGGCTTATGCATTTTAGATGAGTCTAAAAATATCTTTCTACTATATGAAGTACTGACTGATCAGAACCTCAGTGATGAGGAGAGTTTGACATGTTGTAAAACAAGATCCAAATTATTCATATTATCTGGGTCATTTTTAGGTTTCTTAATAATTTAGTTTATTGTTCTTCTCTGCATGTGGCCTGACATCTTTCTGACCATTTGGTAAATTTTTTTGGATGTATCTTAGTTAGGCTTTCTATTGCTGCACTGAAAACAGCATAAATCTGCAGTGTAAAAAAAGATTAAATAAAATTAATAATAAAAAATAAAACATCATAGCTAAAAAGAAAATTCAGGAGAAAAAGGCTTATTTGGCTTATACTTCTAATTGTTCTTCACCATTAGAGGAAGCCTGGACAAGAACTCAAACAGGGTAGAAAGCCCAGAGACAGGAGATGAAGCACAGGCTATTGTGAGTAGTATTGCTTAATGGCTTGCTTCCCATTTCTTGCTCAGCCTTTTCCTTATAGGACCCAGGACCACCACCCAGGGATAGGACCATCTACAATAGGTTGGAATCTCCCCGTCAACCACCAACTAAGAAAACACCTTCCAGCCAGATCTTAGGGAGGTATTTTCTCAATTAAGGTTCACTCCTTTCAGATAACTCTAGTTTATATGTGAAGTTGACCAAGACTAGACAGCACAGAATGTTTAAAAATATATAGTTCCAACAAAAAATGGAGGGGGCAAGAAACTCATAGGTAGAATCTGAGAACTATAACAGAGTTCTCCCCACTTTGCTGAATCCCATCTACCTGATGTTTCCATCAATAGATTTGAAAATATTTACTTATGACTTTCTTTATTCTGTTTCTATAAAAAAAACTTAATATTGCTACCTCAGTGTAATTTAGAATTTGTGATAACATGAATTTGTTTTTTTTTGTAAGCTACTGCTATACATGTGTTTTCTAGACTAATCTATCCCTTATCCCCTTTGATATGATGTGGAGAGCTCTTGATGCCACTTACCAGAGAATAGGGAAACTCTGGCAGGGAGGATATTATTAAGAAATTGACCTTGGGCTAGGACAAGGAAGTAGGCTCAAGATCTTGATAAGACCCTGAATACCATGGGACCTTTGTTTATGCCTTGTTTGTTCCTTTACTACTTTGTTTATGCCTTAGAACTGGCCATATTCTTTGCATGTACTTAGAATGGTATAAAAGCAGACTGGAATAAATTAAACCTGCTTCAGCACTTGCTGGGATCATACTATAGTGGTGTCTAATTGTCTTTTCTTTCATTAATCCTTGCTCCTTCCCTTGAGACCCTGTTGACTTATTCAGTGAGCTTGGCTAATGTGAAACATGTGTTTTTTTTGTTTGTTTGTTTTGTTTTTTTTTGTTTTTTTTCTCTTTATTAGATATTTTCTTCATTTACATTTCACATGTTATCCAGAAATTTTCCCTTACCCTCCCGCGTTCCCGCCCTGCTCCCCTACCCACCCCCTCCTACGTAATGGCCCTGGCATTCCCCTGTTCTGGGGCATATAGAGTCTGTATGACCAAAGGGCCTCTCCTCCCAATGATGGCCAACTAGGCCATCTTCTTCCATATATGCAGCTAGAGACATGAGCGCAGGGGGAACTAGTTAGTTCATGTTATTCTTCCACCTAGAGGGTTNTTATCTTGCTGGCATATGCTATAGTGTTTATTTTGGTGGCTGATTATGGGAGGGATCCCTTGCAGCTGCCGTCACTGGTTGGTCCATCCTTTTGATTCAGCTTCACACATGATCTCTGTAACTCCTTCAGTGAGTGCTTTGTTCTTGATTCTAGGAAGGGGCACTGAGACCACATTTTGAACTTCATTCTTCTTGAGATTCATGTGAAACTTGTGTTTTTATTTGATAAATGTTATTAACTCTAATGATTAGAGGTGTCTGGAAATTGAGGATTTATTAACAAATTCTATTTGAATATAACTTTTTTCCGCTTGTAGAAGCTAATGACTATTTGAAAATTTTAAAAGTATAAATACTATGATACAGTAATTTAGCACATCTATGAGCCAGTAGGCTACTAGTTTCTATATCTCTTCAAACTTATGAAATTTATCTTCCTCCTGAGTTCTAGGTTTGTAACCAACTGATCCTATGATACATTTATCAAATATCTAAGACATGCAATGTTTAATGTGCCCAGTACAGAGCTATTGGTTCTTTGATATTTTCCTGCTGCAGAAAATGGCACCATTCTGACTTAGGAATCAAACCCCATCACGCCTCTTCATAACCCACAATTCAACTAATCCACAAATTTCACATTGTTTCGGGAAATACTCAAAAAAGAACCAGCACGTTTCCATACTTGTGCACCTCTCTGCCCTGTGGGGCTGGCCAGCCAGGTACTGGTGGGCAATGACCGACCTGTTCTTATTTCATGAAGACTCTGACTTAGTGCCCCAAAATTTCTCCACTCAGCTCCCTAGGATCTCACTGGCAAGTTGTTACCATGTGAAACCAATGCTTCAAGTCCTTCACATCCTTTGTCATGCTTTGCTTTCTAGCTTGAACTCAGACCAGTTGTCCTGTGAAGGAAAACACAACACAAACTTAGTTTAGAAATGAAGGTAACTCAATCTCTGGGGTTTGATATTTTCCTGGCCTTAATTCTTGCTATTGTTATTACTTATTCACATTTCTTAAATCACATAAAAGTTCCTTTGATCGTTGGAGAAGAAAAGCCCTTTGTCTATATCAGGATGATAGTGTTTCCTTCTCCATAGAGGATTATATAGATAGGTTTTCTTCCCCCTCACTATTATACTCCATTATTCAGTTCATTGGTTCCTCAATAAACTATCTCCTGCCTGTCCCTTGCTCCATTTTTCCAGGTGCTCAGACATGGTCTTACTATGAAGCCACATGTTACATTCACTTTTCATGTGAAGATATGACCAAATCAAAGACAGACCAAAGAAAAACAAATGAGTGTGTTGACTTATTTTTACACAGAAGGGGTAGTTTCAAGAGATCAGCAGACCCCCAAATAGCCTTCTCACTACTGAACCCCATCCCATCCTCGATGATTGCCTCAAAGAGCTGTATCATGCAGTGCCTTTGAAAATCATTCTTGTGCATTACCTATACTCAAGGTCCCTCGCATCTGGGAAAGAGAATAATAGCTGGATACTACGAAAAGCTTTCCTGGGGAGTGGGGTAAATAGCCTCTTTTCCATAGTCACTCTATTGTCTATCAGTTTATTGGTGTGATCTAGTTTCCATGAGATTTGGGAAAGAAAAGGCCTTCACAATATAACATTATGCTTGAAATTCAAGCAGACAGTTAAGCAAGTAAACAAACAAACAAACAAGCAAACAAACTCATACAACTCCAAACTGTCCTGAAATTTACTATGTGACAGGCTTTGATCTTCCTGCCTTTATTAGTATACTATAGCTATAGTGTAATTTTGTTCTTTTTTTTAACTAATTATAATCTATATTTTAAATAAAACTCTATGAAGGCAATTTGGCACAGAGTACTTTAAAATATACATATTTGAGGCAAGTGGTTTGAGTACTTATAAGAAGTCAAATTCATCAGAGGATATCAATATTTTCTGAAAATTATGAATCTCTGCATGTCTGAGTCATCGTGATCTAGCTAGCACCAGCATTCCTCTTCCTTTTGAACCAACCAAACTTCCTCTTTTAGCCTTTCCATAGTTACACTTCTGCTCTTATCTTATTACCAGGGAAATCAAGGTTTTCTTTAACAGCACCTTAGGCTAAATTAATAAGACAATATGTAAGCTCGAGAATTGTATTAGCATCTGACAGAAAAGTGGCAGAGAGAAGAGCAGGAAGACTATGCATCTCAGCTGAAGCCCAGAGACAGGGGTGGAGATTGGGGTGGGTGTAGTAGAGAGTCCTGAAATGTAAGAGGGAAGTCACGCTTTTGCAATGGTGTTTAGCAAGCAACTGCATGGCAGAGGTGTGGGTGTGGAGTAGAGTGCCAGAGAATGAGTAAGGAGGTCCAGAGCATCAGTGAGTCATCCCAGGCTTTGGTCAGCATCCAAAAGTAAAGCAGATACAAAAGAAGGAAAAATTAGGCTCATACAAGTCGGCAAGCCCATGGTCAGATGCTCCAAGTGCCAACTGACAGAAGGTCCACAAAAAGTTCCACTTTGCAGGAAAAGTACTGACTGGATTAGCAACAAGCTAAGCTGTCTTTGGGTGACTTAGATTTCTGAGGCATGGGTGTAGTAAGGCTCCTGGCTAGGTGAAACTATTCTCAAAAGATACGTATGCCTCAGAGTCTGATTACCATACTAGTATACAAATGGATCACAAAGGGGTGAGAATTTCTCAAGAATCTTATGGTTAAGAACACTCAATGCCCTTTTCTAAGTTATTCTACTTTGCATTAAGCTGTGTTTTTTTCAAGCTGTATATTGCTCCCAAGAAACACCTTTTTCAAGTAGCTGATTTTGTTGTTATAAAGGTTGACTGCAGCTCCTGGAAGAAACTAGAAACCACATTATCTGGCAGTCACCATCAATACATCACCAGTTAATAAGATGCATTCCTACAAATAGCAAAGAAGTCTATAAGTTTATCAGGGAGACTTGAAACTATGGTCCTATTAAGTCATATAGTATATTATAATCATATTAAAGAAATCAATCCCAAGAACTCATTGGATACACAAGACACTGTGATGACAAAGTCGCATACCAATATATCATTTGATGCCTAGGGTATGGGGCAAGAATCAGAATTGGATAAGTCCCCAGTGTTCATTCAGCCTACTCAACTAATTGCCTACCTGTCCACTTGTTTATTGGTCTGGACCTGGACCCAATCCATCTCCTGCTGCTGACCTGGCTGGCTGTGCCTGGTTACATTGAATTTTGCAGCCTTGCCCTCAAACCTGAAACCAACAGTTACCAGAAGTATCTTTCTTTTGACACCAGTCTGGCTCATGACCTTAAGTCTACAGACTTTGTCTCCGGTTACTTCTGAAGCCTTTTGAACCCTGCTGAAGCTTCTTGAACTCATATTCATTCATTTATTCATGTGTGTGTGTATGTGTGTGTGTGTGTGTGTGTGTATGTGTGTGTGTGTGTGTGTGTGTGTGCATGTGGTGTGTGATATGAGGGTTGATATCAGTAAATAAGATAGGAATAAAAGAATCTGGATTCATCTCAACTAAGCCTCCATGATATATATACTTTATGACAAATTACTGTCATTGAACCAAGTAAACTTTTTGGTTTTATTGTTGAATTCTGACAATATGGAAATACCATGTGTATTTCGCTGTTTCTATATTATCAGGACACTTATGATTAAACAAGGGGAAATTTGTCTCTGAGAAGAGAGATCACATGGTTCTGACAACTTGCCAGACCATCTTACAGGGTGAGAGTCTGAAGCCCAGACAGTGAGCCTTCAGTGGTGGGCAGAGCCATACATGCTCAGGAACAGCTTAGGAGTTTACATCCTTCAGTTTTTGTTTAAACTTCAATTTCATTCCAGGAATGCAAAGAAGACAAACTTGAGGGGGTCACTGGATCTCTTTGTTCCCTTTCCTGCTGAGGTCATATTGAATAGATAAATTCCCCCTTTCTGCTATCCACTATTAAAATGTCTCTTTGATAGGCATATTGGGGATAGGTGGTCACAGGTGATAAAAGGATCAGTATATGTTGCCACAGGGAACAGTTGTAGATTTGTGGACTACAATCCTATCACAATGCAGAACTCACTTCTGCTCCATATGTGTTCCCCTAGAGTGCAGTAACAGAAATTATTCAGCATGGCAGAACGTCTTACTCCATTATTAACATAGAGCTATAGTTAGATGAAGTGATTCATCTAAATATATAAATAATCTAAGTTTTCAGAAGAAATCTTGGGGGATTTAAAGGATACTTGGGAACTACCACTATAAGTACATCACTTTCTGGTTCATATTCTTTCCATTCCTTGCTTAACCCATATTTGTGATCAGCAGGCCTCAGTGAAGGAAGCTTGATACAATCAATCCCCCAATGTCTAACTGGGACAGGCTTCATTTCACATCCTTGTTTTGATACCTTGCTCTTCTCTGACCACCCGTGTCTGACTAATAGTGAATATTTTAAAATATCTGGGGAAGAACTGTTCTAGAAAGCTGTTTTCTTTAAAAAGCTTCTATCCTTCCTTTGATCACTTATTACAATAATTTTACTCTAAGAGACTGATGAAATTAAAAAAAAAAAAAAAAAAACCCTCTGTCTCTATGTTTTATATGTTCCTGGCCATCTCTCTTAGGACCCAGGACTAAATGAACAAGGCTTTTAGTGAGACACAAGTTTAACAGCTGTTTCCTACTTTCTGAAAATCAGCTTCTGCCAGTAATAACTGAAAGTCTGATGTGTTTCAATATCTTTATCTCTCTTAGGAGACTCTTCTCATCCCCTTTACACAGAGAAATTTGAAAAAAACCTGCCTCACCTGTGTCTTAAATGTGACTAAAGCTGAGAATCTCACAACTGTTAAAAAAAAATGTGTTTTAGTGAGAAAAGAAACAAACATGTCAGCCACGCACATGAAAAATGCTAGAATTCATACATAAAGAACCACGCTCAATTGCCATGCACCGTGATTCTACACAGACAAAATATTTTGCACGATTTTGACATGTGGGGGGAATCATGTTGAGTGTAGATTAGGGGATGGCAAGTCCCACTGGACTTGGGAATCCCAAGCAGTCCCTCCCTGCACCAGCTCCCCCAACCCCCGAATTACCACTGGTGATACGAAAAAACGTTGAATGCAGAAGAAGAGGGGAAACACTGATGGGAGTCCAAGCACCAAGAATGCTGAGTCATTTGCTCTTTTGGGGGGGGGGGGGCATTCTTAAAATTTGTACATGAAGCAAACTTCACAGGAAAAAAAATTAAAAATCCGCTTAGGCAAATCAGCCACAGATAATGACCAATACAAAAATGGATGCTAGATTCCCTGTAGTCTGGAGATGGAGTGCCTGCCTTTTATAGCCTTCCAGGAACCTATTTAAGGTCTGACTAGTGCAGTGAATCAGCACTTGAGCAATACAGCAGCGCCAAGAGAGTCTTCAGAAGAGATGCAGTGTAAGACGGAGGAGATGGAACTGATAGAAACCCTCCTCGTAGGGTATTAGTAGCGAAAGAATGGTCCATTACCACAGAATTTCAATCAGAGAAAAATGCAGACCTACTGAAGGCTTTGCTGTCTCATGGTCAATAGGGATGAATGGGTGGCTTTATGTGAAAGCAAAGATCTTGCTGAGAATAACCAAATCTTTAAAAAAAAAAAAAAAAAGAAGAAGAAGAAGAACTCATTCAAATTACTTTTGAAATAATTATTTACTACATGATTTAAGGACAATGGATTGCAAGCATTAAAGTCTACTAATGTGTTTTTAACTACATACAACATTACTGAAAGACAGCATTTCATGTCACTGACTCAGGAGTAAGAGAAAACGATATATATTTTTTAACAGACTGAATATGCAATCCAAAGATGAAATCATGGAAAAGCTTATTGTAAATATATTAAAAGACCACCAGGGGGTGCAACGGAATTAATCTCAAAGCTCCGTGTCCAGGCACCCCTCCAACTCTTGGTACACTGGATTCCAGAGGGAACAGCTCAGGGTATTTTTTTTCTTTTTTTTTTTTAATTTTGAATGTTCTTCTGCTGGTGGATGGTTGGCACCCTGCATTTCGCTGTGGAAATTTATTTCAGATTTACATTCTCTGGTTTCTGGGCAGTTTTCCCTTGTTGTACGTCCATGCTCGTGCTGTGATTTGAGCTGCAGAGCCACAAGCCCCAGCAGAGAGGCATTGTCACACAGATTTTCTAAAACAGTGCACATTCGTTTACAGGAGAGCCTTTCCTAGGACCGCTCAGGAGGTAGCGTTTTGGAAACTGAGTACCACAACTGGGAATGGTGTTTAAAATTAGACTAGGAGGGGACTTGCTTCTTAGGAAAGCTTTAGGGACTAAATGACTCAGAAAGGGAAAACTGGAGAAGCAGGCGGGTCAGCACAATAGAATGTAATTAGCAAATGCAATTAGCATCAGCATATAAATCCCTCCCTCTTGACATTCTCCTCTGCATTGCCAAGGCAACCCCTGGCAGCCTTTGCCTTTCCCACCTCCTCCACTTAAACAGCTTCACTCCCCTTTGCAGTCGCTGACTTCACCCTCCTTGGAATTGATATTAAACAGGTTGTATCTAAGTGGACTTGGGTGGGCCTGGAGAATGGGCCAACACAGGCAATGAAGCAATTGTGCAGAGACTGCAGACCTGAGGAAAAAAAATAAAAATAAAAGCAACTTCCCCGCACAAACTCCGTTAGACAGCGTTTTTTGTCACTGGGATAAACAACTGTCCTTTCCTGAGCTCTGTTACTTGCCTGTGGTAACAGAGACATTTGATTCTCAAGAAAACCCTTTGAAATACTTTTTTATTATGGACTTCTTAGGCAGGACATCATGGAAATAGACACAATAGATGAGTCTGATAATATTTGGCAGAAAAAAAAACAAAAAAACAAAACAAAACAAACAAAAAAATGTTCTCCTACTGCCTCTCATTCTCATGGCACTAAGTCTCTCACCTCACAGCAGACAGGGGTCATGGAATAGAGAAGCAGAGGACAGGATTTACACTTCTTGGGCAGACCATATAGTGACACACTTCCTCTATGTCCCACCTCCTTACCAGCATTTCCCCATAACAGAATCACATTACAAATCTAGCAAGAGATCAAGCAACCAGTTACCTGAGAATTGTCTCAGCTTTCAATGATTTCTTAAAACCTCATCAGCTGAGACCCAAGCCACAGTATACCTCTCTCCCATCTCTCCCTTTCCCTCTCTCTCCCTCTCTCCCTCTCCCTTTCTCCTCTCCCTCTTCTTCTTCTTGCTCTCTCTCCATCTCTCTCTCTCTCTCTCTCTCTCTCTCTCTCTCTCTCTCACACACACACATACACACACACACACACACATATACACACACAGAGAGAGAGAGAGCAAGAGAGAGAACACTATCTTTCTGTTTGGGTTGAATTGTCAGGAAATATTAACTTGCCTACGAGGATAATATTGTTCCAATATAATATTGGAGTGAAATTGTTATGAAACTATGAGTTTCATTAGCTGTGTGTGTGTTCATGTGAAAATGATTTGCTTACACCTGAAAAAAATAATCAAAAGTCTCAAAAATTAAGAAAATGCTATTTTATATCATAATGCCCTAGGAGATACATTACTCAGGGCGAGGAGAAACCAGTGGAGTGAGTGTGAAAGAGTAGTACGTAACCAAAGACAAATGGAGTCCCTTGTGTCAGGAGGGAAAGTGAACTTTTAAACTAATATAAGAAACTGAACCGTTGGCCCTAGCTATGGGGCAAGCTTTTCCTGGAACAATCACAGAATAGTCCAACGCCCTCTGAATGTTCCAACGCCCTCTGTGGAATGTTTCAATGCCCCAGGAAGTTGCCTAAGGTAGCACATGCCTTAACTGTTAGGTAAATTTATGGTTTTAGACTTCCCTTATTTCCTCCCCCCCCCCCCTGAGTTTGTGGTCTTTGCCTTTATAAGCTTTGTAAAATTTCAGGTCAGGGTCGACTCCCCTGTCTCTTGCATGAGATACCGGTCGTCCCGGAGCTCCGATTAAAAATCCTCTTGCAGTTTGCATCAAAATGGTCTTTCGTGATTCTTGGGGTACATGAACAGCCGTGTTTGGAGTAGGAGTCTTTCTGGTTTGATTTTACATGTGGGGAGGCAAAACATAGTCACACCTTTTCATCTTTCATAAGAGTCAAGAGTGAAGTCTAATAACAAAAGTACAGCAGTTATCTGTCTAATATTTACATGATCCAAGATCCTTTAGAATGAAGGCCCACAGACCCAGGTTACAAAAGAGTCCACGTGCCCAGTGATAAAGTGTGTGGACAGCCATGTAGAAATGCTACTGCATAGGGAAAGAGACATGGCTGACCTATGCTCACTGAAAGGGGGAACTCAGAAAGTCCTGTCTGTTTTACCTCCTCTTGGGCTTTCAGTATGGAACCTTTCCTCCCTTAAGAGATATAGGGCTAGGCTTATTCTAGAATGATTCATTTTAAGATGAAATAGGTCTGAAAAATTCTTTATGGTCAAATTTTACACAGAGAAGTGGACAGAGATTACAGTAATATAGTATAATATCCCTGGTCTTTATACACTGTATTTATAGAAAAAAAAATGTCTAATATATAGGGACATGGCTGCTGGTCTTTATGCTTATCTTGGGGCAAAGAGAATTCTATCTTCTATGACTGTCGTGGGGAAGAAAAAACAGGAGAAAGTAAGAGATTGTTTCTGGACACCAATTCCAATGTCCTTCAGAGAACTCAGCATGCCAGAATGTCTATCTTTGGAGTTATCACTTTTGGAGGCCAGGATAATTAGAGTCAGTGTTGCCCATTGTCACACTCTTCTGCCAACCTCAAATTGCTGGCTTAGTTCCTTGGCTTTGTCCCCTATGAACACAGCATGACCTTGTGTTTCCAAGAATCATGTCCTTAAGTTATAACACCCAATGTCCCATAGTAAGGACAGGTGGTAGTGTAGGCAGAGTATATTAATGTTCTTTTGAAAAGACCCAGTTGTTCCTGGATTTGTCACATTTCTTGGTCCTCATCTTCCAGATGACTGTCCAGGAGAATGTCACTACCTCCAGTGGAATAGAATAGTAAAATAATAAGTCTTGCCTCTGGTTTATCTTGACATAATACATATACACAGGACAAAAAAAAACTGTAAGTAATAAAGAAGTTGTAAATTTTAGGTATTGTGATCTGGAGATGGAATAGGGAACGTGTTCAAGAGATAAGATAATTAATTGGAAATTATCCTCTCTGTCCTTACCCATGGGCATTTTCACCCATGAACCATGAGTGATATTTTTATAGACTTATTTCATTTTTTTATGGGCCTTCTAAGAGGGAAAGTGGTGGGGAAGAAAGCAGAGTGCTAAGGGGAGTAGATACAGACTGGAAAATGCAATCCTGTGACTGCTGTAGTTAGATTTACAGAGGGAGGAAGTCCCTGCAACCAGGAGACAGGGCACCAGTGTTTCTTGTGGGCTGGGGTTCTCTAACAAGGTAGTCATCTCTGCAAAATGGGCAGAAGGCCTTGCCTTTCAACTCTGAAGGTGAAATAAAAGTTTCTTACATAGGGCAGGACTCATGGTCTTTGTAGAGCACAACCTCTTTCACTTGTAAAGGTAAATGCTCCTCCTTCAATGATCTGAGGTTGATCTCACTACTCTGTTAGTCTCTGTGAGTCACACAGGAAGAGTTAAGCAATTCACTCTAATGGCCTGAAGCTAAAGTATAGAAATACCACTCAAAATTTTTGCTAAAAAGGCTCTTCCATTAAAAAAGAATTGCAAGAGCCAGCAAGATACCTAAATAGCTAAAGTGCTGGCTACATAAGTCTGACCACCTGGTTTTTGTTTGTTTGTTTGTTTGTTTTGTTTTGTTTTGTTTTGTTTTATCTCTAGAGCCAACATGGGACAAAAGAACTGACTACAGCAAGCTGTCCTCTGACTTCTTCACATGCATTGTGGTACATATATGTGGCACATATAAACATACACAGAATACACACAATAATAAAGCATAAATGCAAGAACCATTTCATTTTAGAAATGATCGTATTATTACTTTAAGGCATTGTAAGTCATAAATTGTGGTAATTTATAATAGCCCTGATGCTGACTGAGTAATTTTTTTATTTACGAACACAATAGTAGTAATGATGTGTTTTTGAAAATGTGAAAAACTTGCAATATTTGTTTCTCCCAAGAAAAGAGTATCCTATTGTTTGTTCTATGTGAGTTAATTGTAAAATATCCTTCTAAAAATAAATAAAATTGGGGCTGAAGCGATGGTTCAATGGTTTAGAGCACTGACAGATCTTCCAGAGGTCTTGAGTTCAATTCCCAACAACCACATGGTAGCTTACAACCATCTGTAATGGGATTGGATGCTAGCATCTTGTGTATCTGAAGAGAGTGACAGTGTACTCACATACATAAGATAAATATATAAATCTTTAAGAAATAAAAGAAAAAAGAAAGTTTAAAAAGCAAATCCATAAGTGTACTGTCCCTCCCCCACCAGCATAGCTGGTGCAAAGACCAGCCATGGAAAGCCACATGTGGTGTGGCATCCATTGTCTTGTTAAGTATCACCTGAGCTACCCTGGTGTCCTGCTGTCTGCCTCTGTACATATCCCTGGACCCAGGCTCTGCCCAGTTCACCTGGCTACAGCGGGAACATCCCACAATGCTTCAGGCTTCCCGCCAAACTCCAGGCACCTGTGCAGAACCGACTGGGGGACAGGGCCTTCCCCCTAAAACCTAAGGAGAACCCTTGAATAAACTAGATGCTTTGATCCGAATGTCAACTTGGCATTTTTCTTTTCTCCCACCCTAGTTTCTCATTTTAGCCCCAGAGACCATCTTCCAGAGAACCCAGTTTGTAATGTAGAGCAACTGCAGACAGTGGCCCCCTACACATAAGCCCACTTCCTGCTATGCTTCGAGAAGAAATGTCCCAGCAAGTGAGAAAAACCAAGACAAGATCCAACCTTCAATTTGATAGCTTCATTTTACATGTCACTTAAAGGTTTCAGTTTGCTGCATCTAAAACCAGTTTTCAGTGAGTCATTTTAAGTAGTAGAAATTTGTTGAAGAGATCCAGTTATAAATTTGCTGAGATAATCTGACATATTGCCTCAATTGTTCTCACAGGCTGATTCTGTTGGAGATTTCAGCACTCTCTCTATACACATATCCCTGGCCTACTTCATTCCAGGCACTATTTTATGTACTAGAGATAGAGCTATAAACAAGACCTTGGATTTACCAAAAATTATCTATTCATATGCATCTTTTACATGTTAAATGGAATAATTTAGAAAAAATGCTTAGTGTGTTTAAAGATGTAATCATAGAATAGATGTTCTGCTTACTGTGATCAGTTCCAGTGATAAACCATTTGCCATTTCTTCTTCTTCCCCTGTCCTAGACTCTACTTGTTCTGACTAATAGTGTGAATTTTAAACAGCCTTTCATAAAGACAAGATTTTCAACTAAAACAAGGATTAATCTTTCTCAATAACTACAATGATCTTAGGTTGACATAAATAAGAACTCAGGTGCATTCTTGGGAATGGTGCCTCTCAAGGCTATATCAAGTCCCTCTAAAATATACTGTCCTGATATTGAACTCTAAGTATCTCCCATTATGCTAAATTCTAAGCCACTACTTGGCTTACTTTATAAAAAAAGTAAGCTTATTACAAAAGTATAACTCTGTATACATATAGCAATGCCTTATTTTAACTAACTTGAAGTTATTGTCACAGTAAAACATGCCTTATGCAGCATGATTAGGTAATATGTCAGATGTTCTAAAATGCATGGATTCTTTCAGATATTGTAAACTGGAATAATGAAAGAAAGTTAATTTTTTTTTTACCTTTGTTTATCTAAGAAAATACTAGCAACATTGTTCATCTTAAAATGAGAGATCTTACACATGGCACCTGAGAATGCTTTTCTTTACAGGAGCAAATCACTCCTTGTAAATCTAGCCACAGTGACAACAGCCTCCCACAGGCAGTCCTGATTAACTCTCCAGGCTCAGCTAGGCTCAATGACATCATAAAAATCAGACATCTACTGAGAGATTGTAGAATGTCTGCAGAGAATGGAAAATAAACAGGACTAAGTGAAAATCTGGTTCTATAGATAAGTCAAAATGAGATTCTACCTTTTCCACAATCTACTTAAGGTCTCTTGGGGACAGAGAATACATAATGCCATGGCTTTGGTGGTAAGAAACAGGTTACATAACAAGTGTGTATCTCTAGACTCAACAGAACAAGCTCTGCTTTTCAATCTGAAGTTAGCCTCATCAGGTCTTCAGTATCTTCCCAGTTCTGATGACTTACTAAGAAATGTGTTTTGCTTTAAAATTCATTTCTGCAAGGTGTCATTTTACCCTTATCTACTTAGCAGATTTCATTAGTGGTAAAACTCAGAGACAATACAACAGGAATTGATGTGTGATATCTATGTATGTGTTATAATAAAATGTGTCAGAGCATACTAACTAGAATTTTTCATTAGAAAATGATTTGTTACCTCATCAAATGGTCTAAAATGAAAACATAATTCTTTAGATCCTCTTGTCTTTTTCATGAGGTAATAGGCATCATCTTTACGGACCTGTGAACTGCACTGGAGTAGTAAGTGGGCTACTTAAGATCAACATTTATGTGATATTCAGAAAATAAATGAAGCAGTAAATAAAATATGAAAATATCATAAATCACTGCTGTACACTTTATTATCTTAAATAACTCAGATGGCAACTGTTTCATGTGCAAACCAAATGCAGCTACAGTGTGTGAGTCAATGTTGGCTGCATGTCCACAAGAAACTCTCTAAAGCTGTTCCTTTCTTCCGTGCAGTAGCAAGGCAAAGTCGATGGAAATCATTTAATAGCTGCTGATTTGGGTACACCACTTGTTTCATGCTGCTCCCCACCAATTTTGAGGAGGAAAACAGAACAAAATTAGAACTGAGCTGTTATGCCATTGACACGGTAATAAGTAGGAACCCCATGAAATATGGGGAAAGCACAAAGCACGAGCTCTATCACACAACAGGATTGGTTTGTCTCCAGTACACTGGGATCCAGTGCAATATTTCAGAAATGAAACATGGCCTAGAGATGTGGCATCTACGTATTTTACCTTCTTTTTAAAAAATAACTCTTTAAAATTGTTTATTTTCTCAATCTTCCAATAAAAGAGAGTTAATATATCAACTAGTGAGTATAAATCCATTAGAGTAGATACTAAACTAGGGTGCTTTAGGACCAATGCAACACCATCTCACATGGCTGGGGATTGTATGATTTACAACAGAGCCCTCCCTGAATAACTACTCAATACCAAAGAGTAACCTCTCCACTGGTTCATGTTTGAATTAGGAGAAAGTAAAGGGTCATGACAGTACCTTTCAATACAAGAGATAATTTCAGCCATCTGTGTTTTCTGTCTATCCTGTACCTTAACATAGCCTCTGTTTCTGTCTGTCCCTTTTCCCCTGTCTCCTAACTTCTTTCTCACTCTCTCTGAAGAGCTTTACCCAGTATACCAGATCTATATAAATGTCAAATCTCAGACTCAACCTCCTAAAGTGCCTGACTTTGACACTTGGCAACCGCCTCAATTAATCATATTTCATGACTGTACACATTATAACAGGAAATTGAAAATGTTATGCTTTTTTCATTATTTTATCATCCTTTTATTAAAACTTTGCCCATTTGTCTCAAGTTTCTTCCAGCATTTTCCCTTTATTTGCCTCTACATCATTGATCAAAATTGTGGTCACATCAAGAATATAAGAAGCTGAGTATTTTTTTCCTAGATGATAAAAATCATAATTTAATAAGGACAATCAATTTTGAAAGGTCACTGAATCCAATTCTTGTTCTAGATTCAAAAGCCGATAGACTATGAAAATTCTATTTGGTCCTCCAAATTAGCATTAGTCATCCCAACTCAATGACATCTCTGCCTGACAGTATCCTTAGATTTATGTTCTCAGACCCTGGGCCACTAGAAGATTAAGTTTAGAAGAAATAAATGAAGATTTATTTCAGAAATATTGCCTAATTTTATTTGCAGACAAATGATATGGATATTTCTGCTACAAATAAGCATGGCTAAAACATGTCCTTTTACTAGTCAGATGCAGGTTGAATAGGATGAGAGGGATCAACACTAAGATACATGTTATGTTCTAGTGTGGAAATAGCTGCGCAGCTAGACTCTGCACAGCTCTTCCTCTTTCCCCACTAAACTCCAGGTTTGTATCATATAATGTATTTATTAAAGAAGCTCGTTGGCCCAAACTTGTATAAGTAAACATAAAATAAGAAAAGATTTTATTTTGTCAAACAGCATCAATAAAATTTGTCACAGATCACCACAATTTAAAAGGAAATATAAGCGGGGCGTGGTGGCGCACGCCTTTAATCCCAGCACTCGGGAGGCAGAAGCAGGTGGATTTCTGAGTTCAGGGCCAGCCTGGTCTACAGCTTGTGTTCCAGGATAGCCAGGGCTACAAAGAGAAACCTTGTCTCGAAAAAAAAAAAAAAATTCATTCTTACTGATGCCCTGTCTCAAAAAAAAAAAAAAACAAAGATTATTGCTACTCTTACCAAATCCTTGTATAAGGTCACCTAGCTACTACTTGGAATGAGTAAATAAAACGCACTCATAGGCAGCTCAAAAACTAAAAAGGTAGACTGTTCAGTCCAGTTATCCCGAAACAGCATTGATATGTTTCTTTTTATTAAGATTGACAAAAAAATGCCGGGCGTGGTGGCGCATGCCTTTAATCCCAGCACTCGGGAGGCAGAGGCAGGCAGATTTCTGAGTTCGAGGCCAGCCTGGTCTACAAAGTGAGTTCCAGGACAGCCAGGGCTATACAGAGAAACCCTGTCTCGAAAAAAACAAAAAATAAAACAAAACAAAACGAAAAAAAAAAAAAAAAAAAAAAAAAAAAAAAAAAAAAAAAAAAAAAAAAAAAAAAAAAAAAAAAAAAAAAAAAAAAAAAAAGGAAATATAAGTTACTCCACTCCTCCAAAGAATGTCAAAGCCTTTGGGGACCACAATTAATTTGGACAGAAACATGATATATTTGGGAAAATATTTTAAAATTTATTTTGGAAACCTATATCAACCTTGATTCTGAATATAAACTGAATATTGAAAGAAGATGATTTAAAGCAAGATGTATATTTTTTTCTGCTTAATATTATTTATACAAAGATTTTTTAAACTTAGCATTACATTATAGATTAATGATGATATTAAAACAAAAAATATATGTTAGTGACTAATTAAACTAGTGGATTCTTTTTTAAAATCTCTGAATTATTAATGAAAATATCAATTTATGTTGAACATTCTAAACATGATAAATTAAGATGTCCTGGTTTGTAAACATGTCATTTAGTCAAATAATCTTTTATAAAGTATGTAATTGCAAGGAAATTGCAGCTGAAATGTTTACATTAAAAGTCACTATTTGTTTGGGTAACAGTATTATTAAGATTTCATGGGTGTAGCTTCTGTGTCATATATCTAAGACATTATCTTCCATCAGACATTCTGGTTTTCTTGCTCTTATAACTTTTCTTTCCCTTGGCCTGCTCTGTCCCCTGAGCACACAAGTCAAAATGCAAACATTGATGGGGAAATCTAACAGAGTTCACTGCTAGATACAAAACTACAGGAAACCAATTGCTGCTGTGAAAGGGCAACTCTGTTTTCCAAGAATATGCCAGGCGATTGATAGCCCAATCCTAGTTGGTCAGCTTTAAACATGTAACTGGGCTCAGGACCTAGAGTGCAGAAGAAGGAAAAGAAGTAAACACCATCAGAACTCAGCAGTGGTGTTTGGTGCAGGGGTGGGGTGTAACAGTTACAGAGTAAGTGGTTATAACTTAAAAGAGAGTTTAGTGGGGCACACATTAAGAGTTAAACTATTGCAAGGGAAGGGTAAAGATGAGGTAAGCCACAAGTGGGGGTTGGGGGGATCTGTTTAGCAGAACAAAGGTGTTCCAAATTTAAATAGCCACAGGGATGGAACTACTTATTGACAATGTTTCTACATGAGCTCTTAAAGATTCATATATGTGCCTTTAAAAAAAAAAATCTCTCATGAATGTTGCCTTGTACCAGGACTACAAAAGTCTGTATTATTAAAATAATTGATAAGTCTGAAATTTCTTCTACAGGGTGACTTTTCTTTCTTCAGTATAGAAGAAGACAAGAGAAAGTGCCATGATGATATCTTAAAGAAATGCTAAGAGTTCTTGTTCCTAGGAGTCCTTAAGCCATTTGTCAATCTTGGGTTGAGAAAGAAGATGGAATGAATGGAGTTAGAAACTGGGGTTCTGATTTAGACTGGGGTATTCATCCAAGAGTCTGGATGATTCATAATGGTAAGAAGAAAGTTGAAGTGTCTTGCTATGAAATTTGTATGATGCCCAGTCAGGGGGTGGGAAGGTTGAATAGTTGTTCGAAAGTATAGGTACCTTCTGAATACATTTCCATCAGATGTAGCCTGTGGTCCTGTGAACCAGTGGATCTCTAAGATGCAGAATGAAAACACTGTAGTGTGAGATCAGACCTCTCACTCTATCACCAAGATTTATATGTACTGAACCCCAGTAAGTTTTTTTTTTTTTTTATAGAAATCAACTGAATGTCAGAACTTAATCTCTCATGTATTTTGCTGCCAGTGACTGTGCCATTTAAATGTAGACTTAAAAGAACTGATTTTAGTTCTCACCCATCAATTCTATTCCTGATTTACAGAAGCAGAGTTGACAGACTAATGTAAGACCTTCTCAACAGGCTTTTCTTCTTCTTCCCTTTTCAGTTTATTCTTTCAATTTCTAAGTGCCTGACTTTCACATCCTGTACTTGATTGATTTTTTTCATGTATTCTCTTTGTTTTTTTTTCTTTTCTTTTTGATATTTTTATAATAGTCAGGTGACAGAAGCAAGGGAAAATAAAAGGTTAAGATTTTTGTAAAATCTTATGTTTTATAATTTCCTATAGTCAAGACCATAGGAAATTAGACTTTAATGAATACTAAAGCAATCTATGTTTAGTTATTCAATACTCTAAAGAAATATTTAATAGTCTTTTAAATTATCTGATGCTTTAAATAAGTGAAACAATGAAATAATTTTGATAAAGCTGTTAAAACTATTTTTTACACTTTTCTTTGACTTATATTATTTGCTAATTATTAATGACTAATATNATAGGAAATTAGACTTTAATGAATACTAAAGCAATCTATGTTTAGTTATTCAATACTCTAAAGAAATATTTAATAGTCTTTTAAATTATCTGATGCTTTAAATAAGTGAAACAATGAAATAATTTTGATAAAGCTGTTAAAACTATTTTTTACACTTTTCTTTGACTTATATTATTTGCTAATTATTAATGACTAATATTATTTAATCTCCTACTTCATAGTTTGCTTCTTAATTTATTGCAAAAATCTAGAGCTTTAGAGCTGACATATGACAAGTTTAAGGATGAATGTCTCTATTTCAATTAAGCATCATAAATAAATGCACGAGTACATGAAAACTACTTTGGGCATGCAAGTATGTGTTATCACAAGATGTTAAAGGCCTTATTTTGTACCTACTCATAAAACACACAGCTGGACCACAGACTCATATGTTATCCAGTCTGGTTGGCCTCTCACATAGTCTTGAGCATTCTGCTTGTGACAAAGTCCAGGTGAGCAGGACTCCTCGCCTAACCCAGTGAACAATTCTCGCAACTGTTGACCCTGTCCAGTGTATCTGCTCTTATTGGACATATCTTTTTTTTTTTTTATCTCAATAGCACCTATGGCATCATTACAAAGAAAAAATGGAAAATCGATTTTATTTTGTATTTGCTGTCCAAACTCAACTCGCTTTCTGAGGACCTACTTACCTTCACTTGCTTCCCTGCTTCTCCTGTTATGATCCTTAATAGCTTAATTAATCATGCCTTTGAGGATCTCAGGGCCAGGAGATGTGGCTTGAAAGTTGAGGTTTTGTTTTAGGAGAAATAGGGCAATCAATAGAAGAATAAAAAAGCAGAGACGTAAGTCTATTTATTTTCATAAAAATAGAGTGGCAGTAGCTAGCCACTCCCTTCTTTATAAAGGTTAGCAGAAACCAAAAAGAAAAAAAAAATAGAGTGGCTTGTTATATTTTGTGCAGTATTAAATGCGCATTATAATATGGAAATAGCATCATTTTGATCAGGTTTCTATAATCCTTTCTTAGGTAGATAACTGAAGCTGAAATTCTTTAGCAATAGACACAAAATGTGAAGGACAGAGGCAAAATAAACATTTCTTCATAAACGACTCTAAGGTAACTCTTCCCAAAGTTTGGCTCTTTTGGATATAACTGGAAAACTTCTAATAATGAAAATTCTGTAGCCCTGTCCTAAATACAAATCAGGAATGACTGCAGTGATGGGAAGCAGTGTGCACTGGAGCAAACCTGCCCTGTGATTCAGATGCACATTAAAATGTAAAGTACCTGAAATAATTTTTCAACTTAGAGATATGTGTGTGCATAGAAGTGGCAGTCACTCACAAACTCATGCTGTCAGTATCTGTAATCCCCAGCATGCCCATATTAGTGAGAAAGAAGAGAATATGATAGACATGAGGTATGCCACAGATAGATTGTGTATTTCCCATATAACTTTGGACAGGAAGTCTTCATAATTGTCACATCTAACTGTATAAGGGCTAAAAATGTTTCGGATGTAAGCTCACCCGTGCACAGCTGCTATGAGCAAAGGTTGAAGGGAGACAGGCATGTTAAGGCACACCTCTAATCCTAGCACTTGGGAAGCTGGGTCAGGAGATTACTGAATCTAGAGTGACTACCTAGTAAATTTTAGGAAAGCTTAGGAACAGATGAGTCTGTTTCCAAAGAAAGAAGGTAACTTGGCTCAGGATTTAAGAGAATGCACTGCTAATGATCTGTCATTCTGAAGATCAGAGTTGACATTGCACCACATATGTTGGGTTGCTCACAAATGCCGATGGCTCAAGCTCTAGGGATCTGATATCCTCTCCTGGCCTCTGAGAGCACTGCACGTACATTCACATATTCACACATAGATGCACACAATTAAAAATAAATCCAAACATAAACTAAACAAAGAAAGAACGAAGGGAAGGGAACAGTAGAGAGGAAGAAAGGAATGGAGGAGAGTTAATTCAAGAAAAGAAAAACAAGAGATAAAGAATTTTTTGTATAGTTGATAGTATTTGCTATGATTACATAATTATACTTGACCAACTGGAATACAAAAGTTATGTATTATTCCTTTTTTTCTTCCATTTTCATTTTCATTGTATTCATTCATGCATTTTCTATCTGTCTCTGACATTGCTCAAGAGTATTATAGTATAAAAATTGAAGTTTAAAAAAGTAGTAACAATTGATGGTATCAAAACTGCGAAGAAGTCAATTACATGGAAAGTAATGTGCTTTAAATTTCATAAGTTAGAGAACACTAGTATCTGTAGGAACGAGCCAGGCATGTTATAGAAGTTATGGTAATATGATGTGTTTGGTAGTGTATAGGAGGTCAGGAAAAGAACAGAGTAAAGTGATTTTTTAAAAGATTGACTATGGAATGGGGGAGTGATCAGATTATGTGTTGGAGGAAAGAGCTGGAAAGAGGCCTGGGAACACTTATACCTTGTACCATATGTCTGAAGAGGTAAAGGTGAATATTTAGGACAAGCAAGTTGAGGTTTAATGGGCTTCAAACATAGCAGACTGAGAGAAAACAACATAAGAAAAAGTACTCTTGGGGCTCAAGAATATACAAGCAGCCCTTGAGAAAACTGAATAAAAATGTTTTCTGGGTAACTGAGGAGTAACTGAGCTGTGGTAGATATATGTTAAGTCATTTCAATAAATCTGCACAAACCCACAGGAGTCGCGGGCTCATGTTACTGGAGTTATTCAGATGCAAAAAAAGCCCTAAACTATGCCTCTTGGAGTTACTTTCATTATTTTTTTCTTACTTTTAAAAAAAAAAATAATTTACATTTCTGCAGGAGGAAAGCTAAGATATATACTTCCTGACTAATCTGTATAAGGTATTTTTTAGTTAGTAGGTTTCTGACAAACACAGATGTTTATAGAATTCGGTGACATTTCAAGTCTTCTAATGAGAGGTGTCAAGGTGTCAACACCTTTTCATTGGAACTGCAAAGAATTCTAAAATGAAATCCATCAAGTGAACCACTGCTCCATGTTTATAATTTTTTTGTAAGAATACTGATTGTATACTTTAACATTCAGATTTAGTTATAAGATATGAAACAAAATGTGAATTTCAGAATAACTAATCATATATTTTTTAAAAATATATCAGTATGTACTTACATGTATAATGTGACCTGAAAACCCATCCAGTGTCATGCTATGCCTCTTCATAGTATGGATGTCTTAACTATCTGAACATATACGTGGTTTTTGGTATGGGGAATGTAGACTGCATATACCACGTGCACATATGGAAACTAGAATCAACATTTATATTGCTATTATTTTTCACTCTTTGGGGACAAAGTCTTTTATTGAACCAGAAGCTTGCTAGTCAGCCAGCCAGACTCTGAGATCTGTTCTTTTCCACTATCCCCAATGCTTTGATTACAAACATACATGTCAGTATTTTTTGTTTGTTTGTTTGTTTGTTTAGTTGTTTTTGTTTTGTTTTGTTTTGTTTTTCGAGACAGGGTTTCTCTGTATAGCCCTGGCTGTCCTGTAACTCACTTTGTAGACCAGCCTGGCCTTGAACTCAGAAATCCGCATACCTCTGCCCCCTGAGTGCTGGGATTAAAGGCGTGCAACACCATGCCCGGATAACTTTAATTTTTTTTTTTAAATCCTATTTTTAGTGATGGTTCTTAAAAGCTTTAACCTCCCTTTTAGGCCACCATCCAACAGATGTAGGATACAGGTGTGTGTGTGTGTGTGTGTGTGTGTGTGTGTGTGTGTGTGTGTGTGTGTGTTTGTGTGTACCTGCTTAGAAAGGATCTTTGGAGCAACTCCTGTCTGTGTTGTCCTGAAATCCAGTTAAGTTCACAGGTTATCAGCAGCAGTTCAGTAGAGTCAGAATACCAAACAGGAATCAGCAGCATTTGCACTACCTAACAGAGACAGCAAGGCCTTAGCCTCAGCTCCAGCAGCAGGAAGGACCCAGATTGACAAGAGGTTCTTGGCTGTGCCCCTCTAAGAGAAGCAAAGATCAGTAAAGATCCGAGCCCCACAAGCAAGCCTAGCTCGGCCTCTGACACTGTCTGAAGAGTCCTTTATACTCTCTCCATGCTGGGCGTGGTGGCACACGCCTTTAATCCCAGCACTTGGGAGGCAGAAGCAGGCGGATTTCTGAGTTTGAGGCCAGCCTGGTCTACAAAGTGAGTTCCAGGACAGCCAGGGTTATACAGAGAAACCCTGTCTCGAAAGAATAAAAAAATAAAAACAAAAACAAAACCAAAAAAAAACTATACTCTCTCCAAACATCACTAGTACTCCATCTGTCTTGTCTCAGCAAGTGTCTTACCTCAGCAGAAGCAACTGTCTCTGTTGACATCACTTTGCCAATCAACCTGAATCCATGGAAGCAGCAAAAAGCTACAGGAAACCACCAGAAGATTGTTTTTGCCAATTTCTCTCTATGGAGTCCCTACAAATGGAGCTCAACTATGCAATGTAAGGCAGACCAACACATGCGTATTGTTAGGAAATAATCCTTCATAATGGATCTTTTCATGTGTTTACTTTAGCAGAGCATCCTTTCTCCTGTGTCTGCTTTAATGAAACTTTCCTTCATGAGCCTGCCCTAGTCTTTCACCTGTGTCTACTTCTGCTACATATACCTTTACATGTTTGCCCCTGCAAAGCACCATCCAACTGACTTTCCAAAGAACCCTTCAGTTTCCAGTAGGCTTGAAAGTCATAGTTCTGATATAAAATGCAACAGGAATGAGGTATATGCACACATGTTACAGTCTTTTTTCCATGCTATTAAAAAAAATCAAAACAAAACAAAACCTACCTGAAAGTGTATAATTTGTTAAGAGGTTTTTGTGAGAGCACCTAGTTTCAGAAGTCAGGAAGAAAAATTGTAGTGCTGGTATGTGGTCAGCATCTGGTGTGATGCTATGGGTTGCAGGATATAGTTTGGCAAAATGTCATCTCTATCTGTTTCCATCTATGTCTATGTCACATAACAAGTCAGAGGAAAAGTACTAATGAATTCTTCCTTCCTTTGATTATAAAGACAGGAATGGTCTCATGGGAGCCTCATTACTCATTATTTTATCTAATACTAATTACCTCTACAAGCCTTTCTTGCAAGTACAATTAACATATGAATTTGGGAGACTGTGTTACCAATAATGTGCAAGTATGTGTTGGGCAGGTAAGAGAGAAAGAGAAATGGGATATGTTGAGAATTATGAAGGGAGCTGGAAATGGAGACACATCAGAAAAGAGGAATAGCCTGTTATAAGTAGCTCCACTTAGGCCATGGTAAAGTCCTGACAGGTGCTGCCACTGGAGTGCCATGTCTGGGTCCACGGCCATGCAAGAGTCAGTGTAAATGTCTGTGCTTTATATTACAACTATAGACCATGGGGATGTTCCTGGTATGGGAAGCTACCTAGGAATACTTGGATATCTAGGGACTGTGGGGAGCCAGCCAGCCCCTCGCTGGCTGTGGCATTCTGGAGAACTGGTGCCCTTTTCATTGGTGGCAGCCCTTGGGAGAGCAGACCCTGTGCCTCAACCAGGCCGCACAGAGTAGCTGGCCCTGGTGTTAGGGGTGCAGGTAAGCAGGCCCCTAAGAGCGAAAGCAAGGGAGTGCTGACCCTACCACTCCTCTGCTGTGAGATGCCCTTCAACCCCTCACCCCTCCACATGAAGCAGTTGGGAGAGCTATCTACAGGTTCATTGTGAAAGCTGGTAAGCTGACCCCTGCTGGAGCCTCAATACTCCACACAGCCAGCCCCGCCCCTCATCTAAGCAGCATTTCAGAACTGGTCCTGGTGGAGGTGGCACAAGTGAGCTCTGGGGAAAAGAAAGCAGGAGTGCTGGCACCACCACTTGTCTGTCATGAGGTGGAGTGTGCTGGTGGTAATGTGACCCCTCTTCCTGCTAGCTGCCATTGTCAGGAGATCTAGCCCTGATGTCTTAAGAGCAAGAGATCTGGCCCTGTCTCTAGTTGATACTGACCTCAGCAGACCGGCACATTAGAGCTGGGTCTGGTGGAGGGGGTCTGGGTGAGTTGGTCCTGGCATGAGAGCAGGGGAGAGCTGACCCTGATTTTGTACAAATGATAGCATTGGGTGGACCTAGTTAAGGCACTCTTGAGGCAGATAATGGAAAGACAGCAGGTTGACTAGCTCATCTACCATCCAGGCCCAGATTCAGGCCTTTGACTTGGCTCACCCCAAAATATGCAACGTTTGTAAACTGTTGGGGCACACAAAAGGACTCTTCCTGCTCATCCAAAGCTGCAGGAGCTACATAACACAGGATAACAATATAATAACTGGGAGGAGCCCACTGAAGATCTAATGTTGACATTGTCACAGAAGCCAGAGACATTGAATCAGACTAATGACTCATTGCAATGAACATTAGCAAGTGAAGAGGTGTGGACAGAGGAATATTTTGTGGGGAAATGTGCCAACTTCCATGATGAGATATTTCTCTCTCTCTCTCTCTCTCTCTCTCTCTCTCTCTCTCTCTCTCTCTCTCTCTCTCTCTGTGTGTGTGTGTGTGTGTGTGTGTGTGTTTCAATTTGGGTAGGCCAGGTTGCAAGGGCTGAGGGTAGATATGACAGGATTGGGAGATGAGTGGTACTGGGATGCATGATGTGAAACTCACAAAGAATCAATAAAAAATTAAAAGAAAAGATTGTTTTTTAACAAACAACAGTAGCAATTGGCTCTGGTGTTTAGATAACAAAAGATTTAGGCAAACATTAATAAATAACAAATAAGCCATTTATTATAAGATTTTTTTCTCACATAATATATTAGAATTGCAGTTTCCCCTCCCTCTACCACATTCAGTACCTCCCGTTCAGATCTATTTTCTTCCCATCTCTCATAGGGAAAAACAGGTTTCTGAGGATAATAATAAAATGTAATATAATAAGAAAAGTAAAAACAACTAACACAGTGGAATTCAACAAGACAAACAAACAGAAGGATAGAACCCAAGAGAAGACAAAAGAAATACAGACCTACTTGTTTCCCCACACTGGAATCCCATAAAAATACTTAACAGGGAGCCATAATGTACTTACAAAGTACTTGGTGTAGAGCCATGTAGGCCCTGTGCATACTGCCTCAGTCTCTATGAGTGCATATGAGCTTTGGTCATGTTGATTTAGAGGGCCTTGTTCTTGGTATCCTCCAATCCCCCTGGCTCTTACACTATTTCTGTCTCTTCTTCCACAGGGTTCCCTGAGGGGAGGAATTTAGCAAGGCTATCCCACTTAGGGTGGAGTGATCCAAGGTCTTTCATTCTCTACAAATGTCTGGCTATGGGTCTCTGTATTAGAAAAACACTTTATTTTTGTTTCAATTATGAAATGATTATTTTAGTTGTGAGTATACAATTGTGGGAAGCCAGATCTTCAGTGATTCCCACCATAAAGACCAGATAACACCTTGCTAAGAGCCAAATTGCCCCCTTCTGAACACTAGGCTGACCCCAAGACTACAGAGCCTTATCTCAGTTAAACACTTAGAGCAATAAGAAAGTGCCTGCATTCCGGGATAAATCAGCAGATATCTCAAGGCTGCCATCCTCCTCCTTCCAGACATCCCTTGCCCTGGAGTCTTTGTCCTCCCTCCCTGACCTCCCTATACCCTCTCTTTTGCTGTATGTATAAAACTGAGCATTTTGCCTAAGTAAAGTGAGACCATGACAAAAACTTCACAACGCATGGTCTCTTGCTTCTTTCTCTCCCCACCCGTCCTTTCTTGCAGACAAATGGTCCTCCTCGACCCAACAAAATAACTTAGTCCTGCTGGTTCGGGGCATACAATGTAGCCTTTTGGAGATCAATTAAAATAGAGAAATAGTAAAAAGAATATTTTATTTTGCTTTGTTGTTTTATTCTATTTCTAAAACGTGTAAGATGGATTTTATTTTTCTCTCATATAATAATTAGGAAATTATTGGAGTGGGGATGGTGCAGCCACTCTGGAAGTCAATATGTAGATCCCTCACAAAATAAAACTAAAAATGTAACAAATAGACTAGTTATACCACTCCTCAGCATATTCCCAGAAGACCAGACAACCTGATCTACAGATACTTGCTTGGCAATGTTAATTGTACCCCATTCACTAAAGTTAAGAAATGGGAACAATTTTATTCAACAAATGAGTGAAAAATAAGAATTTAATACATATAATTATTGGAATTGAATATATATATATATATATATATATATGTATGTATATATATATATATATATATATATATATATATATATATGAATACTATTCAACTGTAAAAAAAAATAAAATCATGAAATTATCAGATAAAGAGATAGACCTAGAAAATATTATATTAATTTAGTTAATTCTGGATGAGAAAGACAAATGTTACATGTTCCTTCTCAACTGTGGATCTTAACTCCAAATTTCCAATGTGAGTATCTAAGATGGAGTAACCATAGAAACCAAGAAAGTATAGTGTGAAGTAGAAACTAAGGGTCCTTTGGAAAGTTAGTTAGATGGCGCTGTGCTGGGGCAAACACTTGAAGGAACACTTCATTAAAGTGGACACAGATGTGAAAGGCTAAGGCAGACTCCTGAAGGAACATTTCAGCAGCAGACAGAGGAAAGAATGTTCTGCTAAAGCAAGCATGTAAAAGGACTTGTGATGAAGGATCCTTTGCTAAAAAATTCTTTGTATTGGTCTGCCTTACACTGCATAGTCTAGCTCGATTTGTCAGCCTCCATAGAGAAACTCATCAAAAAAATCTTCTAGTTGGGTACTGAAGTCTCTTGCTGCTTCCACAGACTCAGGCTGATTGGATGCATGTGCTGAGGGAAAACCTGTGCTGAAGCAAGGCTTGTGGAGAACATGGGGTATTTGGAGGATATAAATAGGAATCCATGGAGTGACAGAGATAGAGCTTGGCTTGCTTGGTACAGCTTGCTTTGCAAAGTTTGTGGGTCATGCTTGTTTGCAGATCTTTGCTTCCCTGAGAGAGGCACAGCCTAGAATTTCTCCTAAGTTGCTGCTGGTCCTTCTGCTGTCTTGAGCTTAGGCCGAGGCTTGACTGTCTTAGCTAGTTAACACCACTGCTTCTGATTCCTGTTGGCTATCTGGACTCTATTTAACTGGACTGCTGCTGTATCCATGAAGCATTTGTAAGTGGATCAAACTGCCGCTCTCTGCTAATCTTTGAACCAAACTGTTGATTTCCAGACAACACAAATGGGAGTTGCTCCAAAGAACCTTTTAAATGGGTGCACTTCCCCCTAAATCCTTTTTTCCCACTACCTCTGGTGGGTGGTAGGCCACAAGGGAGGTAGAAGCTTTTAAGGACCATCATTAAAAATAAGGTTTGCGACAATTAAAGTTACAATAGAGCAATAGTTCTCAACCTATAGGTTGCAAACCCTGTGGGCATTGAATGGCATTCACAAAAGTTACCTAAAAAAGACCACCAGAAAACATAGATAATTACACTATAATTCATAACAGTAGCAAAATTACACTTGTAGAGTAGAAATGAAATGACAAACTATATTAAAGAGTTGCAGCATTAGGATTGTTGAGCACCACTGGTATAGAGGGACCATGGCTGGGACAGGGGCCATGGGAGGATTAATAAGATGCAGGAGATATGATGTGGGAAAAAGAACTGAGAAGGTTATCCAACTCATGTAGGAAGGAAGTTCAGTAGAGAAAGAGAAGAAAAGGAAGAACAAATAGCACTAAGGCTCTTTGATAAAGTCTCAAGGAATGATATTATATACTAATATTAAAACAGATATAAAGAGCTGGGCGTGGTGGCACACACCTTTAATCCCAGCCCTCAGGAGGCAGAGGCAGGTTGATTTCTGAGTTCGAGGCCAGCCTCGTCTACAGAGTGAGTTCCAGAAAAGCCAGGGCTATACAAAGAAACCCTGTCTCAAAAAACAAAAACAAACAAACAAACAACAAAAAAACCAAAACCAAAACCAAAACCCAAAACAAAACCCAGATATATGGAAATTAACGAGCTTGGGCTGACAATGTTCCTCACAAGAACTATAGACAACCATAACATGAGTCTAAGCACCATGTGTGAGAAATGGTTTGTCAGTGTGACCCAAGAGACTCCCAAAACAAAATGGATTAATTTAGAACTAGTATTTGGTTGCCTCTGGAAAGTTGAGGATGGAATCCTATTGACAAAGAAACTGTAACCTTGGGATACAGAACTCAGAGGTTTTAAGTCTAATCTGACCTGAAATATTTCTTGTGATCCTGATTCTACTGTTTCAGAAAACACCATTCAAACTAGCAAAGGATGGAAATAATTAGATAGTACTGCCCAGCTGTAGCTATGAATTACAAAAATCACAAACATGGAAGATATGTATAAAGGTTCAATAAGTAGCTCTCACATGTCATTGGGAACCAACACCTGTCTAAGTGTTCTTAAGGCCCATTAAACAGTAAAGAAATAATGCATGGTACTGAATACCTAATTAGTTTCCTGGGTGAGTGAAGTCATGGAACTTAGAAAAATAGTTTACTAATACCACTCTGCTAGAACAGCATAATTTCTTGTTATGTTCTGAATCACATTCTTATACCCATAGGTTAATATTGCTACCATCCCTCATCAAAGAATCCTTTCTTTACAGCAAGTATAGATTATCACACAAAACCACAATGGAACAATGCAGAGATCAATAGGTCTTGGGGAGTTCAGCATCAATTGATTCATCTGCTGCAGAGCTCCTGCAAGTTTCTTAAGGAACATTCAGGCAGAAAGGCTGTAAGAAAGAAAGTACAGAAAGAAAGTCTGGCTGTGAAGACAAGAATAGAATAATGGTAGTATCTATGGGCATACTGATTTAGAAGAGAGAACATTTTTAAAGGTCCCACCATAGATAAATAACTACAGGCAGCTAAAAACTGCTGGAAGAAGTAGACTTAGTTTCACCCAGAGCTGAAGAGTATTGGTTTTCCAATGCAGAATGATTAGACTTTGTCTTAATTAGGATTACTATTGCTATGATGAAACACCATGACAAAAAGCAAGCTAGGGAGGAAAGGGTTTATTGACTGACACTTCCACATTCTGGTCCATTTCTAAAGGAAGTCAGCACAGGAACTCAGAGAAAGCTAGAGGCAGAAACTAACGCAAAAGCCATGCAGGAGTGCTGCTTACTGACTTGCTCAACATGGTTTGATCTACCTGCCTTATTAAAACCCAGGACCACTAGCCCCCCAAAATGGCAGAACATACAATTATTTAGGGTATCCTCCGTTAATCACTAATTAATAAAATGCTTTCAGGTAACTGTAGCTTCTGTCAGGGTGGCCTAAAACTAGCCAGCAAGCATTGAAACTATATACACAAAATTAACAAAGATTGACTCAGTAGGTTGTATTAATACATGTTCATGCATGCACATTCACACATATATATGTGTGTAACAATAATAATTAAGGTTACCAACTTGAAAGACAGCATTGAAAGAAAATAATGTAATCCTATTTCAATTAATAATATAATTAAAAATAAAGAATGAAATTTAAAAAGATCTATGTAAAAGATATTTTGGCACAGAAAGGGAGAGAGGCTGGATAATTATATACATTCTGGACATATTTTGAAGTTTTTCAAGAGGGTTTTAAATGTGAGTCTGATAATAATAGTGTTTTCATGGTGACTATTCCTGCCTACTCATGCTGGAAAATTATTTGCATAAACTCCTGACTATAAAATGTAACCTGGGTGAAACTCTTACCATATGATCCTAACTATTTCAATCTGTGGTAATAAATTTTAATGTGTATATTTGGTCTAGTGACTTATATATTTAGACCCAAACTAAACAATAATGATTCCATAGCTATGTTTGCGGTGGCAACAACTATATGTCTCAGAAAAAGGTAGGTATAAAATATTTTTCTCCGGTAACTCACTCCAAAAAGTATAGGGTCACAAAAAAATAATAAAATATGTGCACATTATTTTCACCTAAACGGCAGCATTTTTTACAGGTTAGACACATTGTCCTACTATATTTTTATCAATAGAACTTATCAGAATTATGATTAAATTATGATTTGTATTTGTATATAAATTTTCATAGAGAACACACTCACGTGTTTCCAAACACAATTGTTGTTTTTAATACCTGCTTTGTACCCTGCTTATACTAGAAGTCATCCAATAGAACCCTGCCACCTCCATTAAATTTCCTTCATCATTGTGGTTATTAATGACAGTTCTGGTATATACAGACTCACATTGCTTATTAAATAAGTACAAAGGACACTTATTCAATCTTTCACAAATTTCATTTTTACTACATTATTCTATCTATACTTTTTTCTTTTTACTTCCATGTGCCTTAGTTATAATTGAATACCAGATGCATTTGGGCTCAACACAATAAAACTCTATAGATATAAGCTTCTGAAAGAGATCCGAATTCTAAAATGATAAAGGTTTGTGTTTGTTTTAAAATATTTAATCCAGCATTTTTCAGTACATAAAAATTGATGTATGGATTGCCAATAATTTATGTAATTCTATATTGTTACTTTTAGGAGTTAAACCTGTGTGTTTAAAAATGGGAAGGTAAGCCGTAAATAAATACTTGAAGTGATATTACTATGTAGAGAAATTTGGATTTATCAGAAACTTTTTATCAGATTATCACTCACAGGACAAATATTTTTTCAATTATTCTTTGCTTCTTAAATCTTTTTAACATGTCTTTGTCATAGGTGGCTGATAGGCAGCTACCACAGGAAGTCAACTTGTTTGGCCCTTTGCTACCTACCTGCCATGGAAAAACTAGGCATCTTGAGAAGTGAAAATAAGAAAATCCTCTAAATGAAAGTCATCTGCCTCTGAAGGGACCCACACTTTTCTTGCATTGGGAGTCTCCTTGAACAGGGGAACTGGGCAAAGTATTGTCTGTCTGCACCTGCTTATTTGGTGGCTTCTCTTATCAAGTTGCTTCTATTGACCAAGCTTCCTGCACATAACTCCCCAAATCCTGGATAGCTTGAGAGCTGAAAATACTTTTCATGTGACTGGGCAAGATCTTGGCTCTGCCTGGCTGTTTTTATCTCATAGACACACTTGTAAGCCCAGGAAAGATCACCTGCACTTAATGCATGGGACAAAACCTTCAGGGACCATTATCTGAATGACTTCACTGATTCACACTGTTGAAAAAAAAAAGCCTTTTATTTATGCAATTAATATCTGTGACTTAAAAAAAGTGTCACCAGAATATCTAATTGGAAAAAATGTTTTTATACAAATCATAAAATCAGTTTAAACATGTATACAATGAAAAGGGCTGTAAAATTATGTTTTAAAACAGCAGCATCTGAAAATCTATCAATGCTCGAACCATATTATTTGCTTTATCCAGAGGCTGAATAAGATAGGAGGAGCAAAAGGTCAATATATGCAGAGGGATGCTTCTTCATGGCCAAGTGAACTGTGAAGCAATAGTATGAAATATGCCTGGAAATACTCTAGTGCAAAGTTAAGTCAAACAACACATCTAAACTCATATTTCAATATTGGACATGTGTGCCCATCTAGAGAAGACTGTAGCAGAACCTTCAAGGAGGTGGATAATTTTAGGCGCCATGCTCTTCAGAGATAAACCACTGAATCACAAGTGCACACAGCATCGTTATAGAAAATTTGCCATGAAACAGTCTTGTAAGCTGCACATCATACAAGGTATTCACAGGCAGGAAACAAAGTCAACAAAGGCAACATCTATGAAACGTTGTTTGTTGTATCTAAGTGGATCTATCCCTTTTTTGAAGAAAACAAAATTAAGGATTATCCCTGTCTAAAAATGGTCATTGATCTATATTGATGTCAGCAATTGTAACACACATCCTCAGCTACATGTCAGGTTGTTTTATTAAAACAAAACAAAACAAAACAAAACAGAACAAAACAAAACAAAACAAAACAAAACACTAAATCTAGTGAGCTCAGTTATTCTACAAAGTACATTTTTTTCACTGCAAGGATTGTTGATTGGGGGAATGGACAGGGTCTTCTGTTAGTGTCCACACAGATCCATTATAAAAGATATTATTTCTACAATATTTTGGAGTCTATGACTGCGATGGATATTACACGGGGTGCTAACAGAAGCAGTCCTATTAAGATCTATACTATACTACATATCATGATAGCAAATGATGATGCCCAACAGGCTCTCAAGCAAACAATAGAGGGCTTCAGAAATCTCTTGGCTTTGACTCCAAATTCCCACCTCTTCTTTGAGACAGCACCCCCCCCCAAAAAAAATTTGCAAGTTTATTGAACCCTCCTTGATACAAGACAGAAGTAGAGCTGGACCTGGGTGATATTATACCTGGAGAAAGATGTGGCTGAATCTATTCTCAATCCATTGAAGCCTCCTTTGTTATTTGAGTACCCTGGTATCAACTGAATAAGCAGCAATGGCAATCACAGACTGTGAAGGTAGTGCACCTACACGTAGGTGACGTAACACAGTGGAATGCTATTATTTCCGACCCCTTTATCATGTCCATGTTAAGCTAAAGGATCTGAAGCCACTACCACTGGCCAAACAGCTTGGCCTTCTGTGACCTACTGAGTGTTTTGACCATTTGCACATTTTTTATAAATACTCATGCCTTTATCTTAGAGGAATTCTTTCAGTAATCAGCCCTATGAATCTCCAACTTCACAGAAATCCAGAATATATAATAAAGCAAAGTCACCCATGGCTCTACATGCCAAAGACACAGTCCAGAGCTCGACTGGGGCAACCTTTATCTGAGTCTTTTGAATTCCAGACATTATCTCTCAAAGCATGCGCTTTAATATTCAGAATTCCAACACTGGACTCTTTTAAACGCCCATGTAATGGGAGATTCATTTGCCTAGCTGGGCCCAGCGAGCTGGTTTAATTGAGAGGCCTAATGAATACAGCAAAGAACTCTTACTTAAATTACAAAATAACCCTTAAGTTCCTTCATGGTTCACCATCTTGCTCATAAAATTATAATTCTCTTAATTTGAGGCTTTTTAGCTGATACATGCCTCACAGAAATATGAAAATACCCTCATGGTCCCTTTCATACAGTTAAAGTATGTATATTTTGGTAGGGGGCTGCCTCATTGCTATGATTATAGAATCTGGTGATATATTTGATCTTTGAATAATACATCCTCCTGGGAATTTTAATTTCTATCTCCACTCTATAATGTTATTATATCAGAAGTAAGGCAAAGACTCCTTTGGCTCCATTAACTAAGGATTTCCCAATGGTCCAGGAGCTTAATTACTGTAAGTAGGAGCCGTTTGAGATGAACCATACTCTACCTAAAATGCCTTTGTTTATATTTAGGTTATAGGATATGTGTATCTGATTCAGGGTTGCCTTAGAGGTCCTTTTTAGTAAATTAAAGTTAATTTTTATGGTTATTGCTATGACATTACAAGCTATCAAGAAAATAGAGAGCCCCACAAATAAAATAGAAATGACATTCTGATAATAAAATGAAATTGCCACTGTATTCTACAGTGATGGAAACAGATAATCTTTGCTTAGTAATCACATTGTGGGATAGCCAACATCAAAAAGCAGAGTCCTGGTAAATGCAGCTACACAATAAGCTGCTGACTACCTACTGGTTTTGTTATTTATGGTCTGGATGCCCTCAATGTTAAGGCCAAAGGCTCAAATTTTCCATGTCAGCCATTGTTTCTGCATAGCAAACACAGTGCTTCACATTCCAGGGAATTTGGCTAGCCTAATATGCCTTACAACTAAAGAATCTCTATGGAACACCAGTGACTGTAAAAAGAGATCTTCAGCTAAATTTTTGGGCCTGCCTACAAGCTAATGCTGTTCTCTAGTCATAGTTAATTTTACCAATAAATAATGTTGCAAATCACTAACGAGAAACATCTACATCTGAGCATATCATTTAAAACCTATTTGCAGCAGATCCTCTCTTACCAACCGTATAGACAAAATATTGGATTGTAGAGAACACTCAGGTCCAGGCACACATAATGTTTTTTTTTTTTTTTTTTTACTTTTTTTTATTAGATATTTTCTTAATTTACATTTCAAATGCTATTCCGAAAGTCCCCTCCCCCCTCCCCCTCTCTGCTCCCCTGCCTACCCACTCCCACTTCTTGGCCCTGGCGTTCCCCTGTATTGGGGTATATTAAGATTGCAGTACCAAGGGGCCTCTCCTCCCAATGATGGCTGACTAGACCATCTTCTGTTACATGTGATGCTAGAGACACGAGTTCTGGGGGTTCTGTTTAGTTCATATTGTTGTTCCTCTTCTAGGGTTGCAGACTCCTTCAGCTCCTTGTGTTCTATCTCTAGCTTCTCCAATGTGGGCCCTGTGCTCCCTCTTATGGATGACTGTGAGCATCCACTTCTGTGGGAGTCAGCTATATCAGGGTCCCTTCAGTAAACACTTGCTGTCCTATGCAATAGTGTCTGAGTTTAGTGACTGATTATAGGATGGATCCCCCGTGGTGGGTTAGTCTCTGTATGGTCCATACTTTCATCTTAGCTCCAAACTTTGTCTCTGTAACTACTTTCATGGGTATTCCGTTTCCCACTCAAAGGAGGAATGAAGTATCCACACATTGGTCTTCCTTCTTGATTTTCATGTGTTTTGCAGATTGTATTTTGGGCGTTCCAAGCATCTGGGCTAATATCCATTTATCAATGAGCGCATATCCAATGACTTCTTTTGTGATTGGGTTACCTCACTAAGGATTATGTCCTCCAGATTCATCCATTATTTAGTCTTTGGTTGTGTCACTGATGTGCTGAGCCACGCTCTGCCACATTGGACCTCCTTGTTATTGGTCAAATTAAAACAGTATCAAAAGTGTTAATGTCACTATCCTTAACTATGTATCAAGTAAATCTTGACTTAAAACAACAACAGAAGTGCATGCCTTAAATCTTAGCACTCGGGAGGCAGAGGCAGGTGGATTTCTGAGTTTGAGGCCAGCCTGGTCTACAAAGTGAGTTCTGGACAGCCAGGGCTATACAGAGAAACCCTGTCTCGAAAAACCAGAAAACCAAACCAAACCAAACCAAACCAAACCAAACCAAACCAAAACAAAACAAAACAAAACAAAACCAGCAACAGAACCACTGAAAAGCAAGCTTCTATGCTCAGTTTTGCCATCAACATCTTTAAGAGGTTCTGTGTCAATATAATATCCATATACAGGACCGACATCAATGCCAGTGTATAAATACTTTATAAAGTTTTCCTCAGGACCAAAGATCATTCCGTAAAATGCTTGACTCATATCTCCAAAGCCTGTAAACAAGACACAATTGTGCACACCTGAATCCCAGCACGGAGTAGACTGAGACAGGAGGATCAGAAATTGAAGGGCACCCTCAACTTCATACCAAGCTTGAGGCTCTCCTAAGCGACATGAGAGCCCACTTCCAACATATAAAAGGATAACTCAGCTCTAAATTATGACTACGTAGACCTGGACAAAGCCTTGCCTTAACTCAGACAACATCACACCACAGCGAAGTCTCACAATTAATTGTGACAATTTTTCTTATTTTTCTTACCCAGTGATGAGTAAGTAGGTATGATGTGCATGTAAAGGAGGTTAATAGATCTGCGGAAGTTACAAGACATCTTTCAATTTCTCCTTCTACATTAAGGTCTGGTCTTGCCCTAAGGTTCCCTTGCTTGCACAGCAAATACTTTTAATGAGGACTTGAGGCAAGTTGCCAATCTACCTCATTAGTTTATAAACTGAATTATTTAAAACAGTAGTTAGTAGATAAATAATTTAATTAAAATAATTGAAATTTTCAATTAAAAGTTGATTTTGAAGTTCATTTTATGGTCAAGGATGATGGTGCACACCTCTAATCTCAGTTCCCTTTAAGCAAGAGCAGGAGTCTATCTGTGAGTTAGGGCCACCTTGGTGGACATAGTGAGTTCTAGATCAGAAAGGATTGCATACTGAGATTCTGTCTCAAAAATAGTTTTCTAGTTATCCATCCTTTAATGTCTTTATGCATTCTGTGACTACTTGCTGCCCTGCTGAAATTACTTCACACAGAGAGTTCTAGAAATGTAAGCCTTGGAATGTCCTCAGTTACTTACAGCCTTGATTATTGCAAGAGTCTTGTGCAATGTATCATAAGTTATTTACCGAACTATGGTTAATCAGGGAGTAATATGTAACAATCTTGGGGAGGAAAGGTCATTTACAACCTATAGTAATAGTGTTCTAAGTGGGGTGGGAAATTCCTTTAATCTCAACTCTTCAAAGGTAAAATCAGGTGGATCTTTGCGAGCTCAAAGCCATCCTGGTCTCCACAGCAAGTGTCACAACAGCTAGTGTTGGTTAAATAGCAGAAATCCTGTTGAAGAAGAAAAAGAAGGAGAAGGAGGGGAAGGAGGAGGAGGAGGAGAAAGAGGAGGAGGAGGAGGAGGAGGAGGAGGAGGAAAATAAACGACAGAATGAAAGAAAGAAAAGAAGGAAGGAAAGAAAAAAAGAAAGAGGGAAGGAAGAAATGAAGAAAAGGAGGGACGGAGGGAAGGAGGAAGGGAGGGAGGGAGGGAGGGAGGGAGGGAAGAGGAAGGAAGGAAGGAAGGAAGGAAGGAAGGAAGGAAGGAAGGAAGGGAGGAAGGAAGGGGAAGGAAGGAAGGAAGGAAGGAAGGAAGGAAGGAAGGAAGGAAGGAAGGAAGGAAGGGAGGGAGGGAAGGATGTCAACAATGTTGTTGGGATAACTGAGAATCTTCAATACTGAGAGTTCCTAGGTGTGTTTATCTTAGGTGTGCTTATCTTTAAGCGAGGACTGGGTACTTCATGTCATTTATGGATATGTTTATAAACCAATAGCAAAATTATCTGAAGAATAATTTACAGCAAAGAATAATTGTGGCAGTGTGATAGATAGATAGATAGATAGATAGATAGATAGATAGATAGATAGATAGATAGATAGATCTTTTTCAAGTATGACTGTATGTGTTTCTCTACCATGGCACTGTTAATATTTAAGGAACTTGAAGCAGTGTAACTTGTGTTACAAGGTCATACTCTATGTCCTGCTCTCCAGAAATCAACAGCAGCTCTCCACATTCCCACCCAAGTTTTATGAACCAAAAATGTGTTTAGACATTGCCAGAGTCATCTGGCAGGAAAAACAGCTGAAATCTAAGGATCAGAGGGCATGGTAATCTCTTTAAAAGGGGAATATGACAGGTTTCATAATGAAAAAACAAATATTTTAATAGACAAAATTCATTTCATTTAAGAATATGAAAATATTCACATGTCCAGGCACACAGTATAAGATAATCTGCAAGCATTGTTCTTCACGATTGCTGTTGGTCTCTAAACCCTCCTAATCATGCAGTTCAGCACTGGAGAAATAAGCTGTGTGGTCTGAAGTTTTTATGTTGTCCTAGTTATAAACTGTATCATATATCTACAAAATTGTAATTTTTTTGAAGGTCTTACAGCTGAAGAAATGGCTCGACGCTTATGAGCACTTGCTGCTCTTGTACAGGACTGGAGTGCATTCCAACCTTGATTCTATGTGAGGCAGCCCACAAGCGTCTGATACTCTGGTTTAGAGAGATCTATTGCCCTATTCTGGCCTCTGTGAGTACCCTTATACATGAGTATATGCTCACACATAAACACACACATGCACTTAAATTATATTAAAAAAATCTTATAAAAGAAGACTTGCCTAAATTACAGAATAATGTGTATTTCTTGTTCTACATTTCCCATAACTTAGACTCAGGAGACAAAGTAATTCATTCTGTTCATGATACTGCTTTTCAAATTTTTTAACTTCAATTCATGGCTGGGCTCACTCTGAGGTATGCCATGTGAGTTTGGATTTGTTTAGAAGGAATGAAGGCTCTAAGTTGACAATCTCAGTTAAGGTCTCTATTGCTTCAGAATTCCAGGTTCTTTTCATATCTTCTGAACTGCAATTGCAGGTTATCGTTCTAAAACAAAATCATTCAAATCTCTACAGTTTAAGCTAGACTACTGCCTTGTGTAACACACTGGTCCAAAGCAAACACTCTGGACAGCTTCGGAGCTTCATTCATGTGCTTTGCTTTAGTTACAGTCTTAGGCCAATTTAGGAATGGCTTAATCAAATTTCACTGACTTTCAGGATAACACTGGTAAGACAAAAATTTGAATGTTGGCTGCCTATGTATAAAATTAAACTGGTGTTATATCTCCTGAGTCTATGTAGTCTTGAAAAGTTAACACACATAAAAGACCCTGACCATTTGTTCTACAAAAATCCTAATTCCAATTTCCTGGTAAAGAACATGTAGGGAAAGTGTTATGCTGAATGTCTCATATACATACAAGGTGGCTCTGCTAACATCCTGAACTGGTTTCCAGATCAGATCAGAGTGCCCAGCAATTGTAGGTAAAAGCTGAGTAGTTCTCTCTCTCTCTCTCTCTCTCTCTCTCTCTCTCTCTCTCTCTCTCTCAGTCTCTCTCGTTAATATCTACTCTATGTATTTAGTGTTGCTGTGTGTGGCTTGGGTGTAAAGCATAGGCAGGTTCTCAGGGACTACATCCCTGATAACTCTCCTTCCTTATAATTCGTCAATTAACAATTGCTAGGGATGGAATTTGATAACCTCCTCCCCATCCATGCTGATAATTTGATCTTGTGCAATTACGTGTTGTCATAGCTGATGTGAATTTGTGTGTGCAACAGCTCTATTGTGTCTGGGAAACCCCGTTTTACCACAGACAATCACTATCTCTGCCTCTTAGCAGCTTTCTGTTCTTTCTTCCAGGATGATCCCAAAGCCTTGAGTTTAAGGGATGTGATTTAGTTATCCATTTAGACATGAGCATTTTAAATCTCATTCTCTACACATTTACTGGTTATGGATATCTAAATTAATCACTTCTACTACAAGGAGAAGATTTTCTGATGAGCATTGAGAGAAGTACTAAACTGTTCAGGATAGCAGTGATGAATAGTTGTATCTATGTCATTATCTGGAGAGAAAGAAAAGATTGCCATTGCTGCTTTTAGCAAATGTAAAAGAATGATCAATGTAGCAAAGAGTTAATTGAAAATAGTCCAACTAAAGTTTACATTGTTTATCTTCTATAAATTGACATTTTGAAAGATCAGAAAATCTTTGGAAAAAATGAACCTTGACTTGTCTGGAATTTAGTAATACTAAGGCCTGTTCTGTACTTTCACTTTCATTAGAATTAATTATGCTTTAGATAGGGACCTGTTCTTAGCTCAAGTTCACAAATACATGAAGACCATCTCAGGCTTCTCTACATGTGGTAATGTTAGCACAGACATAGATTTTCAGAATGAAAAGAGGATAATTAGTCCCAAACTTTCAATTTTTAATTAATACTTTAATACCAAAAATATATTGATATTAAAATAACTAGGTTTATATTGAACATTTAAAGTATATGAATAATGATCACATTTGTCTTTCACTCTTGGTATACTGGTGGCATAAACATGTAGCATGCCTGCTGGAGAGATTCTGCCAGTGTTGTTGCATTGATTAGGATGATGCCAGCATGAAAAGCCTAGTGACACCTGAACCACTGAACACAGAAAAAACAACCCTGAGATTCCACC
>LR750992.1:3919-114937 GCA_902729485.2 Mus minutoides
GTCAGGCCCATGCAGGCTCCTTGATTGCTGATGCAATCTCAGTGGTCCCCTGAGAGCCAGAGTTAGTTGATTCTATCAGTCTCTCTCTCTCTCTCTCTCTCTCTCTCTCTCTCTCTCTCTCTCTGTGTGTGTGTGTGTGTGTGTGTGTGTCTGGTGTCCTTGTCCTCTCTGGCTCCTACAGTCCTTCCCCCACTCTCCTGCAGGACTCCCTGAGCTCCACCTAATATTTGGCTGTGAGTCTCTGTATCTGCTCCCATTGGTTGCTAGACGAAGCCACTCTGATGATGATTATGCCAAGCTCCTGTCTATGAGTATAGCAGAATATCATTAGAAATAATTTTATTGACTTTTGGGGGACATTGTGTTTAGTTCTATTGTAGGTGTCTGTGCTATCTAGCCTCTGGTTTTTGGCTCTCCAGGCAATGTCAGGGGTGGGCTTCCTCTCATGTCATGGGTCTCCAGCTAGATCAGTTGTTGGTTGGCCACTCCCCAAAATTCTACACCACATTAACCAAGTGCTGCAGGCAGGACAAATTGTAGGTGGAGTGATTTGAGGCTAGGTTGGTGTCCCAACCCCTCCATTGGAAGTCTTGCTGGGTAAGACAGGAGATGGCCAGTTTAGGCTCTATACCTCTCTTTACTAGGAGTCTTAGGGTCACGCTTGAGGACGCCTGGAAGTTTCCTTTGCACTAGGTTTCTACCTCCCCCTGAAATGCCCCTCAATTCCAGTTCTCTTTCCCTCCATCTTCTATCACCTGGTCCCTTCTGTTCCGGCCCCACTCATGCCCAGCTCACCTGCCATATCTATTCTATTCCCCCTTCACAGGGAGATTTGTCCCCGCCTCAAGCCCTCATTGCTACTTAGCCTCTCTGGGTGTGTGGATTGTAGTGTGATTGTCCTTCGCTTTACAGCTAATACCTTCTTATAACTGAATACATACCATGTTTGCTGTTCTGGATTTGAGTTCCCTCACTCAGGATGATGTTTTTCTAGTTCCACCCACTTGCCTGCAAATTTCATGATGTTATTTTTTCTTAGCAGCTAATTAATACTTGGCTATGTAAATGTGCCACATTTTCTTGATCCATTCTTCAGTTGGGGGACATCTAGTTTGTTCCCACTTTCTGGCTATTACAAATAAAGCTGCTATGAACATAGTTGAGGAAGTGTCCTTGTGGTAGAATGGAGCACCATACATATATATACACACACCCAGGAGTGGTATGGCTGGGTCTTGAGGTAAGTCAATTCCAATTTTTCTGAGAAACTGACATATTGATTTCCAAAGTGGTTGTATAAGTTTGCACTCCCACCAGCAATGGGGGACTGTCCCCCTTGTTTCATATCCTTACCAGCATGAGCTGTCACTTGTGGTTTTGATCATAGCCATTTTGACAGGTATAAGATGGGATCTTAGAGTTGTTTTGATTTACATTTCCCTGATGGCTCAGGATGTTGAACATTCCTTTAAGTCTTCCAGGCTATTTGAGATTCCTCTGTCGATAATTCTCTGTTTACATCTGCACCCTGTTTTGTTTTGTTTTTGTTTTTGTTTTTAATTAGGTTGTTTGGTTTGTTGGTGTCTACTTTCTTGAGTTCTTTATATATTTTGGAAATGAGCCCTCTGTCAGATGTCAAGTTAGTGAAAATAATTTTCTGTTGTGGATTTGAACTAACACTTGTATTACGTTAATTAGGTTCCCCAAATTGCAGGAGAATCTGCATGTAAGATTCTGAGAGTCCCTGGCACAGTTGGTTCTGATTAGTAAATAAAGTTGCTGGCACCTAATGGATGGACATGGAGACAAAGGCAGGACTTTAGGATTTGCAGGCAAGGGGACCTGGGGAAAAAGAAGGAACAACCATGCTGGAAAAGGAGCAGGTACAGACCTGAGAGGTGCAGAAGAGAGAGCACACCAATCATGTAAGATCTGGGGAAGAGCAACCCCAGCCCCCATATTGGGTCTAGGGGAGCAAGGATGGAGTATAGATTTTAGTAAGTAATAACTCAGAAGTATCGGAGGGGAGGTGTTAGCCACATGGAGGTTTAGAAATGGCCCAGGCATTTAGCTGAGTAACCAATATTAAATAAAAGGCTCTGTGTGTGTGTGTGTGTGTGTGTGTGTGTGTGTGTGTGTGTGTGTGTCTGTTTGTCTTTTATTCAGGAATCCAGAACAAAGGGGTGTGTAGTGAGGAGCATCTTCAACAAATGGTGCTGGTCTAACTGCATGTCAGCATGTAGAAGAATGCAGCAGCAGGGTGGATTTGAAAATCATTAATTGTTTACTGCAACATTTCCCAGCCACCTTCACCGGGTTGCTTACTGCATCAGTCTTCCATTCTGTAGGCTGCCATTTTATCCTGTTGATAGTGTCCTTTCAGGTTCCGTGAGGTCCCAATCATTGGTTGCTGTTCATAGTGCCGGTGCTATCTGGTGTTCTGTTCACAAAGTTGTCTCCTGTGCTGAGTTCAAGACTACTCGCCTCTCTCTTCTATCAGGTTCAATGTGTCTGGTTTTATGTTAAGGTCTTTGATGCACTTGGACTTGAGTTTTGTACAGAGTGATAAATATGTGTCTACTAGAATTCTTCTACATGCTGACATGCAGTTAGACCAGCACCATTTGTTGAAGATGCTTTCATTTATCTGTTTGAATTATCTTTATTAAAAATCAAGTGTCCATAGGTCTCTGGGTTTACTTCCGGGTCTCTGCTTTGAGTCCATTGATTAATATGTCTGTTTTTATGCTAATCCATGTGGTTTTTAGTTACTATTTCTCTGTATTACAGCTTGAAATCAGAGATGGCGACACTTCTGGAAATTCTTTTATTGTACAGGTTTGTTTTTTTAGCTATCCTGCAGTTGGTTTGTTTTCCATATGAAATTGAGTATTGGTGTTTCAAGGTCTGCAAAAAATTGTGTTGGCGTTTTGATGGGGATTGTGGTGAATTTGTATATTGCTTTTGGTAAGATGACCATCTTTCTATGTTAATCCTACTAATCCATGAGGATGGGAGATTTTTCCATTTTCTGATTCTTCTTCAATTTCTTTCTTCAAAGGTTTGAGGTTTTGTCACAAAGTTCCTTCACTTGCTCGCTTAGAGTTACTCCAAGATATTTTATAAAATTTGTGGCTATTATGAAAGGTTGTGTTTCCCTGATCAGTCATTTGTATAAAAGAGGGCTACTGGTTTGTTTGTTTTTTGAGTTAATTTTGTATCTGGCCACTTTACTGAAGAGGTTTATCAGTGGTAGGAGTTCCCTGGTAGAATTTTTGGAGTTGCTCATAAATATATCATCTAAAAATGATGGTACTTTGACTTTATCCTTTCCAATTTGCACCCCCTTGATCTCCTTTAGTTGTCTTATTGCTCTAGCTAGAATTTCAAGTACTATATTAAATAAATATGGTGAGAGTAAGCAGTCCTGTCTTGTTCCAGATTTCAATTGAATTACTTTGCCTTTCTCTCCATTTAATTTGATGTTGGATATAGGCTTGCTGTAAATTGCCTTTATTATATTTAAGCATGTCCCTTTTATCCCTGATCTCTCTAAGACTTGTATAAAGAAGTGTTGGATTTTGTAAAGGCTTTTTCAGCATCAAATGAGATGATTGTGTGGTTTCTTTCCATTTGTTTATATGGTGGATTAGACTGTCAGATTTTCATATGTTGAACCACCCTGCATCTCTGGGATGAAGCCTACTTGATCATGGTAGATGATCTTTCTGATATGTTCTTGGATTCAGTTTGTGAGTATTTTATTGAGTGTTTTTTCAACAATGTTTCTGAGGGAAATTGGTCTGAAATTCTCTTGCTTAATAAAGATTCAGCAGGATCTTTGTCTGGTTTGGGTATCAGGGTGACTGTGGTCTCATAGAATGCATTTGTCAGTGTTTCTTCTCTTTCTATTTTGTGTGATAGTTTGAGAAGTATTGGTATTAGCTCTTCTTTGAAAGTCTGGCAGAATTCTTCACTAAAACTGTCTAGTGCTGGGCTTGTTTTGGCTTGGAGAATTTTAATGATGGCTTCTACATCCTTAGGTGGTATAGGTCTATATGTTTATCTGATCAGGATTTAACTTTGGTAAGTGGTATCTATAAAGAAAATTGTCCCTTTCTTTTTGATTTTCAAATTTTGTGGAGTACAGATTTTTGAAGTATGACTTAATGATTCTTTGGATTTCCTTAGTGTCTGTTGTTATGTTCCTCTTTTCATTTAGGATTTCTAATTTGGATATTGTCTCTCTGCCTTTCAGTTAGTTTGGATAAAGGGTTGTCTATCCTGTTGATTTTTTTCAAAGAACCAACTCTTTGTTTCATTGACTCTTTGTATTGTTCTCTTTGTTTCTGTTTCATTGATTTCAGCCCAGAGAGTGATTATTTCCTCTTCCTCTTGGGTATGTTTGCTTCTTTTTGTTCTACAGCTTTCAGGTGTGATGCGAAGTTGGTAATATGAGAGTTCACTAAATTCTTTATGAGTGCACTGAGTGGTAAAACTTTCCTCTTGGCATGGCTTTCATTGTGTCCAAGTTTAGATATGCTGTGTATTTATTTTTATTGAATTCTACAGAGTCTTTAATTTCTTTCTTTCTACCTTGACCTAGTGGTCATTCAATTGAGAGCTATTCAGTTTCCATGAGTTTGTAGGTTTTTCTGTTGTTGAAATCTAGCTTTAAACTGTGGTGGATTTATAGAATATAGGGGTTACTTCCACTTTCTTATATCTCTTGAGACTTGCTTTGTCATATGATCTTATACATTAAAGACCCTATAGACTCCACCAGGAAACTTCTACAGTTGATAAATATTTTCAGCAAAGTAGCAATATTGAAAATTAAAACACATTGCTTCTTGGCCTTTTGGCTAAGATCAAGTGAAAATTAAAACACAAAACCCAGTAGCCTCCCTATATACTAATTATAAACAGGAGAACATGATCTTTGACAATAGCCTAAAAGAGTTAATTTTCTTAGGACAACTCTAGAAGACGTCCATAATTAAATCTTTAAACCATTTAAAACATTGAAGAAGTGAAGAAGAGACCAAGATAGAAAGATCTCCCATGCACATGGATTATAATGATTAATATTGTGAAAATAGCTATTTCACCAAAAGCAATCTATAGATTCAATACAATCCTCACCAAAAATTCCAACAGAATTCTTCACAGAAACTGAAAGGACAATCTTCAGCATCATTTTAAAGCAAAAAAACCAGTATAGCTGAAACAACCTTGAATAATAAAAGGACTTCTGGAGGCATCACCATCTCAGATTTCAAGGGCTATACAGATAAAAGCAGAGTGTTATTGGCACAATGAACACCTTGATCAATGGAATCAAATTGAAGACCCAGACATAAGTCCACACACCTATGAACATCTGATTTTTGAAAAAGAAGCCAGAATCACAGACTGAGGAAAAGATAGCATTTTCAGCAAATAGTGCTGAACATCTAATAGTATCTAAACTATATAAAGAAGGAGGAGGGGGAGGGGAGAGGGAGAAGAAGAGGAGGAGGAGGAAGAGAGAAAGAGGAGGAAGAGGAGGAAGAGAAGGAAGAGGAGGAAAAGGAAGAAAACCACCAAGAACAGCAGTGGCAACAACAACAAACTGGATATCTAGAAAACAAATAACCCCATTAAAAACCAGGGTACAGAACTAAACAGAGGTCTCAAATGGCTGAAAAGCACTTAAAGAAATGATCAACATCCTTAGCCATCAGGGGAATGCAAAATAAAACTAGTTTGAGATTTCATTTTACCCCAATCAGAATGGCCAAAATCAAGAAAACAAATGACAGATGAGAATGTTGGAAGAGGGGAACATTTATTTATTGCTTCTGGAACTGCAAATTTTTCATCCATTGTAGAAAGCAGAGTGATGGTACTATAGGAAGCTGATAATAGATGTATCTCAATCCAGCTATACCACTCTTGGGCATAGACATAAAGGACTCTACAGTACACTACATCCTACTAAGAGACACCTGCTCATCCATGCTCATTGCTGCTCTATTCATCGAAGCTAGAAATTGGAAACAGCCTAGGTGTTTATTAACAACAGATCAGATGAATGGATTATGAAAATGTGGCATATTTACAAAATAAATGAAATTCACATGAAAAATCATTTTGAGTGCAGTAACCCAGACCCCAAGAGACAAGTGTATATTTTCTCTTACATGTAGATGTTAGCTTTTAAGCTTCTAATATGTGTGATGCATCCAATAATTGTAGATTATGTACCTACTAAGAGATCTGCAGAGAAGATGAGGATCTCCCAAGGGGAAATGAATCTATTATGAAGGGGAAACTAGGATAGAAAGATTAAATATAGAGCGGTATGGGAGAAGAAGATGGATCTGGGGACGGACAGCTACACTGAAGGCCATTTGAAAAACCATATGAAGGCCTACTGTGCATGCTTTAAGCTTCCTAAATGTAAGCTATACGTATGTGAAAGGAATCTAAATGGAGTCACCAAATAATAGGAAAGATAATGCCACCGCGTGAAACCTCCAGGGCCACCAGTGAGCTACAGCTTGTCGAGTCTTCTGCCAAAGGGGCCCATAGACAAGCCTAAACCTCACAGGACATTTCCAAGGCTATCGGTTGTTTTCTAAAACCTGATGGTAAAGCCCTATTGCTGAAGACAACATTTACATGACTTATTGGACACAGAGAAGTTGAGACGTTACCTAACTAGAAGCTGCACCCCTACCGACTAGCACTGATGATGCTATTGAAAGATACTCCACAGGCTACTGGAGAAGAAAGCCATCGATATCCATTATCAATATCAATCAGCTACTAACCCTGTGATCTACAACAGTGACATGCCTGCAAGATAATACTGGTGCAATAGTGGTACAAATTTTATGGAAGTAACCAATCACTTTTATAGGCTGATTTCATATGATAGGATCCATACCTGATACTGCTAAAGTGGCTAAGACCTGAGATTAGATAGGTCTGCCGCCTAGAAGAAAACTTTTTACTATTATTTGCTGTTTTTATATTATAATTTATCTATATGTTTTATATATAATATATTTACAATGTATTATAATATTTATATAAGTATAAATATTTATACTTACATATAAAACATTTATTTTTATATATTATATGTAGTTTATATTATATATTTTATATTAAATATTATAATATTTACTATTATTGGCTATGAAAGGACTCCTGATGACATACTGCTGTATCCACAGATCCCTGAATCCACACTAGAGGCTTTTGCAGTGGCTGGGAATCAGCATAGAGACCCACAATGGACACTGCGTGGTGAGTGAGAGGCTTTGGAGTGCTTTCTCCTAAATGCGTTATTTTCTTCAAATTGCTTCTCTCGGGGCTCAGAGAGCTGTGGGGAAGTAGAGGTAGGAAGATTGTAAGAGACAAAGTTGGTGCATGATTCCCAGGATGCAGCATCTTCCAGACACAACAGGACTGAGTGGGGCACACATGAAATCATAGCAGTGGCAGAAGCATGCATACAGGCTGCACAGGTTGAAGCCACACCAGGATCCTAGCACTGAGGGGGTTGATGGACATGGGGTCCCACCCCTAACCAAGCTGTTTGAGTTTCATACCCACTGGCAAAGGGAAAGTCAGGTTTTTCCTGATGGAGTCTCACTGGGTATATCAAACACACTCCAGTGCAGGTTCATGCCCAGGGGCAGTTACCCAACACAAATCGAACTCAGTGGTGTTTTGTGGGGTTCTGTCTCATTTTGCTTTGTTTGAGCACTTTTTTTGTCTTATTGGTCTTTTGCTTATTGGTTTTGATTTTTGGCTGGGTAGCATCTGAGAGGAATTGGGGGAGAGAAAACATGATCAAAATGTATAATTAAAAAAAATAGACAAGTTTTATAAACCTGTGAATTTTTGTATTCAGTAAATATAAAGGGTTTTCAGAAGTCATTAAGAAGGACTGGAGAGATAGCTCTGTTGGCAAGATGCATGTGTACACACAAAGCCAGTGAGAAATAAGTCAACCCAACTTAAAATGGGCATAAAACCCACCCAATTTGAGGATAAAGATGGCCGGACAAGCACTTGAAAATATGCTAAGTCCCGCCTGCAAGTTGGAGCATGCTCAGACACTATCATTTGGTTAGAATGGCTAATATACACACAAACAAGCAAGGGCTGACAGTACAGCTGCTGAGGAGACTGTGGAGCAACCCGGCCTGTCATCATTGCTGACAGGAATACAAAATCCTGTAGACACTTTGGAAAAACCATTTGAGGTTTCTTATTATAACGTAGCTTATCATTTATCACAAGAGCCTACCGTCTCACTCCTGATGCTTATCCAAGAGAAGTAAAATCCCATTCCATGTCCACAACAGTTCTTAGAGTTAGACAATTATTGGTAATTTTCTCTAACAGAAGTCAGTCTGTCCATGCAAAGAGGGATGGGCTGCTGATGTGCCCACCTCTCGGAGGCATTGCAGCAGCAGCATTGTTGGAAGGAGCCAGAGACAAATGGCTACCAACTGCACTAATCCACAGGAAAAATGCAGGCACAGAGAACAGAGGCTTGTCAGTGGTCCAGGGTAAGCACCGAGGGATCTCTCTCAAGGGAAATGGGGTGTGGAGGTACTGAAAACATCCTGTGTCTTGTCTGTGATGATGCTAATTACACATTTTATACATTCTGCCAGAACTTGTAAAACTATAACTAGAAAGGGTGAGCTTCATTTTAATATAACAAACTCTATAGAAACTTGATATTAAAGATGTTTGTTTTTCCACAGATGCAGTAAATAAAAGCCTTGGATATAAAACTTCACAACTTCTTAGCTATTGAAATAGATCACAAAACCCAGTAAAAACGAAGGTGGCCTTGAAAGGCCTCAATGTGAGATTGAGTTTTCTTATGACTTTAATGTCTTTTGCATTCTGCCTCCTTGCTCTTGGGACACCAAGAGCTTGGGATACACTGACAGCTTTGTGTAGGGTTTGCAGTGCTGGTGGTGTGTGTAGATAAGAGGAAACCATTGAGTGTCATTCTATCTCCATGTTTGAGGCCAGGCCCTTCCTTTGAAGTCTGAACTCACCAGAGATCAGGCTAGCTGACCAATGATCTCAGGTATTGGCCTTTCTGTGCCCTACCAGCCCTAAGATTACAAGAGCCCACTCCTGGCTTTATTCAACATGGGTTCTAGGTATGGAACTCATACATTCGAGCTAAACTCTTTATCCACAATCCCAACATACACTGAATGGTTTTATTGGACTCCAATCTCCTCCTACAGGGGTTAGTCCTCCAGTATCTGAGCTGATTGTCAATTTATTATTTTCCCCAAACTTGGAGAAACACCAGAGATGAAAACAACACAGTGCTTCTGCCCACACACGTGGGCATTCATTCTCCTTGAAGGTCTTTAGCTATGATGAAAAGACCAATTAGGGCACATTTTAACTGTTGGCTCTCAGTACAAGATGATATAAAATTAAGAATGTATATGTCATCAGCAGGGGCACGTCAGCATTGGTCAGATGTCATAACTTTATCAACTGTGGAAAGATGAGGCCCTCTGTCCAGTTTCAGTAGACAGGTGTCTGTGGTGGCTGGTCTGACTCAGGAAGACAGTATGATATATGAGATGGTTTCTGAGTCTGGGAGAAGATAGTCATCGAGAGGGACGCCCGAGAGAAAGTGCTGACGACTTGAGTAGAGTGTGGCTGCACTCCATCCCAGGTTCTCCTCACACCTGCCCCACCCACCTTCTCCACTGACAGACAGGAAGCAAGGCTGAGGAGCAAGGCAGCTGCAGGAGGTGTACCGTCATTGAGGCCCGATCACAGCAAAGACAAAGGAGGTCATGTTACCAGTTCTTTGGCCAGAATGAAGTTACAAGTTACAAGACTGATAATTTTACCTTCTTTTGTGTTATTGGTAATTTTGTTAAAGTTTTTTTTTCCATGTTTTTAATTTGGAAAGCATTTCTGCATATTAATTTTACTAAGTGAACTTGAAAGTATGCTGTTGGCCAAGAACGAGCCCAGATAATTGTTAGTAAGGAGGCAGAGGGAGACAACCAGGTCCAGAAAAGCTATGATGAAGGGCGCCTATAGTTTCCCAGCAGCCCCTTTTTGCACCGGAAGCATTCTCTCCTCCCTAGGCCCGTGCTCTCCAGCTCTCTGCATCTCTTTTCTCTGGCTACTCCAGGCCCAAACATTAAAACCATCCTATATAAAGCAGTGCTCTCTCCTCAGTCGCAAAGCAAGTTGTATAACTCATGTTCAGTGCTCCCCGCAGCTTTTCACAGTCAATGGAAAATGGGGTGGAGAGTTTCATGCCATCGGGCTACCGAAGAGCAAACGTTTCCACACCGTAGTACCCACTAGAGACAGACCTCTGCTCAGGCCCATCCCTTTTGCTTAGCGCATCACAAAGAGCTGGGTTAGAACTGGGGAGCTAGCTCAGTCAGCAAAGCACTTGCGGACAGCATGAGAACCCGAGTTATATCTATGGGACACGTGTGCAAAGGGGAGCGCACGGCCTGGAGAGGGGATCCCTGGGGCTTGCTGCTCGCCAGTGCCAGGCCAGTGAGAGGCCGGGCCTCAAGAAACAAAGTGGACAGCATCCTGACAAAGGACATCCAAGGATCACCTCTGGGTACCGCACTCACGTTGCATTCGCCTGTGTATGCACCCCCCACACACACACACACTTATACATACATGCCACATGCAAAGATGGTTAGCTAGATTCAAGGGGAATGTGAGCTCCATTGCTCAGCCTGCAGCACCTCACAAGATGTTTTGTTTTTAGAAGAGCCACAGCTGCTCCGGTTTTTGTTTTCAATGTTGTTGGGTTGTTTTCTGTGCCAGCGGAGTGGGGCAGGAGTATAGTTCCCAAATATTTTTCATTTACTTTGGGATTTTGATGCCTAAATACAAATTCAGCATCTCAAAGTTGCAGGAATTGATTCATAGCCCTGGGCATCAAAGGGATCCGGTCACCGGGAGCTCAGCTCTTACCAGGGCACACGCCTTTAATCCCAGCACTCGGGAGGCAGAGGCAGGCAGATTTCTGAGTTCGAGGCCAGCCTGGTCTACAGAGTGAGTTCCAGGACAGCCAAGGCTACACAGAGAAACCCTGTCTCAAAAGAAAGAAAGAAAGAAAGAAAGAAAGAAAGAAAGAAAGAAAGAAAGAAAGAAAGAAAGAAAGAAAGAAAATGCACATTTCTCAAATCCCACCCCCCCCCAGACACACTCTTTGGTAGAAAGCAAAGGTGGCTCCAGTCCCCCCCCCCCCATGTCACAGCCTATGCCACTCGGAAATGTTTTCCATACCAGGAGCAGGGACGGGTTCGATGTCCTGTGACTCTGGCCTGGCCTGGTGACTTCTTGTGGTCTGTGAACGTTGCAGAATTGATCTGCAAGTCAGAACTTGACCCTGAGCCAAGAATGACAGAGGATTTATTTTTCTCTCCCAAGGACTCTGAACCACAGGGGGATCTACCCAGCTTGGATGCTGGAAGGATGGGGCATGGGATGAGCAGGTGGAAGAGCTCACTTAGAACAGCCCGAAGAGCTGGTTAGTGGACAAGCCTTCTTGCTGCCAGTGAGTGAGCTAGCTCAGCTCACCACAGGCATAGCAGTCACCTTAGGACAGTCAACCTACAGAATCTGAGCTGAGTAGGTGGTTATTTTAAGTCACTGAATTTGGAGTACTTTGTGACACAGCAAGATTCCTTTCCCTGTCATCTGAAGATTCCACATGTCACATTCAAACTATTCTATACTCACAGGTCAAAAGAATTTCTCTATTTTATTAGCAGGGTCACATGTGGGCAGAAAACACCGCATGTCACTTCTATTTTAACTTTGCTGCTTAATGGACAGACTTTAATTTTTTTTTCCTTTTAAAGGCTTACTACTTTATTTGCCATTGTATACACACCTGTTTGTATGTATATGAGTGCAGGTGCCTTCAGAAGCCAAGGGCATTGGCTCTCTGAGAGGCTAGAGTTACAGGTGGCTGTAAACTGATGGAGGTGCTAGGAACCGAACCCTGGTCCTCTGTGTGCAGTATGTGTTCTAAACTGCTGAGCCATCGTGCCAGCCCTGTCAAATAATATTTTAAATAATTGCCTTACCTTATGATAGCAATAGAAGATACATTGTCAATAAGATACAATAAAACTAATATTTCACATCATAGCACACTATAAAGATCAGAAATAATTTGGGTCATAATTTTGTTTTGTTTTGAGATAGGATCTCTCTATATAGCCCTGGCTGTCCTGTAATTTGAGATGTAGACCAGATTGGCCTTGAACTAATAGACATCTGCCCGCTTCTGCCTCCCGAGTGTTGGGATTAAAGGACTGTGCCATCATGCCTGGTTGAATTACAAATTTTGTAATAAGCTTTAACCAGACATAAAAAATAATATTTTATGGAAAAATAAAGTTTTAATAATCTCTTTACCATGACATTGTAGTAACTTTTATTGTCTTTTCTTTATATTGTTTATATTTGTCATAAACATTTGAACTACACACATGCACATATATATCTTTGTTATGTATTTCCTAAGGTTTCATTGGCTTTGAAACAATATAACCTCAGTAGGGATCAGTGTGAGGAAACTTACTACCTTTTTTTCTCTCCCTGAAAGTAGATTCTTAATGCTCTAGCACTTTTGATTTTAGGAGTTACAGTATTTTAACACCCACCAAAGCATCTTCTGATATCTTTGGGTAGGGAAATGGTGTTGACCAGTCATTATTGACTTTGTATGGAGAAAAGGGAAGTAGGCATGGAGAGATGATGATAGTCCTGGGTGTGGAGTTTTAGCTCACCATCCTACTTTATGGAGTTTATTTAATATATTCCATACCAAAAGGTATGGCTTTTCTGAATTAAGTAACATCTCTCTTTGGAAAAGTACTAACAAAATTTCTATCATTTCTATTCTGGCCCCGGGCTTATTTCCGGAAGTTCTTTATGTTAGCATAGGACCCCATACCAGAGCTGTTCACCAATTTTGTGTTAAAAATCAGAATCAACTGCTACGACCACAGGAGAACTTCAGTCAGGAGGGAACCAGTGAGAGATGGGCTTCTGCTCGGCTGGATACTTGTGGCCGCACAGTGATCATTCTTAACATGTTTAGAACCTGCCAGATTACTGTTAAGGTCTAGATAAAATAGTAAGGCCTAGATGGAATGTTAAGGCCTAGGTACTTGTTACCTGGGTAGCCCTCCATTTTATGCTGTTACTAATGTTATAAAGAGACTTTCTCATATGCTGTTACTGCTGTTACTAGGAAACTTTCTCATGCCCAAACTGATTGCATATTGTTATGTTCTGTGCCTTTGGAAAAAAAAAAAACCATGATAGAAGTCAGTAGAACTGTTTTGTATAGTGACCCACAAGAAGCTTAGATCTGAACCAAGTACCCAGCAGCACTTTCTGCACCTGTAATATAAGTGTTTATGGTATTTGCTTTTATAAGCTGCCCATGGGATGGACCCCAACATAAGAGAGACACCAATATAAGAAACATTTGGAATAAGATTTGCATTTTGAGTCGGGTCGAGTAAAGTTTTAAGACCTCACGGAGAATTGTCATCCTACTTGGCAGAAAGAGACATGTACTTGGGTAACTGACGTCCCGGTAGACAAGTTAAGGCATGCATGTTAGACAAGGCAAGTCCCCTGCCACAGTTGAATATCCCAACCAATGAGAACAGGGTAACTGTACAATAAAGACATGTTTGTAAGAAAATCCCTTCTCTAAATCCTGATTGGTCAAATAACTTGGCACAGATGTTTGTGGACTTTAGGCTTGAAAACCCTGTAAGATCTTAACTCAATGTCACGGTTCAGCTTCTGAGCCTGAATCGTGGCTCTGATCGATCAGTCCTGCAGCGTATGCTAAATAAGCCATCCCTGTCTGAGATGGGTGTTTGAATGGCTTGTGAGGTGACTCCTGGACCCCAACAATTACAAAACTGCTTGCAGTTCACTTACGTGTTAGATTTATCTCCACTATCCAAGAACCAATGCTCGTGATAAACCATGCCAGTAGCCTCTTTCAGTTTTAAACTGCTTTCTTGTGTAAGGACCCACCAAAAAGAAAATCACCCATAGGACAATCGATTTTCTTACATTTACCTCATGAGATTTGATTTGTAATTGTGTGTGTGTGTCTCTGTGTGTGTTTGCACTTGGAGGCCAGAAGAGGACATGGGATCCCATGGAGCTGGAGTTACATGGAGTTGTGGACTGCACAATGGGGTACTGGGTATTGAACTCAAACTCTTCTTCTTAACTGTGAGGCATCTCTTTAGATCTCCTGCTTTGTCATTTAAATGTGGGAGCAACACACACACACACACACACACACATACACACCCCCCATACACATATACACACACCCATACACATGCACATACACACACACAGACACACACACACACACAGACACCTCACACACAGAAGAATGTTTTTACTTCCATAAGGCTAAATTACTCATGCACAAACCCTTTGGAGGGCCTACTGCCTAAGTGTGTTTCTGACATTCTAATGGAGGAAGAGAAAAAGCCAATTGACATGTCAACTTTATTCATTCTTTCTTGAATTTCCCTGGCACCTTCATTTGGTCCTTTGGCCTTAGCTTCTATTTACTCCCTCCATCTTTTCTAGACAGCCAATCGTTTAAAAAATAAGGATGCTAAAACCGCAAAAGGTATGTTTTGTTTGTTTGTTTGTTTGAGATTTAGTGGCTAAGTATCTGCCACTGTGGAAAAAAAGGACCAAAAAACAAACAAACAAACAAACAAACACAACAAAACCAAAAACAGGCAGGGGACAAGGCCACCTGAACTGTAGTTCTCAAGGATCTACACAAACTAAAAGCCTTAGTGGTGGTGGCTGTGTGTCCCTTTCACTCTTTGGGAAAAAAACCTGAGACACAGACTGTTTTCAGAAAATAAAATCCCTCTACTCATTTGTGCACTCCACTCCCCAGCTCTGCACATCTGGCCTTTTTCTGAAAGTGCTTAGAGGACACTGGCAAAAGCCAGATCGGAGGAGTGCAAAATAATGTAAAGGGGACAGCACCTTCAGAATAATTGTCAGGAATATATATATATATATATATATATATATATATATATATATATATATATAGAGAGAGAGAGAAANGAGAGAGAAAGTATCAGAAAACACTACAAAAGCAAGTGAATAATAAATATGGGGGTGGGGTGATACAGATCTCAATAATGCAGAACACCAACGTTGCAAAAAAAGGCCAAACTGGACGATACCAGGTAGTAGGAGGCAAAGGAGAGAGGCACTGGAGGAAGTGAGAGGTGGGCTCCACCACCATGCCAGCAGCCTGCACAACACGTTTTCGGAAAGGCACTGGTGCCCTGCACCCAGGGCAGACAGAGGTGAGGTCATTCTGCACATTGTCCGGACCCCTGGGTATGGAGTGAGGTCTGCGCTCCACCCTGCTCCTGCACTGGCCACGATGCCCCGTCCTTGTGCCGGGGTGCCCCCTGCTCCTGCAGCCCAGCCCCGGTGGCACAGGCGTCGGGGAAGCGCGGTGCGGTGCCTGCAAAGGAGTCTCTGCGTGCCAGTGTTTCCTCTTGCACCGGGCGGCCCACGGGCTCCGACTCGGGCTCTGCGGGGCCCTGGCCCTCCTGCGAGGTCTGGCTGACATACACTACAATGATGTCACCCTTGAAGTTCATCACCTGCCCGCTAGAGATGAACGTGGAGTTACTGTTTCCAGTCACGTTCCCTGCAGGGGAGAGAGCACAGAGAAACTGCATTAGGGATTACAATCAGAGCTACAGGAGGTCCCCTTAGAAAGCTTGGACCATCGTAGTGGAGCACTGAAGCAGCAGAGGAGGGAAGGGGAGGAGATGAAGAAGTGGGAAAGGATGCTTTGGGACATTCTCATCTTTTCAAACCTCACAGGGACAGTGCGCAACTCCAGGACACTGGCAGGGGAACCCACTCGGATTCTTGATTCTAGACAACATTCAGTTGGAGAGAACCAGGAGGGAAGAGAAAGAAGAAAGCTTTAGGGCATGGGGATAGAGTAGTGGTAGGGGAAAAGAGAGGAGATGGAAGAGGAGAGAGGAAGATGGAAGAAAGGAAGGGGGAGGGGAGTATGTCAATCGGTGGAGTCCAGCCAGCAACCAATCCACTGTGAACGCTGAGCAGACTTCAGCTCACTGGGCTGAGCTGGGGCATCTGAGGCCGAGCCTTCCTGTCACCTTCTAAAGGGTTCCCAATGTCTCAGCCCTGCAGGGTGATCACGGAGCTAAGTGCACCCAGAGTTCAACAGACATTGATACATTTCTATTTACTCCTCTAGAAGGGAGACAAAGAGGAGAAGAAATGAAAAACTCATTCTTTCCTTTTGAACCCTACTTCTATCATTCTTTGGTGGCTAAATGGAAGTAGCCAGTCTTTTATTAATAAAACTTCTGGCAAGCAGGATGTTTACAGACGGTAGGGAACACACTCCCTCTCCTTTCTTTTATTTTTTCATCCAAAGACCCATGTCTTGTGCCACAAATTTCTCAAGCGGAAAATAACTACGCCAACTCGCAGCATCAAAACAGACCAAAGACATCAAAGTGGCCCCTCCCGGGTCCCCCCCCCCCCCGCCCCCGCGCTCACCGCTCGCGCCTGCCTTCTGTTGTGACCCAGCTCAACAGTAATTTTCACAAATAAGATGAAGCCTGCACTAACCACTCTGAAGTTTTCTCCAAATTGGAAGGGCTTTGAAGACAGTGACTAATGTGCTATAGGCATTCAGGAAGTTCCTTGAGGGAACCTTTCTGCCTGATAGGGGTGGGGGATAACCCCTGAGAGGTCAGTGCGGAGGTACGGTGAGAAGCCAACAGAAGATAAAGATTTTAAATGAGAGCAACAAATCCAGAGAGACACGAAGGTCTGTGGTTCCTGCTATTCTCCCACAGGCTATGTATGGAGCACCAGGAAAGTCCCCCCCCCAAATAACATCAGGGAGCCTAGCTCCCGTCTCTACCTCCCCCCAACCCCGCCCAGTGCATCTGCAGGTCCTCCTCTCCTGTACTGTGCACGCACTCAAAGCCTTTCTTTCTCTCCTGTGGCGTGCATGGTGTGCACGCTAAGCCTCTCTGTGTGCCTTTCTCTCCCACCTGCGGTTACCTTCCAGCTGGATAAACAAGAAACCAAAGTAACATATACATGTCATACATGTTATATTCCAACTAAACACATGCTCTATGTATTTAATAAAATCAGTAACTGTGAGCGGCTTAGAATGTGGTTTTTCTCCGTTCAGTCATTCTCCTCTTTTATTATGACATCATCTACTTCTTTTGTTCTTCACTGTATTCAAGCACAGAGGGCTTCCCTCGCGGGTGCAGGACGGATTCCTCACGACTCTAGATTTCATCTCATCTCTTCTTTCTCCTCATCCTACTTAGATCTATCTGGTGGTGTCATGATAAATGGGATCTATTGACCATTTACATTTTTATCTTCCTACAAATCATCATGATGAGTCCACTGGTCAGAGTCGCAGTTAATCTGGGTCCAGTAAAAGCCCCGAGCTTTTTTTTGTGTCATCTTGCACATAAAGATTTTGTGTAAAATCTTGAGCATTTCATTCCAAGCCATTTTCCCTTAACACATTTATCTTGATAGTACTATACTAAAACCCCTAATGTGCATTCTTGTTTCCCACTTTTTTTCAGTGTGGAACTCAATTCTTTGAGCTTACAGGGCATAGACAATCCAGTCCTTTGATTCATAGACTAATGAATGCCGTCCTTGGAAGGCGTGGCTCACAAAGGCCTTCGAAATTGCTGACAGTAAGTAAAGTTACCTAGAAGGAGAATGAAATTATCAACTTTAATTGTCATTTTTTTAAAAAAAAAAAATCAAAGGTATGATTTATGAGCCAGAGCAACTGGGTAAAAGCACTTTTTGAATAAGTCTGAGCTCAATCTTTAAGTCCCACAACAGGAGAGTACCAACTTTGAAACTTGTCTCCTGACTTTCACCTTTGCACCGTGGCATGTGTGTACCCACCAGACACCACATACATAACACACACACACACACATGCATGCATACACACAAATAAAAGAAAAATGTAAAGGGATGACGTTTGACAAAAACAACCTATGATCAAGCTTACCAGGCTAGCATTTGTGGGAAAGAGTCAGTTTGTACCGATTAGACTTTAAAAACAAAAGACCAGACTTGGCAGTATGTGAGAGGCAGAACGGCCCTTGTGGACAGGTCACCTGCACAGCTGCCAGGCCACAGGCACAAAGCCTTTACTATCACCATCACCTTGCGGCTCCTGTTAAGCTTCACGCCGGGCACATTGCGGTTTCGTTCTTCGGTAGGCTCTGTCACTCTGTCAGTCGCCCTGAGGTGTCTCTGTCAGTCGCCCTGAGGTGTCTCTGTCAGTCGCCCTGAGGTGTCTCTGTCAGTCGCCCTGAGGAGCTGCAGGTAAGACTGTGGCTCTGGTTTTGGCCCCACAGATTTGGTGTTGCAGCCTTAGGAGACAATGTCTTACAAGGCAACCATATTTCAATATTACTGCAGTGTTTGCAAATATAATTGTCTCTTACCAATGAACTAGATTCTCAATAAGACAGAGAACTGTAGACATTGTCCATTGATAACTCCCCTCTCACTTACTCTATGTCTTTCCCTAGGCTAGCCCTAAAATCCTTACACTGCTGGAAATGACCTTGAACGTCTGATCCTCCTGCTCTTACCTCCTGTGTGCTAGGGTTACAGCTTGCTGTGGCCATGGGCATGCACCACCATGCCTGGTTTATGCAGTACTGGGCATTCAACCTGGGGCTTTGTGTATGCTGGGCAATCACTCCTCCATTCTAGCTTGTCTCCAGCCCCAAAGTTCTTAAAGCACAGACGCCAGGCTATGTTTCCCTTACCACTTGGTGGAAAGCTCTTAACAACTTCCTGATGATGGACGTCTGAGAATTGGGCCAAACCGTGTCCAATTACAATATACCAATTACATCTTCAGTGTTTCTGGTATAATTCTTGCTCTAGTTTCTTTAAAGCAGTGTGAGAATGAAAGGTTGTTCCCAAAGGTCTGAGTGCAGACACTAGAGTCTGTTTGCCAATTCTTGCACAGCTCTCTCATACTTCAAATTCAATGGCAAGATATTTTTAGCAACTCATTCTTTGGCTAGTACCAAGTCTTTCAATGATTTTTTTTATAGCAATAATCCTCTTGCCTATCATATTCTTTCTTGTAAGCTAATATAACTGTATATCCTAAAGTACAATGAACTCTGGTGAGACACACAGCCCTAGGAACATACATGGATTCTACAAAGCATGGTCATTCACTGGTGGGAGCGGGTGGTGTGTGTGTGTGTGTGTGTGTGTGTGTGTGTGTGTGTGTGTGGTGTGGTGTGTGTGTGGTATATGTATGTGGTATGTATTTGTGTGTGTGGTATATGTATGTGGTATGTATTTGTGTGTGTGTGGTATGTAGTGTGTGTGTGTGTGTGTGGTGTGTGGTGTGTGTGTGTGTGTAGTGTGTGTATGTGGTATTTGTGTGTGTGTGGTATGTGATGTGTGTATGTGTGTGTGGTGTGTATATGTGGTATGTATTTGTGTGTGGTGTGTGTGTGGTATGTGGTGTGTATATGTGTGTGTGGTGTGTGTATGTGGTATGTATTTGTGTGTGTGTGTGGTATGTGGTGTGTGTATGTGTGTGTGTGGTGTGTATGTGGTATGTATTTGTGTGTGTGTGTGTATGTGTGTGTGGTGTGTGTATGTGGTATGTATTTGTGTGTGTGTGCGTGTCTGTGTGTGTGTGTGTGTGTATGAGCACCTATGTACATGTTTTGCATTGTGATTGTGTGCAGGTATATATGCATGGCCGTGCACGTGTGTATGTATGTGTGCACTCAGAGGCCAGAGGCTGATGCTAGGTATTTGCTACCCTGACTTTCCACATTATGTCTCACTGACAGTGGAGCTCATCAGTTTGACTAGGCTGGCTGACCAATGAGCACCAGGGGTCCTCTTGTTTCTTCTCTGCTGGCCATTGCTGGGGTTACAGATGTGTGCTGCTGCACCAGATTTTACATGTGTGCTGCGGATCTCAGGCTGGTGTAACACGCACTGTAGCAATTAAGCAGCCTCCCCATCACCTAAAGCTGTGGGGTTTTTTGTTTGTTTGTTTTTTCCAAAGACCTGGAAGACTTATGAAACCTCCAGGAATTCAAACAAAGTAATGCCCGTCCTTCCTGCTTCCTGGTACTGATCTCAGAGGCAATGGCATGGTGCTTTAAGGTGCAAGCTTTACCATCAGATATTTGAATTATTGTTGTATAGCTTATTAGCTTCATGGTCCTGGGTAAGGAACTTACTCTTTAAGCTTTTTCTAATTAAGATAATATACAAAGTACTTAGTGCACGGTAATGAAAATTTACCTGTGTATACACTGTTTGTGTGGATGAATGCATAGGCACACATAAGGAGAGCAGAGGTCAAGTGCCTTCACACTCTGCCTTATTCTATGAGACACAGGCTGGCTGGCTGGCCTGTCTCCATGTCCCAGCATTAGGGTTACAGGCACACACTGCCACATGTGGCTTTTTAAGTGGATACTGGGGCAAAGTCAGGGCCTCATGTAGCTCAGCAAACACTTTATCCATGGAGCTGTCTCCTTAGCCCCTAGTAATGCATGTATGCCCCTGACGGGACTCTAAGCTTGAGGCAATGGAGCCAATCTCCTGGCTCTCTAAAGGTGACAGAAATGCTATCATGGTAGAAGGCTTCAACGCCAGAATGACCTGGGCATTTTTACTATATGTAAAATGGGCTAGTTGACTTAATGCTAATATTTAATGTGACTTAGCTATATAAAGATTCAGATGACAATGTTAAAAATAGCATCTAAGACAATGGAAATAATGAACAAATTATCTACCTGATTATAATCAGAAATATGTTTACACTTTACTAAATCCGTGCTTTATATAGAAGGTTCTTTCTGTATTTCTGCAAATAAAAAATATTTTTCTCAGGCAGGAAGAGCAAGCTTTGTTCTGAGAAAATACTTCCTGGCAGAACTTACATTCTTAAGCAAGGCAATAAATGCACTCTTTCCTTCTCAAGCATGTTATGCTGTTTAAGATGCATACAATATGAATATTAAGCCTTAAGAAGCATGCCAGATAAGAAACTACCAAATTGTCATGGAGACTTCTACATGACTAGAGTTAAAAATATGCACAAGTGCACAAACATATTCTATTTCACCCATATGCTTCCCATATAGCTTTCCTTTTTATGGTAATGCTTCAGGCATTTGGGAAAAAAATAAGCATGTGATACAAGGGAAGGAAGTGATGTATAAAATAGTTCCACTCTGAATCATGCTAAGAATTATTTAGACAGTCTTGTGGAGAATCCCTTCCCAAATGAAGCCTATTATCTCAGAAAGGAGTACAATACTAATTATATATAATATAAATAATTTAAAAATATTTTCCACTTTCATATGTGTATGTAGTATGCATGTGTATATGTATGTCTTTGCATGTGCGTGTGTGTGTGTGTTGTAGTGTTAATGTATACAATGTGTGGTCACACATTCATGAATATTGTGGTGGTAATCTATATGATGTGTGGGCACACATATGTGGGTATTGTGTTAATGTATATAATGCGTGGACACATGTATGTGGGTATTGTGGTGTTAATATATATGATGTGGGGGCACACATATGTGGGTGTGGGTACACACAAAGCTGGCATTTATGTGGATTCTGGGGATCTGAACTGTCTTCTTGCTTGTGCTAAAGTGTTTTAACTGCTGAGCCATCTCCCTAGCTATCGCCAACTTTTTCATATTTTAAAAAATAATGTGTTGATTTTTTTCTTAAGATTTATTTATTTATTTTATGTATATGAGTACACTGTAACTGTTTTCAGACATGCCAGAAGAAGGCATTACATCCCATTACAGATGGTTGTGAGTTACCATGTGGTTGCTGGGAATTGAACTCAGGACCTCTGGAAGAGCAGTCAGTGCTCTTAACCACTGAGCCATCTCTCCAGCCCAATGTGATAATTTCTAATACTAATGAATGCCAAGTATCTCTGACAAATAAAATTAAAAGATGCCAATTTTACCTGCTTGTTGTCCATGTTATGGACATAATTGGTACTGACACATAATCTGACAGTGGAGCAGGAGAGCAAGCTGCCCTTGCTGGTGAACAGACGGAAAGGGAGGAACATTTGGACAGGAAAACCTTTTCCCCCACCTTTCAGGTTAGAAATGTTTCTCCTAAGGCGGGTACTCTCAGGAATGGGGATGGAGTGTGTTAGGCAGGTGTCTTCCTCCCAGTGCCCTGGAAGCTGTAAAAATTCTCCTAGATCCCTATAAGAGGGTCTGGATGAGAGCTCCAACATAGTGAATGCTTGGTCCCCAGCTAGTAAACTATTTAGGAAGGACTTGGGGGTGTGGCTTTCTTGGAGGAGGCTTGTCAGTGGGAGTGAGCTTTGAGGTTTCAAAAGCCCACACCATGCCCAGTCTCTCTCTTGGTTTCTTTCTGCCTCCTGCTTGCAGAGGCTTAATCTCAGCTTCTGCTCTAGCACTATGCCTACCTGCTACCATGATGATCATGGATTAACCCTCTAAAGCTGTAAGCAAGCCCCAATCAAACTCTCCCTTATGTAAGATGCCTTGGTCATGGTGTCTCTACACAGCAATAGAGCAATGACTAAGGCCGAAACTGGTACCAGAGACTTGGGTGTTACTGTGAGGGCCTGACCATGCAATTTGGTGGATTAGGATGACTTTGGGACTTTGGATTAGAAAGGTGATTGAATTCTGTAAGTGGGGTTTAGTGGGTAATCCTAGAAGGAACCTGGAAGAGCAGGTCCAGCTTCAAGGCGTCTCAGAGGATAATGATATTAGTGGCTAGGTACAGAGTAGTCTTACAATGTTGTGACAAGGAATGTGGCTGCTTTATGCACTTATCCTAAAAATCTGCTGGAGACAAAAGGGAAGACTTTTGGACTAATGTCATTAGCAGTGGAGATTTCAAGACAGCCTAGTATTGATTATGTCATGTGGTTATTGATATAGTCACTCTTATACAGATCTATAATGAGAAAGAGCAAGCAAGGCAAAAAAGAAATACAAAACATACAGTTTGAGGAGAAAAGGAACACCAGGAAATGTAAGGTTGGAGGAGAGACATCTAAAAGAAAGACCACATGCTAAGTGGATCGAATGTGGTGGTGCCCTCAGAGCAAGACCCAACCCAGCTAGATCCTGAAGCTTGTGAAAAGAACAGGCCTAAGGAGTCATCTGTTCTACAAAGGGAATTCAATGCAAATACAATTTAAGGAGAGGGCCAGCTTCCAGTCCAGGCAGGTCCCTGACCTTGGCAGTTTCAGCCAGCCACCTAGTTTTGGATTTAAGAATGCAAGTGTAAAGGGCTTGAGGAACCTCCCCTGGTGCTTTAAAAAAGCCAAGTCCTGTGGCATGGGAGCCCCTGCATAGGGCTCAAAGAGGCCACTGTGTGAAGCAGGAAAGGTGAAGCCTGATTTCACTGGAAACCCCAAGATGTTGGAGATACCAGACCCATTTAACATCTGCAGAGGAAAGCTGTATGCAGCGTGTTGAACCAGCCCAAGAGAGAGAAATATTGCAGTCCACAAAGCTGGTAGGAGAGGGAGAACCACAGAACTATCAAGCTCTTGCACATCAGACATGGAACTACAACATTTGGAAGTTGCCCTGCTGGGATTCCATCTTGTTTTGGTCCAACATTCCCCATTGTGCCCTCTTCTTCCCTGTAGGAATAGTAATGGATATTCTGTGCCAGTGTGTGTTGGAAGTACGTGACTTGTTTTTGGTTTTGCTTTTACAAGGGGTTACAATTAGAACCCTTCTGAGTCTAAGAGACTTCAGGCTTTTAAACAGGTTTAAGACAGAAAGACTACAGGGACTTGGAAGTTGGCCTTAATGCATTTTCATCGTGATGTGGCTGCAAATCTTTTGGGGCCAGGGATTGCAATGTTGTGATTTGAATAATAATGGCCCCATAGGCTCATATAATTGAATGTTTGGTTCCCAGTTGGTGGACCATTTATGAAGAATTAGGAGATGCGGCCTTGTTGGAGAAGGTATGGCCTTGTTGGGGGACCAGTCTCTCTCTCTCTCTCTCTCTCTCTCTCTCTCTCTCTCTCTCCCCCTGTAGATCAGAATGTAAGCTCTCAGCTTCTGCTCCATTGCCATGATTCCCACCATGATTGTGGAAACTGAAACTATAAGCAAACTCCCAGTTAAATGCTTCCTTTTATAAACTGCCTTGGTCACATTATCTCCTTACAGCAATGGAATAGTAATTATGATAGAGGGCTTGTAACCAAGATAACCATCGTGAGCCCAGAATTAAGCATCACTTAAGAATTAAGTCCCAGTTATTTAAGGCACAACCCAGAATGTTTCTCTATCACTGGCCTGAGGTAGTAATTCTTAGTTCGTTAAGAGTTAGAGCTTCTCTAGAATAGATTTAACCATCTTGAGTATTTTTTCAAATTGTCTCTACTTGTAGAACTGTTTGAACAGCTATTTATGTTCTGTAAAAAGCTGGTAGCACATGCTGGAGTTAAGGCTCACCAGGTAAAAGGCACTTCTGGCCAGGCCTGGCAGCCAGAGGTTGATTCCCCCTGACTCACACGGTGGAAGGAGACAACAGATTGTCAAACACCGACTTCTACACAAGAGCCACGAAATGATACCCTAACATGTAATCTAGAAATCCCAGGAAAAGAGGTTTCTTCCTTGAAGCCCTGAGAGCACACTGCCTTATTGGATGGGGTCGAGTCCCTCTCATTCCCCAAATGTCACCTCACACACATTTTAGAGTATGAATTATGGCACTGTTTGAACGAGTTAGGAATACATTTTGACTATCAGTACTGTTCATGTAGAAGTAATTATGGAGAGAATGGGATGGCCTCAGAAATCAATCTGGCTGCTGCCTCTCTTCAGGCCAGAATTAATCTGGCCTGCTAGCCGGTGATGAGATAGCTGGCTCTCTGCTAATGTTCCGCATGGCTAAGTATCAGACACGGAAACGGCAGTGTCAACTTTTCGCAAATTAACGCTGTCTGTTGATGACACACCATCTTTTCCTTCCCTCTGTGCCTACATGCTCAGTGCTCAAGGAGTGAAAGCTAGCAACAGATACTCAAGGCTATTTTAGCTCTGATAGGGGGCAAAGTTTGGCTTTTTGTTCCATGATTCTCTCTCTCTCCCCTACTCCCTCCCTCTCTCTCTCTCTCATGCAAACATTTTTTTTCCTAAATTCTAAGTTCCCAATACACTGAATGTGTTTGTGTGTTTACAGTAGACCACACTGCCTGGGAGGCAGGAATGCACACTGTTCTACCAATCAAGGAGGAACCAATATTACATTGTGGCAAAAACAGCGTGTGTCCATCTGGCTACTTCCAATGTTACAAAACACAGCTGCTGTGCACTGCTTGCAGTCGCAACCAAGAACCAGGAGAGAAAGGCACCCCTTGAGAGGGGTACCCCACAAGGGGCTTCCTCCTTCCCTCTTCCCCTCCCTTCGTCTCTCGCTCCCTCCCTCCTTTCCTTTCTGAGAGCTTGGAGATTCTGAGAAGCCTTTGAAATGGTACACATCCATCCACCTATTCATTTTTTTCTTCTTCTGGAGAGTATTTATAGCTTCTGAAAGATTCTCAATAAACTTCCTGCTGCTGACCAGGTTAATAATACTCAGAGTCAAAGGACACCCACCCTGTCAGCTGCAAAGTCCTCTGTAACTACACAATCTTTTCACAGACGGTGTCCTACCCTCAGGCAAATAAAAAGTCATAATGTTATCATTGGTGGGCTGTTTGTGTTCAAGCAATATTGCAGCAATAAATCTATATAATGATGCTGAATTGTAAATTACCATCCGAGTTTTGTAAACATACTAAATGTGGTGGTTATAAAGGGGGCTTTTCTTAGAAAGTAACAGCAGATAATTTCACTGCACCGTTGTTAGCTTGCTACTCCAACAAATAATTAAAGAACAATTAAGCAGTGATGTTTGTCCTGAGATTTAGAAGCCCAAGGTTCTTTCACCCCAGCCCAGCCCCTCCCCCCAATATGAGGGAATGCCATGATTCAACCACTCCTAAAATAACTGTTGACTTTGTCTTTCAGGGTTTGGTTCTGTGGTTGGAGGACCACCAGCGAATTCGAACCACAAGAAGCCGGAAGGCAGAAGGATCCGCATGCCTGAGAGCAGCCTCCCTAGAGGATGGCATCATTATATTAGTCAGCACCGTCCACAGTGCAATGCACAGAGAGCCCAAGACCCTTGTAAAGCACTCGGCAAAAAGCTGGAAACTTGCTCAGTTGGTAGAACGCTTGACCAACATGCATGAAGCCCCAGTAAACAAGGTGTGATGTCTACACCTGTAAGCCACCAGTACTGGAAAGTTGGAGTCAGAAGGAGGAGGAGTTCAAAGTCATCCTAGTCTATAAGAGACCCTATGTAGCCGGGCACGGTGGCGCACGCCTTTAATCCCAGCACTCGGGAGGCAGAGGCAGGCGGATTTCTGAGTTCGAGGCCAGCCTGGTCTACAAAGTGAGTTCCAGGACAGCCAGGGCTACACAGAAAAACCCTGTCTCGAAAAACGGGGAAAAAAGAAGAAAAAAAAAGAGAAAGAGACCCTATGTATAAAGACTCTAAGCAGAGAAAGGAGTTGGGCTATGTGTCTCTCATGTGAAAGACACTTCTGAACCCTTTCAGACAGCCCTTTCTGCTCAAAAGCGGGAACCCAAGGAAGTTACTCACCCGAGGCAGGTGGCTGGTCACTGGGGGAGCTCGCACACCCTGAGGCTCCCCTCTCATCAACCCTGTCCTGGGGCTGTACTCCCGCCTCTGACATGCTGGCTGCTGCTTCACTGGGAAAGCCCATGCTGTAGGCACACTGGGGCAATGGTCCACATTTCAGGGACCCTGGAAAGGGTTCGTGGTCCTCCCCAGGAGTGTTCCCACTGCCTGTGTAGTCATCTGTTGAGTTGGAGCTGACCACCCAGGGGAGGCAACTGTCACCCTCTATTTCTTTTGTCAGGTGCTTTTCAGGGGACACAGGCATAGAGTCAGTTCTGCTCGGAGGCTCAGTGAAGTCACAGCCCTCAGAATCCACCGTGCTTTCCGTCCCCGTGAAACACTGGCTTAAACTGTCATTCTCCCCCACTTCCAGGGGCTCCTGGAATGGGGGTATAGATTTGCTTCCCTGCTGGATTAGGAATAGTGAACTATTCGAAGGCTGTGAGGGCCGGTCCGTGTACTCGTCCTCTGTGGGAATCTTCCTTGAGAGGTCCCCTTGCGTCTCAACCTCGCTGACCATTGTGAACGTCCTAGAATCTCCGCCTTCTGCCCAGGGCCCACCTGCCGCACACACAGGCCCACAGACTCCAGCACCGTCTTCTGGAACCATCTTCTCCTCCCGGGTCATTAGTAAGATACCTTCACACACTTCTTGCTGACTGGAGGTTGCCGAGTGAGAACCAACACAACGGTCCCCTGAGGACTCCTGGGGATGTGAATTCAGAAGGCAAAGGCCTTAATATCCAGAATAAGTGCAACATGTTCACTTAACAACTGCTGAAAACATGAACTGTTTCTACCCTGACAAGTGCAAGTGCCCCATCCTCTATGGCTGTATTTATGCCATATTAAATGACAGTCTGTGAGAGAAGTCTAGAAAGGGGAACAACCAGAAACGACTGGATCTTTACTGCAAGGCACACCTACACAAATGAAGAGCCACCCCAAGTAATGCCTGCCCACGACTTCAGGCTCTAGGGAAGCAATGGCAACAATGTAACCAAATACGGAGCTTCAGGCAGTTGCTCTGTGACTTAGTTCTGCACATTACGTAATCCAGCAAATGGGCAAGCTTACTGGGAATGAGAGGAGTCAGGTGTGATGCGGGGGAAGAAAGAGCCAAGCAGGAAAAGGAAAAGATGAGAATTACAGAGATCAGTCTATTGACTGCAATTGATACATTATATACATAAGAAAGTAGATGCAAAGGAAAACTAGAATAATTGGCATTTTAATATCAAATGTGAAGTGGAAAATAATTGTTACTATTAGGTTTTTGCTGTTTTGCTTGGGAGTTTTGAGATGGGGTCTTATGTGCCTGAGGCTGGCCTTATTAGGGAGTAAAGGATGACTCTGAACTTCTCATCCGCCTGCCTCTGTCCCCCAGACACTTGGGTCATAGACCAGCACCACCATGCCCAGTTTATCTAATGTTGGGACTGACCTCAGGTTTTTGTGCCTGCTAGGCAAGCACTTTCTCAACTGACCTACCTAACGGGTACCACCTTTGAGCAAGTGCGTGTATTCATTTATTTATTTACTTAGTTTAGAGAAGAAAGTAAGCAGACATGGGCATTCATTTTCTTCTTTTTAAAAATTAATTTTTATTTTTAATGTGTGTGTGTGTGTGTGTGTGTGTGTGTGTGTGTGTGTGTGTGTGTTGTCCTAGGAGTCCAGGATCCCCTTGAGCTGCAGTTACAGGTTGTAACCACCTGTGGTTGTGAGCAGCCTAACCTGACTTCTGAGAACTGAGCTCAGGTCCTCTGGAATAGCAGTCCAGACTCTTAACTACAGAGTCATCTCTCCAGCCGCAGATGGGTTTTATTTGCCTGTTTGATTGGATGGTTTGGTTTGGTTTTTCATTCTGGTAAATACACAGACAAAGACTGTGTATTCTTAATGTGCATGTAGATATTTAAGAACAGAGGACTACACCGTGTCCATTCACTCTGTGGCGATTCCAGGCTCACTTTGTTCACATACAGAAAAAGCAATATGAATCTGTGTGATAAAGTGTAAGCTACTGGTGAACCTGTGCATCGTGCCAGGACTTTCATTGCTTAACATTTTTTTTTGGTAATTTTTGAAATTATGTCAGAGTAGAAGATTTATTAAATAACTACAGAGTAAAGAAAAGTCATAAATGGTTCCTCCTAGGAGTCTGTATTAGGTGATCAAGGTCAGTTCTAAAAAATACACACAGCGATCACAGAATTGGAATGAAGACTACTATATGGCTCCGGGGTGGCATGGGGCTCAGTGGAGGGGTGGGCATGGAGCGTAATGAAGACATTAGGCTCTGACTTACTCAGCAGGGATCAGTTCTGGGCTGGAGGTTTAAGTGCCTGGCAAGCAGTGTGCTCTGTAGTTGGCTTAGTTACAGCTAGAGCCTGTGGCAGGACTTAAAGGAGGCATTAAACACTTTTACCTTATTTCCACTTAGACTACTGCAAGCATCATTGACCCAATTCCACAAATTAGCTGAAAGGAAACAAAAAGAAGAGAGCTTCGTGTTATAACTTTCCACTCATTTTTAATACAATTATTTTTATATATCTAACTTGTACAGCATGTTATAGGATAAATTTGAGGGCAAAGTGGTTACCATAATAAAATAGATTAAGTTATCAATTGTGTCAAAAGGAGATTTTTATGTGGGAAGAAGAACTAAAATTGACTAAATTAGCAGTTCTCATCCAGTACAATATTCTTCGCTGAGCGTGTTTATCTTATACACCTGCTACTCCAGTCTCTGACCTACATCTCCTCATTTCCTTCCTCTCACCCCTGGTCACCATTGTGTCATCCTCTGCCTCTGTGTGTTTGACTTTCTCTCATTATATAAACATACCCACTGCAAGTGTTACAGCCGGTGTCAGCATCCCTGAGTATTTGGTTATAATGTGCCCAGGGCTCGGGGAGGGAGTGAAGCTCAAAGCAGAAAGCTTTCCCGGCATGCACAAAGCACTGGTTCCAGCCTCAGCATGGAATGGGTGCGGGACTACAATAGGAACTAGTATATGGCTCAGTGACAGAATTCTTGCTCAACAAGCAAAGACATGGGTTCAAACTCCAGCACAGGATTGCGAATCAAGCAATCAATTAAAAAGTCAACTGATTTAAACACTCTGAAGGCATCTTACTTCTTAACAAAAACAGAGCTTGCTGATCTCTACTGAGAAAAAGACTGTCAAAATTAGTTTTTGTCAACTTGACACAAACCTAGAAGAAGAGGGACCCTCAGTTGGAGGAATTGCCCTCCCCCATCAGATTGACCTGTAGACTGTCTGTAGAGCATTTTCTTGATTGCTGACTGATGTGGGAGGGAGGACCCAGCCTACTGTGAGCAATGCCATCCCTGGGCAGGAGTTTATAGGCTGTATAAGAAAGGTAGCTGAGGGTTCTGGTTAGTTCATATTACTCATGTCTCTAGCTCCACATGTAGCAGAAGATGGCCTAGTTGGCCATCATTGGGAGGAGAGGCCCCTTGGTATTGCAATCTTTATATACCCCAATACAGGGGAACGCCAGGGCCAAGAAGTGGGAATGGGTGGGCAGGGGAACAGGGCGGTGGGAGGGGAGAGGGAACTTTCAGGATAGCATTTGAAATGCAAATTAAGAAAATATCTAATAAAAAATATTGAAAAAAAAAGGTAGCTGAGGGGCTGGATAGACAGCTCCATAGTTAAGAGCACTGGCTGCTCTTTCAGACAACCTGGGATCAATTCCCAGCCCCTCCATGGAGGCTCACAACCATCTCTAACATCTGATGCTGCTTTCTGACTTCTGAGAGTAGTAGCCAAGGGGTGGGAGCGGGTGGGTAGGGGAGCAGGGCCGGGAGGGGGGAGGATACAGGGAACTTTCTGGATAACACTTGAAATGTAAATGAAGAAAATATCTAATAAAAGTTGAAAAAAAAACCACGTGTCTTTTGGCAATGCTATATAAAAGTCAAACAAGATGTGATGTTTAAAACCACGATCAAACCTTTTGTAGGTATCCCCCAAAATGGAGTAACATTGGGTTTTCTACTTTACATAAGCCTCTAAATTCTAAAAATATAAAGTCATCTATCATCATAATTTTAGATTCATACTTCAAAATAGTATCCCAATCAAAACTTCCCCCACCCATCCATTTATCTGAGCATGTGTCTCTGTTTTACATGGGTACATTTTCAAAGGGATGTATTACAGAATTAACTACAGCCTTTGTGTTTGGAATGCTGCACAGAGACACAATGTGGTTCCCAGCAGTGACACATGAGCAGTTTCAGAAAGGCTGAGCATTGTCTACTTAGAGACACAGTGTTGCCCTTCAGCTGTGGTCATTATTATTGCTACTGGAAAACAAAGAATCAGACACAGAAGTACAAATATACTTTACTCGCTGAAGCTAAAACTCATTTAAAGGTGGAAGGAGTGAATCAGCTCCACAGAATTGTCTTCTGACCTCCACGTATGCACTGTGGCACATATGCACATCTCATGAATACACACAATAAGTAACATTTATATTCACCTATTTTATGTGATTGCTGTTTTGCCTGCAGGCATGTCTGTATGAGAGTGTCAGGTCCCCTGGAACTGGAGTTAAGACAGTTGTCAGATATGATGGGTGCTGGGAATTGAACTAGGGTTCTCTGGAAGAGCAGCCAATGCTCTTAACCACTGAGCTACTACTCCAGCCCCATAATCAAAAATGTAAAAAGCAGATTCCGTGACAGTCAGGGATAATCTACTCATGTCCTAAGATGCCCCGCTGGAAAAGCATCATACCCTTCACTGCCACTTTTCAGTCACCTCCATGGACACAATACCTGTCAGCGCTTTCCCTCCCTTCCTGTAGTAAACACCAAAGACGATGGCGGCCACTACTACTGCAGAGATGAAGAAGAGCAGAACGATGAGACTGGGCAAGTAAGCCTGGGCCTCTGTGTTGGAAGAAAACACGGTATGCAAGATTATTCATTTTACCAAATTAAAAGATAAAACCCTGTAAATCCAACCCAAGAATCAAGGCTGTGGGTGTGTAGGCAAACAACAGTGGAGAAGTCCCGCCCTAATTGCAGAGAGCTCACAGATTATTAAAGGATGAACTCCATAGCTCAGCCCACACTGCTCAGGGGCCTCCCTTCTGGGCAAGAGGAATCCAGGCCCACGGTCCTATCTCTACCTTAGAATAAGTTCAATGCCATCCACCATGCTATCATGGTCCTCTGAGTTTGTCATTCAACACCCTGATTTCCTTGTTCACAGCTTGTTAATATTGTTCTGTAGCTTAGTTCCTTTGCCACATTAGAAAGGTCTTTCCCAGTCTGTTCTTTTCTGAGCTGCAGTTCATCCCCTACACTGACCCACTCACCTAAAGCAACCAGACAGAAGCCTATTAACCAGAAACTTTCAAAGCAATATTTAGATTAGCTTAATTTACACTCACAGATAAGACTCTGGCTTACAGCCAGAGTCTAACAAGTCACTCTCTTTGGCTTGATCCAAATCTCAACATAGACACCCACACTATGACAATCATTCTCTATCATGCCTGGGCAATGGCATTGACATTTATGTTTATAGCTTACCCCTAGCTCAGTGTAAATATACATGTATATGTTTATATATATATATATATATATATATATATATATATATATATATATATATACATATAATAAATATATTTACATATAAAATAAATATATGTTTACATATGTTTATAGCTTACCCCTAACTCAGTGTAAATGCAGATATAGATGATATAGATATAGATATTGATGATATAAATATAGATAGAATCAAGTAACCCGGCATGTGAAAGGCACCGGGTCAAATCTACAGCAGACAAAAGGAAGAGGAAGTAATGGGAAGGGAACTGGAGAGAGAGAGCTCAGCAATTAAAGCGCTGGCTGCTCTTCCAAAGGATCTGTGCTTGATTCCCAGCTCCCAAATGGCAGTTGCCAGCTGTCTGCCACTGCAGTGCCAGAGGACCCTATGCCTTCTTCTAGCCTCCTTGAGCAATGCACAGAGGCAGTGCACAAACTCAGATGCAGTCATCATATCCATATACATAAAATTAAAAACTATAAACCTTTTAAACAATAAAATATGATACCGATGAAAAATGAAAATAATACCAAGATGATAGTGGACGGAACGAGTGGGAAAGCACAAATAATATCCCTGCAGATACAGTGTGTCATTCTAGAGAGAGCACAGCAGATATTGTGTGTCACTCTAGAGAGACCACCTTGGGCCACGTACCACCCCACGGGCTCTGCTGCTCCTACCCTTGGGCGGTCTCCTCAGTGTCAGGGAAGAGCTGCAGACCACATCTGATTCCGTTGTCCCTTGGTGTGCTTCTATTTTTCCAAGGAGGGTGCAGCTGTGAGAAAAAAGCAGGCAATGGCTGTGGGCTGACACTTCCAATTTAAAAACCAAACAAAGGGAATGAGCTAGAGTCCCAGCTCCCTCGGGAAGGGAAGACATTTCTTTCCAGGTGTTTTGACTCTCCACCTTCGCCACGGGAGCAGAAGCCCTCGCAGGCGGGTGGAGCGCTTGGAGAATATTCTAAGAACTACTGAGAACATGGTGGGCAAGCTTGAGGGACTTCAGTAAGGAGGATTCCAGATGCTGAGAGTTTTGGTGAGTACACTTCTGAAGATTAAAAAGATACAGTCTTCTTGGCATGAAGCTCGAAGAAAACGCATTGGGAATCAGCATTTAACAAGAGCTTCCTGAGCTAAGTGTGGTGGGGTACACCTGCATCCTGACAGTGAGCCCCTGTCTGAAAGCAGGGAAAGATGGGAAGAGGAGAAGCAGAAGCAACGGCAGCAGCCTGTGGGATGTGATGGGTAACGTGCGCTTTTAAACCATCAAGAATAGGTGTGCAACTGAAGACTCCTTGCACTTATCACTAGTATTAAACAATGGGATGCAAGGAAGAGCATCGGCGTCTATCCCACGTAACTTGTGGGAGGGGCCACATATATATACACACTGTACATCCTTAACCCCAAATCCCATAGTCAGAATGTGAAACTCCTGGAATATCGACAGGAAACCACAATAGGAAATCTGACACCATGAAGTTTTATTTCACTTGGAAAAGTAATTTAGTCCGTGGGTATGAGCCATGAGAGACAAAGCCACTGGGTTGAGACCTGGCATCCACCCCTACACCCAACAAGTTCTCAGTACACATCAAAACAGATGCCGGGACCTGAAAAAAGTCTGAAGTCGTTCCCAAGCATGCATGTGGGTAAGGGATGTGCAATCTGTGTTCCACTCATCAATACAAGATTTATCCCTGCAGAAAACCCAGAACCGCTTACACGGCTGTCAATAGGAGCTTGGGAAGTAAGTCAATTCTGGTGCAATTCCACAGTGAGACCAAAAGAGATCCAAGAAGTCACAGAGACTCCCAACTCAGTGTAGAAAGAAAATCAGGTAAGCTAGCAGTATGTGCCAGACCCTGGGTTCAGTCCCAGCAACAAAAATAATAAATAAACCTGACTTTCAAATATTGATGAATATGAAGTATCAAGATGATCATAGATGGGATAAAATAAAATGCCCAGATGAACCTCTGTTATTCAGCATGTAAAGAGCTTCAAGACCATGCAAGAGAACCAAGATGTTTTCAGTGTACACACACTTCTACAGACCAGAAGACTGTAGGGCTGACAGGGTCAGGGTGGCGAGAGGCAATACAAGCTGGGGGCACAGCTCAGCCAGAGAAGCTGTGCTCAGCACACCCGGAGCCCTTACCCTCCATCCGCACAAGCCCACCCACAGCCCACACACCAATAAACAAGAAATAAAGGGGTAAGAATCTCATATATTTCTGAACGTAAGAAGTGGCACAAAACTCTGACACACGCTGGGGCCGACGATGCCAGGCTGGGTCCCTACTGTGGCATGGACAGAAGCTAACCACTGGACCAAGTCGATAAGAAGCTAACAAGTAACCAGGTAGCCAAGAAGCTAACACACTGAACCCACCTTCCATCCAGAGCTGCTGAGGCTGACTGGTATTAACTTTCCTTCTAAGCTCCACCCAACAGTTAACTGGCAACAGCCAGGCCTACCTGGCTTGCTATAAAAGGGGTGTTTGGCCCCTCCTACCTCTCTACCTCTCTCTGCCCCTTCTCTCCCTGGCCTCACTGATTTCTCCACCCCCTCCCCCTCCCCCCTCTCGTGTGTGTGTGTGTGTGTGTGTGTGTGTGTGTGTGTGTGTGTGTCTCACAAAATCTCCTCCCTTCTCAACTCCCTTTCCCATACCCCCAAATAAACTCTATTCTATACTATACCCGTTGTACGGCTGGAACCTGGGGAGAAGAGATGTCTTATCATGGGGCCACCAATGGGGACCACACAACGCTCTACTAAACATATCCTGAGTCTTTTTAGAAAACACAACTGGTCGTTGGGCTTCTTCTGCACAGTCACTTACTTGGTCCAAGGTTTGCATTTGTCTGTGGACGAAAAGACATCTGAGAAGAAGCCCGGGAGGCAGGGTGTGCACACCGTATCCTTGTTGAGCTGCACTGTCAAAAAAACAAACAAACAAAACCAGATAAAAAAGCAAGGGGACACTTAGAGATCGGCCAAGATGGTGTCCTCCCGACCCCCATGTCTCCCGTCTGTCTGGCCAGCTGTATCTCCTGCCTTCAGCTCCTCCAGGCTTGAGTGGAGGAAGCGCTTACAGAGTTTTGCTCAGAAACTGGCTTCTTTCATGTCAGGACACTGAGACTAATGTCCAGCTAAGGCCAGCTCTGCTGTCAACATATTTCACCTTTGGTCTTAAGTAGCTGGAATTTGCTGTCTGGCTATCTCCAGCTTTCATGGCTGCAACAGCTTTCACCAGCAGGCAAATGTGATGCCATCACAGTCTTTAAGGGAAACCTGTTCTTCCAAACCCAATGTATGTAGTTACTCTAAAGTCAAGGGGTAGGGAGTGGTTTTTGAAACATTTCCAGTCCCAAGCATGTTGGATATGGGCTATAAGGCACTATTCACTACAAAGGTTATTATTTCAAAACCCAGAACAGTTGAAATGTCGGAATCGCGACAGTAAACTTCTTAAATAAATAAGTGGTGGCAGATTGCCACAGTGACATGATCAGCTTCATTTCACCAGGCTAAGGAGTGCAGCTTACCAACAATACCTTTCCCCCCTAAAAACAAACAACCAAAACAAGACCGACCTTGTAAGTCTCTTCCTCATATAAAAGGATAGGTGTCAAGTTTTTCTACCAAGGGCCTACATAACTACCTATGGCCTCTGCTGAAATTGCTCATAGCACAGAAGTAATTACAGAGAATACGTGAAGGAGGTGGACTGAGCTGCATCCCCAGCAAACACAGTGATGAGGAAAGCGTGCACCTTGCCTTCATCCACAGTCCTCAGAGCAGACGCTTGTCCTGACCGGAGAGCCTGATTCGCTCTCATGTTCCTCCTAAGCTAACTTAGCACCTAAGCGGTGCCCCAGGCTTTCTGTGTCTTCTGTCTTTACTGTATCAGGTACATGAGGCCTTGCACAAGCAAACAATACTGGCTGCAGTGTGAAACCAACATCAGGCCATTGGCAGGTGCCAAACCCACAAATGACTTTGGAAGTTAGTAGCATTTCTAGGACTTATTTTTCACAAATACAAACCTAAAATAAAGTTAAAATTCTTGATACATGTCTGATAGGAGGTATATGTTTGATTTTTGTAATTTGGCTCAGTAAATAAGATACATTGCCACGCTGATATGGCAATGTGACCGGCTTACAAACAATTGCAACAATGAGAGGACCATTTACCAACTAACATTAGTTGAGACAGCGTTTTTTAAAGATGCACACAGGGGCTAGAGTTTGGGGCCCAGCACCCATATCAGTCCGCACACAACTGCCTGTAATGCCCTGTGGATCCAAGACCTCTGGTTTTCTCGGGCACTGCCATTCACGCTGCATGAACACAGTTTTACAACCAGGCTTCTCACACTAACAGGAGAAGTCACACTTCTATCTGCTCCAAACCCTGCTGTGGACCCAAGTCTTGGCTGTACTAAACTGAGCCAGGAGTTGAAATACTGGAGACCATAAAACTGCATTCACAGCAGCCTGGTCCAGTTTCTCTTTTCCTGATGGCCCAGAGCAGAAGTGTGGTCAAAGAATGGTATTGGGGACCAGGTCAGCTGTTTTGAATTCAAATATACTGCAAGTTGGGGCATGAATGATTGGTTCTTCTGGGGGCTAGAGGGGAGTCTCCTGTAGCCCAGGTTGGCCTCAAACTCACTGTGTAGCTAAGGATGGCCCTGAACTTCTGATCCCCCTGCCTTAATGCCAGAGTGCTAGGATTACAGGTATGTGCCACCATTCTAGGTTTCACTCGTACTAGGGATCAATCCAGGGCTTTGTGCACAAAGTTGGTGAGCATTCTACCAACTGAGCTTACATTCCCCAGCCTCAGGAGTGAATTTTTATTCACCTGCTGTCAAAAGTGTATCTTTTCCAAGGCTTCAAGACTGAGAACTGTCTCAAACCCTGGCCAAAGGCTAACTGAGGTGCCTATTAACATAAGAAAGCTGATGCTGGTGGCCAGCAGTTCTCTCAGTATCCCTCAGTCTCTGTTTCAGGGTCGCCTGGCTGGCTGGTGTGCCAGCCCCCACTGAATCTTCCAGCCCAGGGGCTGAGCTGCTCTTCCCTGTACAATGCAGCCATTTTGGTTACACAGTTCCTTTTTACCCTTTAAATCCTGACCTCTTCCTGTCTCCTGGCTCTCATCTGTTCCCTCTCCTCCCCACTCTCCCCAGATGGCACAGCTCCCCCGAACCCCCATGATGTTCACTCTGGACTCTCCCAGATGTGTCTGCCTCTGGCTATGCTCTCCTATATATCTCCAATAAGCCTTCTCCTCCATCATACCTAGGAGCCGTCATGCCCTTTTTATTCCTTTTTTTCCCTGCAAGAACATCTTCCAGAAATCATAATGTTCACACCTAGTCCACAAAGGTGGGAAGTCCGTGGCCAGGCCAAGGGCTTTGTCTATTCTAAAAGCAAAATCTGGAGGGAGAGTGTCAATATGGAGGTCTATCTTTGCAAATTAAAAGCTCAAGTTGACTTTCCGAGAGAGCATGTGCAGGTGAATCAGGGCTGATGCAGAGGCCTGCCCTGCTAGCTGGATACTTTCTTCCATGTGGACTCAAATGATTAATATTTTAATTTTCCCAGCCCTTGTCCAAGCACGCTGGCTTTAAAATCGTGTCTTTAAGTGAAAGACTGGCAAGCGCAAGCAGCCATTTGTTACCCTCTGAAAACCTGCTTTGTAGCACTTCTTAGAAGCTGGGAGAGCGACTGACTCTCAGAAGCACTTTCGTAAGTTGAAAGGATTTCTACTTCTGTGCTTTCCACAAAGCTGAAGGACACAATGGGGTTCTCAGATGGCAGAGCATTAAAAATAGACCGGACTTTGCGTCACTAGTGAGCAAGGATGTAGCACTAGGAAGGTACTGGGGGAACTGTGAGTCTCGGCAGGTTCATAAACAACTCAGAAGTGCGAATGGACTGTGTGCTAAGGCATCGCACTGGTGAGACACTCTGCCCCAGTACAAACACCGGGCAAGCCTACTTTCAAAATTCAAAAGGTGTGAACTTTTACAACTTTATAAAGAGTTTAAAATGCATATAATGAGCATGGCAGCAGCTTTATCTAGGATGAAAAAAAAACACTAATTTTTACCCTGTGAAGCCAAGTCAATTTAATTAAAAAAAAAAAAAAACCCAACCCTTTCAATTAGTGCTTACACGTTATGTGAAGGGATACTTAGAGGTGATTAGGAACGACCTCCAAACAGAGAAACGGAGGCAAGTCCAGGTGGAATGTGGGTGAATGCAAATGGAGAAGGAAGTGTGTGAACCTGGCAAAAAGCTAATCCCATCTCCAGCAAGAGGGGAAGACAGGATACATGGGTCCCTGAAACAGGCTGGGCAGCCAGCGTAGGCAAAGCTCCAGGCCAGTGAGAGACTGCCTAAAAGTGGGAGCTCCAGAAGACAGAGCTGCGAGGGTCTTCTGACTCCTGCCTTGCGCACCCTGTACCCTGTGCACCCTGCACCCCCTGCGCACCCTACACCCCCTGCACCCCCTGAGCACCAGCCACTAGGGTATAAAAGCTGGAGGGACCATCCTGCTTCAGGAACCCATGTATCCTGTCTTCCCCTCTTGCTGGAGATGGGATTAGCTTTTACTGTGGCTTTTTGGTTCTCAAGCTTGGGAAGCAATTTACAGCAGAAATACCTCCCAGCCCTTCTTGCCTGCTTTCAAAGTGTCATTGAGGCGATAGTTCCCCAACACTAAGTCTTTAGGAGCTCTTTAAATGTGAAATTTTATAAATTTGAAAATAATATTTATAGATGCCAATTTACAGTGTGCCCAGAGGTGCACACCCTCTTCTAAGAGGCTGTGTGCTTTGTCATGCCTTGGCGGATCGGATGCCTGCACTATATAATTTAACACTAAGTCAGTACCCTCCTCACATATTGAGGTCCATAGCCTCAAAATGGACAGAGGGGTGAGGGAATTTGGGACGACTGCCCATGTTCTGTTCCAAACTAGACAAAAATGATGGTTCAGCTATAGTTCCTCCGAGCCACCTGGGCTCCCTGGAGAGCCCTTGACACAGCCATGACAAATCCCAGGAAGACCCCTGGACAGGGGTTCAAAGCAGGGCTCGCTGCGAGAGCTCACACCAGCAACTGTGCAGCCATACAAGGATGTCCGGTGCCACACACACACAAGTAACCGAGCAGCCGTACAGGGATGCTGAGCTCCGAAGCCGGGTGCACACTCCGTGTTCCTGCGGCAGCACTCGCAGTCTGAGTTCCAGTGGTAGCCCGCCGTGCAGGCACAGCGACGCGGGGCTGTGTGGTTGCCAGGATCCACCGCCACCAGGGCTTTGCCTGCAGGAAACAAGAGATGATCAGCGTCCAGCGAGGGGCAGGAGACACAGATGCACTATTCACCTGGTGCAGTCCCCCTCCCAGTTCCAAACAGCCCACTAGCCAGCTGCATCTGGCCGCCAGTAGGATGACTCACTGAGTTTGAGGAACTCCAGGGTTCCTTCCCATACTTCCTTATTGATGGGAAACAGTCCTACAGCCCTTTTCTTCCTAATAATTGGGAGTTGTGTAGACTGTTTAAACAGTTTCGAGTTAGGTTTAATTGGTGGGGGAGGGGGGCGCGGGATGCACAGCACTGCACAGCTTCTTGGTTTTCTTTTCTTTCTTTCTTCCTTTCTTTCTTTCTTTCTTCCTTCCTTCCTTCCTTTCTTTCTTTCTTTCTTTCTTTCTTTCTTTCTTTCTTTCTTTCTTTCTTTCTTTGTTTTAAATTCAGAAGTCACACCAACTGTTAAGCCAAGTTTAGCTAGACAGAAGGGCTTTTCTGTAAATGTGAACTCATTCCGGGTCCTGAAGTCTCCGGGGTCCTCAGGCAAGTGGACAAAGCAGAAGCAGGCAGCAGGCCACATGTGGGCAGCCATCTGTCGCATGGACCAGGGTCACACACTGTGTCTTCCCAATGCCTTCTTCCTCTAATCTTCCGGCTTCTCTTGGGTTTCCAGAATACGGGCATATGGGAATTTAACTGGATAGTATGCCAAGTGTCCAACACACACAAGTCAGTCTAGTTTCTCAGATTCACACGAATTTCATTCCAGTGTAGTACCGGGGACTGAAACTACAACCTCATGCATGCCAGTCAGGCATTCCACCACTTGGCTAGGTCCCCAACCTAAATGAGTGTCCTTGCTTCTGTCTATCCAATGTGACTTTTTTCAGTTTTGCTTTTATTGGCCGATGTCCTATTTTAAATGGCCCCATTTGTAGTGGTGTCTTGTGTCTACATACAAGAAGGCAGTGATGTGCCCTGCCCAGAAAACATGTGTGGTATAAAGTTTTGTGTAAGTTTGAGTTGTATGCTTACTCAACAAACATCTAGTAAACAGTAACACACATAGGACAAGGGGTTTGTGCCAGTGATGTCCCTCTGGCCAGAGGCTTGTGGGAATCCAGGCCTGAATTCTCTTAGTGTCTCTTAGTGTCTCAGTCAGTGGTTCAGGACTCACTAATTCAATGGTTGTGCTGACTTCACAGAATACAGCTGCTATGAATAAGGAAACTCGATTGTACAGGCATGCACACACATGAAGTCATAACATTATTTAAAATTACTCAGGTGGTTTTAGAAATGGCTTACTGGTTAAAAGTCCATTCTGCTCCCAGAATCTACATTCCCAAGGATAAGAGAATTTGCCACAAAGACTCAAGTGACTATGTGAACTTGCCCCCCAAGTTATCCCTGATTGGTGAATTAAGATGCCTACAGCCTATAGTTGGGCAGAATTGAGATAGGTGAGGCTTGGGGTTCTTAAGCTTGCGGTCCGGTAAAAACCACACAAGAGAGGAGAGGAGGGGAGAGAAGATGCCATAAAATCATGGCCATGAGGGCTGGCCAATTAAAGCTAAGAGCAGACCAGATGGAACATGGTGAATTATAATTTGGGGTTATTAATGGGAAAATAGATTCTAATAGCTTAGAGGGTAGATATTTGCCAAGCTCTAGTGCTGATTAAAGCTTATAAAAATAATAAAAGCTGTGTGTCTTTTATCCAGGAACTGGATTATCAAAGGTAAGGTAGGAGCCACCCATTGAGATTAAATAATTTATACAAGTACCCATGTACTGCAGCTCATTCCTGCCCATAATTCCAGATCCAGGGGGTTTGACACATTTTTCTGGCCTCCTTGGGCACGTGTGTGTGTGTGTGTGTGTGTGTGTGTGTGTGTGTGTGTGTATACAGACCATCCCTTATATATGCATACATAATTAAAATGACTCTTTAAAAAGCAAAAACCAACCAAACAACTACAATTCACAGTGCCTCTGTGAATGCTGAAAGGCCCTGTCTCGTCTGGATTATCTACATTATCTACATGGCCCTTGTACATTAATTTCCAAGGAGAAAAGAGATGGAAAATCAAAACCTGCCTCTTCCTTCATTGCCTCAAGTTACAGACAGCTAAAAAAGGACATTGCTATTTTTGTGCTTTTTGGATCCAAGCATGAGCCCCATTTGCTATTGTATCAAGTGCCCAAACTGTGCAGCCCAAAACATGTGTGTAGCACATATAAACATGCAGGAGCACAGGAACATGCCACTTCTCTGCAAAATCCTAGCAGGATCCTGTATGAGCACAAGGGACTGAGGGTGGCAACGTTTTAAGAACAATCTAATGTGTTCGGTGTTCCGTGTTCAGTGTTTGGCTTCAATACTGGCAGGAGACAGAATGAATCCTTATTTCCGACAGACAGCAGTGAGTCAAGGTCACCAGAGGAAATAAAAAGGGCTGATCAGGTGCTGGTGTCCAGTGGAGTTTCTGAAGCACTTTCTCCAGTCTAGAGTCTGCCAGCTGTCCCAGACACATTAGAGGGATGGTGGTGTTCAAGACTGCTGACTGCCTGGTTGTCAGAACTAATGACAGCTCAGGACAGAAAACTCATAGGAGTCCATAAAGATGCCCGTGGTAGTGTTAGAAGACCTGGGCTCACCTCCGAGTGTTTTGATGATGTGACCATCAGTAAGACTAGTGTCTGCGAAAGTAAAGCACTGTAGACACAAGCACGTTCACGAGTTCATCAGGTCGATGCAAACGCTTGGAAGTTGGATAACCCAGCCAGGATTTTCAAAGTTACAAGGACTTGGTGTGCCTTTCTGTGTGTGCTATGCTTCACGGAGACAAAGAACTGACCGACAGAAGAATTTCTATGACACATTTGGCTAATAAACAGAGAATGGCGAGAGAATCAAACACCTAATGAAGGCGGATCTAGTCAGGCATGGAGGTACACAACTGTAACCCTAGCCTTTGCAAGGCAGAGGCTGAGCCTGAGGCAGGAAGACAGAGGCAAGACTATATCAGAAGTCTCTATTTCTAACATAAACCAAGAGTTATGGATGTAGCTTGGTAGGAGAGTGTGCCTGGCATGTTCAGACCTGGGGTTGCTCCCTGGCACTTAGGATAAAGACCCAACCTATGCTTATCAGTAGCAAATATTACAAAAATAAATTCCCAATATTACTCAGAAGAACTACACTATAGATGAAGGGGTTTTACCAGACCCTAGCTAAAATAAACCAGAGTTGTATCAACCTTCTAGATTTAATGTGAAATATACCAAGAAATACTAGGGAAAAATATGATAAATGACACCAGAAGATCAACCACCAGAAGCTCTGATAGAGGAACATGGTGATGGTTTAGTATTCAGAATAGAAAAACAGGAGAGAAAATAAAACAAAGACTTCTTAGGAGATCCATGAGACATGTTTTGATCCTTATTTCTAAAAATGAGCTATGTTTTTTATTTGTTTTTTGTTGTTGTTGTTTTGTTTTGTTTTGTTTTTTTAAAGTGGAGCTGAGTGTGAAGATGCATTCCAATAATTTCAGCCCTGTCAAGCTGAGGCCGGGGTAGTTCCGAGAGTGTGAGATCAACCTGGGCTACATAGTGAGTTCAAGGCCAACCTGAGCTACAGAGTGAGATCCTGCCTTAAAACTTCTTTGTTATCCAGCTCCCCTCCCCTGAGTTATGGTAGCCTTCTGAGGCAATGAACTGTAACAATAGAACATATGCTATTAGAACATATGCTGTTAGAACATATGCTGTTAGAACATATGCTGTTAGAACATATGCTGTTAGAACATATGCTGTTTAGGGGAGGGGTTGTCCGCCAGAAGATCAGTCTGAAGCCTGATTCTCATGGGCTAACCCCGGAGAAGTCACTCCATCTCAGGCCTCCATGTTTGCATCTTTAAAATGAGACAAGTGTAGGATTTAGGGAAGATTAAATGACACAGACACCGAACTCTGTGGAGACATTTTGTCAATGGTAAGATGTGGTCACGATTAAAGTACAATGTAAACACATTATGGAAATTTTAACCGGAGGCACTGGGGACATAAAACGTGAGAACCACTCAAAGCAAAGCAAAATCAGTGGGCAGATTTAACAAGATCCTATGGGGCAGATTTAAGGAACAGAAGACAGAGAGTGCCTCTTCACGATCCCCGGTGACTTGTCAGTGTGACACACCCACCTGCATCACAGACTTTATGCAGCAAGCATTTTTCCTCTTCATTCCAGGTGTCCAAGTACTCATCTGGGCCACAGGGCAGACACACACTGTCGGAGGTAGGAGTGCACTTAGAAGACAGGTACTTTCCTTAAAGTGAGAAGGCAACATACCAATCAGAAACAAAACAATGTGCCAATCAAAACAACAAGATGCTAAGTGTGTGCAAGAACCTGGATCAAATCCCCTGTAACCAAGAAATGAACACCAACATACAGATCCGACTCACAGGACCGTTCATCCAGGAAGCCCTCTAAGACAGGCTGATACTGGGATGAGGGCACTCCAGGCTATGAGCACAGTACCCAGGGCTCCTCAGCCTCTGCTGGCTGAAATAGTCAGTCCCAGGTTTGCTGTACTCAGTGTTACTTCCTCATGGATTTGTGTTACTACAGTAGTCTCTTAGTTTGTCTAAATAAACAATCGAGCATCCATCTTTTGCACTCCCAAACTTCTGACTGAGAAGAACTCTACAATGAATCTGTGCTCTGCCGAACTTGAGCAGTTCGTTGAACTGGACCAAGAGAAGAGGACTACCTTAGGGGACTGGTCTTTCCCCTCCCCTCTTCAAAATCTCTGCTCTGTCTTCAAGAACAGGAGAAAATGAGGACCTTGCAGGCTGGACTCCACAGAGGCATACAAAGACTGAGCCACACTTGGGGAAGGTGGCGTCCAGCCCCCTTGTGCTCTTTGACTGGTGTGGGGAAGGTCTGTCAAAGATTAAGCAATTCCGGTTTGTTTATTACAAAATAAGACTTCTGTGCACACGATTTCAAGTGTCAGTAGCACTTTATGCTTTACTAAGATGCAACTTTAGGAAACCTTGCCTTCTCAGGACAGACTGAGGACCAGTCTCTGAAACTGGCTTTGATTCATAAGTGATGATATCTACTGAGGGAATGTTTTCTGTCTTTTGAGAGGCAAATGTCACTGACTACCACTCTCTGGATGTCTTTATCTCTTAAGACAAAAAAGCTAAAATGTGCAGGGTACCTGGTTCGCATCTGCTGCAACACCGTCCGAGATGCTCATAATGCCTCTCCTGGGTGCATGGAGGAGTGACCTGGAGGGTCACCTGAAAAGAAAAGTGACATCAGGAAGATAGCGTACACAAGTTGTTTCTGGACAGGGCTGGAGAGACGGCTCAGTGGCTAGGACTTTGCTGCCAAGGTGCGCAACATATGGTAAAAAGATAGGCCGGGCGGTCGTGGCGCAGGCCTTTAATCCCAGCACTCGGGAGGCAGAGGCAGGTGGATTTCTGAGTTCGAGGCCAGCCTGGTCTACAGAGTGAGTTCCAGGACAACCAGGGCTACACAGAGAAACCCTGTCTCGAAAAACCAAAAAAAAAAAAAAAAAAAAAAAAAAAGATAGAAACAGTCCCCAAAGTCTGTCCTCTGACCTCCATATGAGCTCACAAACACACAAATCAAGTAAATGTAGAGGAAAATTAATTGTCAATTGTACCTCTATAAAGCATATGAATACGACATAAGTTGCTCAGGCTGCCACCTTCAAACTTTTCACTGTCCTAGGCTAGTTCATATCCTCTAAGGATATATAAAACCAACCTTTGAGCACAGGGCTTGACCTGTTTAGACATTTAAAAACATGTAAGTGACAGAGCAGAAGGTTGAAAACTAATTCATGAAAGTCACTTAAAAAGTTGGCCCCACTTCTGTGTCACTAAGAGACCACACTTCTGTGCCAGTGGGACACATGAACTTATATAGGGATGTAATGAGCCAATCTGTGGGTCTGAGTTCTGCCTGGCCACTGGGGGTGAGTGAGTGCCTCTTGGGCAGATGAAATGGGAGGTGCTTGGCTACAAAGTTAAAATGGGAGTTCCAGGCCAGGTGAGAAATGACACAGGCTGAGGTCAAAGATGGAGTTCCCTAACTCCCAGACACCCAGGCTCTGCTGATAATCTCAAAGAGTCAGGAACAGAGCGGGCCCACAGGTGATGAGCCTGAGAAGAGGGGAACTCCTGCTTAGCTCAGGGCTCAGAGTCCATGTCTGCGGCAGAGGGGCCTTCTGCAGGCTCTGTATGACAAAGGTTCTGTATGACAAAGGCTTCCCTGCACAGCAGTCCTTGATGAGAGAAACAGTCCTTACTTGTCCAAACTATTTATTGGTAGTGGAACATAGATGCATACAAACTTACTTAGGTGAACCAGAGATCAAATACCTTTTGCAGGAGAGAATGTCTGGGAAGGGAAGCTTATTGACTAAACCCTTGGACTGGCCCATCTGGTGACCTCATTAGCATGGAGAACTCTGTGTTCTGTGCTAGGTGACTAGTGGTCACAATCCTCATGTGGGGTGTCATGGTCATGTGCCCTGGGACAGGAACTGGGTTGGGAGCAGATAAAGTGCCTATCCTTCTCAGACATGAGAACTTACTGGGGTTTTCGAATCTGCTCAACCTTCCTGGTTTTTGTCTGGTGACACAATTCCACTTACTCCGCACCGATTCTATGATTAAACCAGGGGATTCAGTGTTATAAGCTCCCTATGACAGTTAGAGGCTGTTAAGTACTGCACACCTTCCAGAATACTAAAAAATTTAAAAGGTGTAAACAGTGAAGACTTGTAGATACTTTGAGGGTTAAGCCCACCTGCCTGTTGCCTGATGGAACCCAGCAAGCTGCTTGCACACTCAGAACCTCTGTCTCCTTCCTAGGCTTTACGGTTTGAGATTGACATGCTTCTTCCATGCTTATGGCTTGACCTCACCCTCCAGAGAGTGGCGCTGTTTTGGGAGTCGTTACTTGGGGGGTGGGGGGTTGTAGAACCTTGAGGAGTTGGGGCCTAGTTGGCAGAAGTCAGTCACCAAAGCAGGCCTCTGAGGGGGTCTCCCCTTCTCTTCCTGGTCTGCTGTGAAGTAAGCATCCTGCCATACATGTCTGCCTCCATGAACTACCCTCCCTGCTATGATGGAGTGATCCTCTAAAAGTGCCACAATGAATCTTTCTTCCTTAGGGTGGTTTCTGTCAGGCAGTGTGGTCACAGAAAAATGAACCTAACTGATGCATGCTCCAAAAACAGCACAATTCTAATAAACGATACAGAATGGTCACGTCCCCTATGGTCAGCAGTCTTAGAGCTGTCTCCTTCTTCACCTTCCTCAGGGGGAGGAGAAGGAATACAGGAATACAGAAAACCGAAGAGCCAGGCGTAGCTGAACAGATCCCCACATCGAGTGCACACCACACGCCAGCCTTCCTACCTGCTCCAGAGAACTAGTTCCAGACTCTCCCCAGGGAGTTTACTGTTAAATGGCAAGTACATACTTTGGCAGATGCTATGGAAGCAGATGAGCCTGACAGTTAGCAGAGGGAGGCCAGAGAAGTTCTCAGAGAACTTGGTGAGTAAGCTCCCTCCTGTAGAACATCCGCCAGATGAGGACATAGAAACTGGAAGGAGGGAGGGACATGGGGCAGGGACAACTTTGTAAACTAGTTCAATAGTCACAGGGAGATCTAAAAAGGCCTGGAGAGAATGCAGGCAGTGTTCATATGGATGGAGCTCGTGTTAGCAGAGGAAAAGTGGGAGACAAGCCTGGCAAGAGGTATCCTGGGTGTAATAACTGCTATGAAGGTAACCAACCACTGTCTGATCGGATTTGAGGCCTGCTGAATGTGAGAAATACTCAGGCTTGGTAGTGTAAATTTGGTCCAGAGTTGGTGACTAGAAAGACTATAGGCTCTAGGGGGGAGAACCTACAATTTTTTTCCCCAATGGACATGTCAAACTGCCTTCTAAATGTGCACATTTATAGCCATACATTAGCAGTGCTCTCAGCCTTCCTCAGAGGTGCTGCTTGTTGCATCAGACAACAGCTAATGAAGGCATTCATAACTGTTGCAGTACCAAGACTAAGGGATAGAGGACTGCTCAGCTCTATATGGGACATCTATGCCACCCTTTCCAATGGGGAGAGGGACTTGAAAGAGCCAGAGACAACAGCTAATGAAGGCATTCATAACTGTTGCAGTACCAAGACTAAGGGATAGAGGACTGCTCAGCTCTATATGGGACATCTATGCCACCCTTTCCAATGGGGAGAGGGACTTGAAAGAGCCAGAGGATGAGGAGGAGTGTTGCAAAGGATGTCTTCTGGACCTGGCATGGGCCATCCCATTTATGAACTCACTGTAAGCTGTGGTTACCCACACAAGACCTGACTTGCACTGCACTGGGGCTGACCAAGTTCATCATGGAAAGGGGAATGGCTTGTGAGACTCCACCTACCCTGAAAGTACATGGTGACTAGGGAAGGGGAGTCACTTTTTGTCTGTTTGGATTTTTTGAGAACCCTGGCTGTCCTGGACTCACTTTGTAGACCAGGTTGGTCTCGAACTCAGAGAGATCCACCTGCCCCTGCCTCCCAAGTGCTGGAATTAAAGGCATGTGCCACCACACCCAGCCCCCGAGGGGAGTCACTTTCTTTAAAGGTATAGCCACTGATAAACTACCCAAGTTCCAGTCTTTAACTTCCCACCTATGTCCATGCAAGCAACTGTAACTAAACCTGGTTGGTCACAAACATAAAAACACATGAAAGTAGGCTGCATGCTCTTTAGGAGAAAGTGCTCGGCCAGTAGGGAGGGGGATGAAAGGGGATTAGTAAGGGTTAGAAATGACCGGAATCCATTACATATAGGCATGGAACTGTCAAAGAACATTTAAAAAGAGAAATGGAAGATAATAGAAACAGTTATCCTTGGTCAGTGTCAAAATTGAAGTCTTTATCTGCCCATTAGCCAGCTTGGAGGACAACTGCAGAGGGGATAGGACTGGGAAGATGCCAACTATCTTAATGTCGCAACTATGAAAGAGGTTTTATAGAGAAAACATCAGTCCAAGGCTAGCTGAGTGGAGTGTGGGGAAGGGTCTCTCTGACCTCACTTTGGTCTGACAAGTGGGATGGGGGTGGGGGGGCACACTGAGTGTGGACCCCGGGGAAGGACTGGTGAGGGGATGGGTGTGCATGGGTTTGCTTCTTGGACTTGCTATCATTCTCCTGATGGAAAGTTATATTAACTGCGTGTTCCCCATCAGTCACCTGATGATGGGGCCTTAGGGCATCACAGCAAGCCTAGGAGAGCTTAGCAAGAATGGCTGAGAAGAGGTCCCATTTCTCCCTTGGGCCCTCCTGGTCTTTCTTCTTTTATAGGATTCCATTTCCAGGAAGGTGCTGTGGCTTTTTTTCTGGGTCCCAATGGCCCTCATAAGAGGGACAAGCAGAGGCAAATAACAAAACTGGATGTGGCTAGTGCAGACTTCATCTGACAGGATTTGTCTGAGCCTAAGGACGTAGACACACTCGTGCACGCTGATGGCAAGATGTGTGGGCAGGCTGTACTTCAGACGGCAAGTGTTATCAATCACTTCTGACCCATTAAGAAAGCTACAGTAGTGTCTGTCAGATAAGCACACACTTTGCTTGGGTGATACTCACAGAAAGGTACTTTTTAGGGGAATTTGACAGAGAACCAAAGCAAACTGAGCAAACTGCTCAGAAGCATTGTGGTGGTCCTGCCTGTGCTGGACTCCATAGCCAGTCTACCAGGCATCACCCAGCCCAATGGACTTGACTTCACATCTAGTATGTAACTCTGATGCTCTCAGCATCTAGGGCCAGCTCTAGCTCAGGATCTATCTCACTTCCCTCATACACACAAAAATCACTGCTTTCCAAAGCCTCCACAGGATCCAACAGGTCTTCACAAGTTATTCCCTTAAACCCATTTCTCTCCCCCAAGCATTTGCTTTAAACCCACGTGCATTTTCTCTAAAAAGTAAGATATTATATAATTCCCACATCAAAAATTTAATCCTTTAAAGATCACTAGACATGATTTCAGTGTATCACCACAGGCATATAGGAACCACAGCTGTTTAATCCTAATATATGCTTTCCCTATGTAGCCCTAGCTACACTAGAACTTGCTCTATAGATCAGGCTGGTCTTTAATTCACAGAAATCTGCCTCCCTCTTCCTCCTGAGTCTGAGGATTAAAGGTACTTCACCCAGCTAACCCTGACACAGTTTTACTTTATTTTTATGTATTTGTAGGTATGTACTCGCAGGTATCTTCCAGTTAAACATCCGGGTCCTCCATCTTACCACTGGCTGCACTGCCCACCAGCAGTGGGCAAAGCCCAACCCAGCCACTCAGGGCCCCTCTCGGCAGCAACCCTACACTTTCCTCCAGAACTGGGGCAGGACTCTAGCACTCCTGGTAGTCAAGCAGCAGCTATTATTGGTTGTGATGCTACTGAAGTCATAGCTTGATAAAAGCATTTTCCTGATGCAGTGTGACTTAAGGAGGTCCCCAGGGAATGGTAAGCAAATGGCTGCTGATGTTAACAGCCCGACACCTAGTGCTAGCTGGCTCTTTCTGGTAAAGGTGCAGGAAAGTCTTGAGAAGTAAACTTTTCTGGACAACCGGGTTGAGAAGCCCACACTGATTCTCTAGATCTTCCTCTGTCCACTTTTCTATTTCCTTCTAAAACCCAGAGTCAGATCTTTAGGAACACAGTTGTCTCCATGACTCAAGCCAAGCCCAGTCACATCTTATAAGCAGCCATTTCTTGAGGAAGGAGACAGCCCTGTATGTGATGGAAGTGAAGAAGCAGCAGTAAGCAAGTCTCTGCCCACTTCCGTACAAGTCTCCTCCCACTTCCGCCCACCTCGGTCAGCTGCCCCCTTATCTTCCCACAGATTGCCAGGGTCACCTCTGCTTGCTTGTTTGGGGACATCCTTCTGGAACTCAAGAACTGTGACCTGTGACCCGCTTGAGAGACTGAGACACTCATGATTACTGCCTTAGGGACCTCATCTGTTTGCAATGAGTTGTATTGGGGGTATTTAGGGGAATACAAACTTCCTAAGAACTTGTCATTCTTAGAAATCTAAAAAAATAAAAATTAGAAAAAAAACCCACTAGGCAGTGTATTGAAAGGGCCATACTATAATTAATAAACTAGAAAATTTTATTCAGATATAACAAACATCTACTAACTTTAAAAAAAAAATACTTCCCCTGACTTCACAATGAATATTAGAGTCTGAATAGAGCAAACATGCAGACAAGCGACGGCGGCTGGATGATATAGTGCCTTTAGGCTTTCCTGCCTCACTCCATGGGCCTGTGTGTGTGTGTGTGTGTGTGTGTGTGTGTGTGTGTTTCACAGCAGACAGGCTGGTATTTGGCTTAACAACTGACAGAATCTTTTAGAAGAAATATGCCCACAGTCTGTGCAAGGATTGGGAAGAGATAATAAGTGATAATTACATTTCTGGGAGTCACAAGATGGCTCAGTGTGAAAGGACGCTTGCTGCCAAGCCTGGTGACCTGAGTTGGATTACCATGTGGTAGAAAGAGAGAACAACTCCTCCAAGTTGTCCTCTACACACAGACACACACACTTAAAGACGTGTAATAAACATTTTATAAATCACTGTAGAGTTATGGCCCTGTGCAATAAAGCCATAGCTGAAGAGATATGTTTCTGCCAGAGAGGCAGGAGGACCTGTGTATAGAATCTCATAGGAGGGCTGTCTTAAATATCTATTTTTTCAGGCTGTTAACCAGCTCAACTGTAGGGAAAGTCATTATGGGTTTATACTAAAATTACTTTCTTGCTCCAGTGAAAATTCACACTGGCATAGATCGCTGCAGAAAGAGGTTTGACCCTCACTGTTAAGTCAGTGGGAAAGAACCTCACCCAGGACAGATGGGGGATTTTCCATAGACTGTGTTTTATAAAATGTCATCCATCTGTGACTATATTTGAGAATTTGGTCATTTCAGAAAGGAGGGCATCGAATTTGTGAATGTTATGGTTGAACTAAACCATGTAGGTTTTTTGTTTTTGTTTTTGTTTTTAAAGATAAACTCCTAATTGAGAAAGTAACCCTTTGCTTCATCGTCCTTCTGACCTTGGAGGGAAAATCCTTCCGTGGGCTCCACAGAAGGCTCCATGAGGCTCCATGCCCAGAACCAACACCAAGGTGGGAAGCCAGAACTATCTTCTGCCCACCCCCATGCCTGAACAGTGCACCAGCCACACCAGACATAGAAATTTGTAAATAAAAATTTAAAAAATCCTCTCTAGGCACTATTGGGATTGATCCTACCCAGAATAGAACGAGAACAAATCGCTAGTGAGCACATGCAGATGACTGGAGAATGTCCTGCTGTGAATGGCTCTGCTCTGAGAAAGTCCTCTCTAAACGGCCTGCCTCCTGCTCTATCCCTGACAGAGCACCCACGTCAGCATTTATGATGTGAGCAGCCCAAATGCTTTCATTTCTCCTTTTCCTTTGGCTCTTTCTTTGTTTAGCCATGAGTGGTCTGGAGCTCACTATATAGACTGCCAGGTCTCAAACCCAGGACAAAAGGCTAACTGAGGTGCCCACTAACATCAAGGCAGACCTGGCCACCAGGTTCTCCCAGCATCCCTCAGTCCTGTTGGAATGACTGGCATATCATATCCCCTTACCCTAAACTTCTCCAGCCCAGGGGCTAGGCTATCTTCTTGCAGTACCTATATAATCCAGCCATTTTGGTTACCTGGCCCTTTTTGCCTATTCTTTACCCTCCTGGCCTCTTGGTTTGGCTCTCCCCTCCCCCCTCACACATGGCGTAGCTCAGTCTGGTCATATCACTCTGGACTCTCCCAGGTGTTCCTGCCTCTGGCTATCCATAACAAATTTTTCCTCCACCAAACCTACATGTATGTCCTTCCTTTGTATTTCTTTATGTCCTTTCCTTTTCTTTCTTTTTTCATTCATAGACCACGCTGGCCAGTGCTCACGGAGCTCTGCCTGCCTCTGCTTCCCAGGTGATGGGATTGAAGATAAACCGGCTGCTCTCATTGTTCATTTCTTTCTGTTATCTTTTCCTCTGCCAACTGAGTTCTATTGATAAGCCAGCACGCACACCCTCTGCCTGCAATGGCCAGGTGGCCTTCCAGGTTTGCCTTCTTAGTGGCTTTCTCTGGAAGTTTCATTTAGCCACTGTTTGTGTTCTTTGCAGTGGTAGGGATGGAGCCCAGCCTCCGTAAGGCCAGACAGTTGACTGGCAACTGGGCTCTGTTGGAAGTCACACATCTGTAAGTGCAAGGATGGCATCCCACCAGCATAGTTTCTGGCTAAATGATTTTGACTTTGTAGCCCAGAAGTGGAACAGGGGGTATGGTGACAGAGGCCTACCTGGGGTATGGTGACAGAGGCCTACCTGGGGTATGGTGACAGAGGCCTACCTGGGGTATGGTGACAGAGGCCTACCTGGTCAGAGGGCCTCCAAGGGCATGCTTGGTGGTCTCTGAATGGGCTTCCAATTTATTCTGGACAGACCAGTGCCCAGAGTCACATTTCTATAATTTGAGGATCAAAAAGCCAAAAATTAAAAAATTCTGAGTGTGCACAATGCTGCTCATAACTCTGCCCATCCTGCTGCCCCGAGAGTTGGGTGCAATAAATCTCAACACTAACTCCACAAAAGCCAGTAGTGGTGGTCCAGAAACCGCCCTTTCCAGTAGACCGTGGGAACAGGATTGCTTAACAGCTGTCGTACTGGGCCTGATTGCCACAGACGAGTGTTCCTTTGCATACCTGAGCAGACTTAATCAGTATAAATTACCTCCACCCACTCGTTCCTGCTCCGCAAAAGAGAGGCGTGTCACCAGAGGTATGAAAGAAAAGTCTGAAGGCTTGACCGTGTCCCTGTATGTACTTTCTTTCTTTATTTTAACATGGTTCCAGAAGACAGGGGCTGCAGAACAGAGGGTTTCAGGGGCACAACCAGGGCAAAGACTCCTGCTTTACAAAGCATGATTACAAAGCAAGAGGTGTAGCTTCATGGGGCTGAGCTGTGACATGTCTCCCAGAGATCCTCACAAGTGGCCCGAGTCACTTCTGTTGCTGTGTGTCTGGGGTGCAGTCAGTTGTGAGAGTAATTTGGTGTGGGCACGAGTTTCCCCAGTATATCTGTGATAAAGCTGCTGCTCCATTCTCTGTTCTTGACTCTTGTTAAATAAGACATTGATCAAGTTATGACCAGATCCCCAGCCAGATGGTCTCACTTTAAGTAAACTTTTTAAGTCAATTTCTCAGTCTTACAGTTATGGAGAAAGTAGAAGACTTACTTTTCTTTTGTATAAACAAAACTTGCCTTTCACATTTCTGAAAAGCATTGAAGAGACACCCATGGAAACCATGCCAATTAACCCATCACAGTGGGAACAGGGAAGCATATGGAGATCACCGGAGTGCCCCAATGGTCACCCCACCCGAGACATCACCAACTCATAGAACCTTCTGGGAACCTGGAGCCCCAGGTTGTTCCAGCCTGGTACAAAAGAGAAGCCACAAAAGAAGTAGATTCAGAAAGAGAGAGAGGGAGAGAGAGAGGGCTGGGGTGTGCACAGTGGTAAGAGGGTGCTCACCTAGCATAGCAAAGCTCTGGCTTCTATCCACAGTGCTACAACCCCCCCTCCCCCAAATACAGAGAATTCAACCACTCCCAGAATGGTCAAAAATAATTCATTTCAAATAAATACATTTTGACTCACAGCTCTTGAATGAAAGTCAAGTGTGACTCAAGTTAAGTACAGTATGAAAAGATAAACTTTGTTTGAGAAGACTGTGAAGGGGATCATGACCCTCACAAACCCTGACAGTAAATGATTTAGCCAGAGCTTTTGATGAGTGTGTGTCCAGGGCTGACCGTCAAGCCATCAGCTTGGAGGCCTCCCACCCTGGCTGTATAGCTCCTATTAGGGGCTCTGAGAATTACAGAGATGAATGATGTCTCCCCACATACAGAGTGTTCAGTAGAGGGGTTGGACAACCGGTTACATATTCTCTCTACAAGTAATAAGAAAAGGCCATTTTGTTGTTGTTCCTTTGTTTTTTATTTAATTTTGTTTTTTAGGTCTGAGTTTGATCTAGTCTGAGTTTAGCAAGAGATCACCCTCTCTTTTAAAATCTGTTACCATCACATGGTCAAAGGCATCTGTGCTGAGCTCCCAGTACTGGCTAAAATAGTGACTAAATGACAGGCAGGCCTATCTCTGCCCTCACAAAGCTTTATTACCAGGTAGACACAGGCTCAAGGGCAGGATGAAACACTAGCAGAGAGTCCCCACAACAACCAAGCACTGGAGAGATCCACGAAGCCCCACCAAGTGCCCAAGGGGAAAAAAAAAGTATGGTCCAGGCATGGCTGATTGGAGTCCAAACCGTCCCTGGATGTGCTGGAAGCAGGAGGAGGGAAATGGATGCTGATGGGGAGGACAGATGCAGGGCTGAGCCTGGACTGAGAAGACTGCACAGGATACTGGGTCTTCCAGGGAAGGGTGGCAAAGGCAATATGGGGGAGAGGGAGAGTCTCTTCTTTTTAGTACCTTCTCGAATCGCATCATAAAGGCTGCTAAGACACAACAGGTAGCAAGTTGGTGGCAGTCCTTCCAGACAACTAAAGAATTAGAATCCTAAGCTCTGAGAGAGAGGGCCGGAGAGCAAAGGTTGGCTAGAGCAAATATTCCAGCAGTGATGGCTGTGTTCCCTTATGACTTGCAGGAGCTGACCCTTGTGTTTGTCCTTCCTTTGGGTAGCACCTCGTGGGTAATTTACAGGAAAGTGTGTTTTATGAAGCAGCCCGAGCTGCTTGGTAAAGATGGTTCACCACTCTCTTGACCTAAAAATCCCTACAAAATCATGCAAATTGAGAGGTTCAAATCTTCATGTTCACTTTAAGAATGTTTGTGAATCTGCCCAGACCATATACCTGAAAAGTCACCAAGTATCTACAAGATGTGGCTTTTAAAAATCTATATGTGCCATTTGGGTGGTAAAATGGTAGAGTAGGTAGGTGTGGCCAGGCCAAACTGGGACAGACACAGGGTTGGTGGCCAAAAAAGAATGCTGCACATGCTTAGAATGGAGAGAATTATGCTGAACTGAAAGGTTTAGACAAGGAGTCTCCAGTCATTGAGTGTAAACAAGACTTAAGACAGAGACTAAAGTCAGCACAAAGTAAATGCAAATAATGTTTTTTTTAAAAGTTAATCATAACAAAATAAAATTTTCCATTGCCATTTTAACCATTTAAAGTGCACAGTCATTGCCACTTACTATAATTCCAAAAGTGTCCAACAATAGTCTGCCTTTTCCCAGAACATTTTCTTCTTCCCAGAGAGAACCACTATAGCCATAAAGTACTGCTTCCTCGTCCTGTTCCACCTGCCTCACAATGTCTTCTACAGACATGGAAACACTCTGTTCTTAGGTGTCTGGCTGTGTTACTCAGTATATTGTCAAGGCTTGTCACATTGTATCATGTATGTAACCTCACTTATATGACTAGATAATATTCTACCATAAGAACAATGGCACACAAGTGTAATTGAGTGTATTTTCAATCTTTTGAGAGTGGAGCTGGAAATCACATCATCACAAATCATGAATCACATGATTCTAGGATTAGCTTCCTGAAGAGTTCTCATGGGGTCTGTCCCACCTTACATCACATCAGCAAAGGGTTCCAGCTTCCCTGTATCTTCAACCATTTGTTTTGTTATTTTCTGCTATTGTTTTATAATAGTCATATGTGTGTTGTTCTAGTTTGCTTTCTGTTGCTATAAGCATCATGACCAAAAGCAACTTGGAAGAGGGAGGGGTTTACTTCAGCTTGTAACTCCTATGGACACAATCCATCATCAAGAGAAGTGTGAACTCAAAGCAGAAACATGGAGGCAGACACCAGAGAAGAATGCCGTTCATTGGCTTGTTCTTTAACTCACTCCCAAACTTAGGCTCAGCTCCCCTTTTTTATGTAACCCAGGATCATCTGCTTAGAGATTGTGCCACCCACAGTGGCATTGATCACCTATCAAGACAAGCTCACACAGACACAACCACAGATCTTCCTTCCCAGAACAATCTACCCTTTGTCAGCTTGACATACATATACACTGTTAAACCATACCCAAGAGTTCATGTTGATGTCATTATATAAAATACAGTACAACTCTAAAAGTCACAGAGTCTTTAAAAAAAAAATTCAACATTTAAAATCCCTAAGGTCTCTTTAAAATTTTAACATCTCTCAGTTGTGGGCTCCTTAAAAAAATAATAAAATACATAGTTTCATATTCTAAAATGGAAAAACCCAGGTATAAAAACAATCAGATTTAATTAAAACCACAGTAAAAATCCAGATTCCAACATCTGGAACTCACTCATGATCTTTTGGCCTCCCACAGGTAGATGGCTCAGTTCTTCAGCTCTCCCAGTGACTGCACTCACAGCTTTAGTCATAGGCTCAGCTCAATTCTACTACACTCTTAGCAGGCACCCATGATACTGCCATCTCCTAGGGTCTCCAATTGTAACCAAGGCTGCACCTTCACCAGAGGCCTTTTCTGGCCTCTCTTCAGTGACTCTGTGTCAGGGATGTGTATCCTTGCTCTAAGAGCACATTAGCTGTCGCCACCACCCTGCATAACACAGGTATGCCATGTCATTTTCTTTACCAGGCAGGAATCACAGCCTTCGGAGTTCTGGTTTGAAGGTGATTGGTTCTGCCAAACTCATTTAAGGCTTTAGTCTCCAATATAACTTTCTCATGGGAAGAGGGTGAGTCACGGCAGCCTTTGTGAAGATGCTAACACTGGTTCCCTAAGTGGTTTGGGTCTTATGGGAACAGATGAGTTCTCAAAACAGAAAGTTGTTACAAAAGCAAAGTCTGAGCTCTTCTGGGTCTCTCGCTTCCTCTCCTGCTGTTGGGCTTCCTCTGAACACACTTGATCCTCACTGCTTTTGAGCACTCCCTGACTGTGGGATGCCATCTACATTGCTAGGATACAGCCATCAGGGCACTTGTCATGCTAGCTAGACTTTCTAGCTACCAAAACCATGAACCAAGTGAATCTTTCTCTATATAAGGTTCCCAGACTCAATCATTTCCTTGGATCAACACAGCATAGACAAATTGACACAAAATTTTATATCATAACTGATAATCATGACAAAATACACATAACACAAAACCATCTACCTCAACCATTTTGCCAAAACGTTTTCATGAAAAATATATCATACGCAGAAAGAAAAACCTGACAAAAGTCACATTTGAATTTAAAAATGAATCCTTACAGAGAGTTAATATAACCTACCAACGGTCTTAACATCATGTTGTGGTTTTAATGAGAACAGCTCCCATAGGCTCATATGTTTGAACTTGGTGGAACAGTTGGTGGAACTGTTTGGGAAGGATTAGGAGGTATGGACTTATTGGAGGAAGTGTGTCAATGGGGGTGGTTTTGAGATTTTTAGAAGCCCACTCCACTCCATTTATCTCTCTCTCAATGCCTCACAGCTGTCTTCACGGTGTAAGCTCTCAGCTCCTTCTCCAGCACCATGCCTGCCTGGCTGCTGCCATGCTCAACACAAGGACAGTCATGGACTCACCCTCTAAAACTGTAAACAAGCCCCCAATTAAGTGCTTTCTTTTAAAAATTGTCTTGGTTGTGGTATTTAATCACAGCAATAGAAAAGTAATTAAGACACAAAGTCACCATTTTGCTACCCTATTGGCTTTACACATTACTTTGAAAGCTGGTTTTTATTGGGCCTGTTAGCATCATTGCCTCTCACTGCACAGACACTTCTTTAAAGAAAAAGACTGGCAGGCCCTTGTCAAAAGGTCTGTTGCTTCCGCTCATCCTCCTTTCTTCCATCCTGAACTGTGCTTTTAGTATCTATACTCCTCAAGAATAAAATAAATGGCCTGAGGAAAAAAGAAGAATTCTTGCAGTTCAAAACTTTCAATTTTCTCTGTCTTTCAGAGAGATGAAGAGTACAGAGTCCTCAGTTGTGGGATGCCTGGGAGACGGTTCAGAGAAGGTCATTTCTGAAACCCAGTGATCAGGAGCTTGGACTTGTGCTTCTCTTGACATGCTTCCCAGGGGCCCAGGAGTGCTCCTTTATTCTCCCAGTGTGAGAGCTGACCTTTTCTCTCCTTTGCTACTCTCTGATTGCTTTCTTTAATATTTTATTTGAGATGAAAACTTTTCCTATGCAGTAAAAATCAATACCTTCTCTGCTTGGCTTCTAGGATCTCAGTGGCCCACTGACACCCAGGATGCTTCTAGGCCTTTCTTCCATTCTAGGGATGCATCCAGTTGTTATGGTCAAAGACACTTAATGAGGCCAAGGAAGGGACTGCCTCACTTGTCCATGCCACTGCTGCTACTCCTGGCCTCAGGGTGAAATTCAGATCTCCTCCAATTCTTAGATGGGCTCATGAAAATCATAAAGTTGCAGATTCTGATGCAGAAGATTTGGAGGAGACCTGAGACTTTATGTTCCTAAACTGATAACTTGAATGACAGGTCAGGGTGACATCAAAGACCAAGGTGAAGACCAGCCTCTCCAGACTCCCAGGGCCTTGCACACCTGTTCAGTCCTGCCTTTATACATCCCTCGCACTTCCTCTTAGTAGCCTGGCACAGGACACTTAGTCTAGAACACAGTCTGGCCTCTGACCTATACATTTCTCCCAGCAACTGTATGGTCTTTCTCAGACCTCCAGGGTCACAGAGGCTTCTAAACTGAGGTGTGAAATTGCTCATCTTGTTCATTTTGCTTAACTCTGCTCTCCCTTCACCTAACAGGCTGGCTGGGTGGTCTGACCATCTGGGGTTTCCCCTGTTCTAGTTTCTTTGATATTTTATGATTGTTTTACAGTTGTTTGCCTCCTGGCAATGTGTATGCTTGGACTGTGCCTTCAGTACTCTGTTTCCACAGAACTCAGTAAGATATACCCAAAGTATTCTCACTGGGCCACTCCTGACCATCCCAAGCCCCTGGAAATCTGGGTACATACATGTCTGTTGACATAAAGGACAAAGTGTACACGTAGTACAGTGGTTCTCAACATTCCTAATGCTGCGATCCTTTAATACAGTTTCTCATGTGTTGTTCCCCAACCATAACATTACTTTTGTTGCCTCTTCTTAAGTGTGATTTTCCTACTACTATGAATCATAATGTACATATCTGATATGTGATCCCTGTGAAAAGGGTCATTTGACTCCCTAAAAGGGTCACTACCCATATGTTGAGAACTCTGGATGTAATAGATACTGAGCAATTTCTACCATTCCCAGTGTGATAGTTTGTATATGGTGGGCCCAGGGAATGCTACGATTAGAAGGTGTGGTCCTGTTAGAGTAGTTGTGGCCTTGTTGGAGTAGGTGTGTCACTGTGGGTGTGGGCTTTAAGACCCTCATCCTAGCTGCCTGGAAGCCACTATTCTGCTTGTAGCCTTCAGATGAAGATGTAGAACTTTGAGCTCCTCCAGTCTCATATCTGCCTGGATGCTGCCATGCTCCTGCCTTGATGATAATGAACTGAACCTCTGAACCTGTAAGCCAGTTCCCAATTAAATGTTGTCCTTTATAAGACTTGCTTTGGTCATGGTGTCTCTTCACAGCTGTAAAACCCTAACTGAGGCACCTGGATGCAGTTACTTTTTATATTGAACAGGATTAAGAGCAAATCAGCCCTTATTAACGACCTACTGTGTGCCAGATACTATGTTAAAGACAGATTTCCTTATGTTTCTGCATCTCCACAAGGGAGACCCAACAACGGGCTTAGACGGTTTGTAATCCCTGGACTGGACAATGCTCAGCTAGCCCATTAGTGAATACTCCCCAGAGGCTCACCGTGAGCTCATACCTTCCCTTCATAGAAAGCCCTAACTGTGTGCTACCTGCTCTGGATCAAATTCACATCCCAAGCATGAACTTGGAAAAGACTCAGCAATTTGGGGCAAAATCATAGATGCTCTGTGTGTAAAGAGCACCTGTGAGTTCAGTTTAGCAATCTCCTCCAGGGCCTGAAGACTCTTCTGTAATGATGACATCGCACAGAGCGGTCTAACATACTGCACAGCTTCTGGGCCCTTTTGTGCTTATCAGATGGTTCAGGAAATGGAGAGCCAGCCCCTAGCTCAGTCTATGACCTGGTCCACACACTTACTCTTTCTTACACAGAGAAGCCGGGTCTCTTATTCTGCCCTCCCTCACCCAAGGGGACAGCTCTGTACAGTCACGCTCACTAGCCATGTGTTCTGGGGCTTTGGCCATTTGTAATTTTTACAACTAGATTAGGTCCCAATATCTTGGTCTTCAGGATTCTCACAGATAAAACCTGGCTGTTGAGAAGAGGGCAGTGTTCTCGTAGTCTTGTCTTTTCAATCTCAAATTATTTGACCACTAGAAATTAATGGGGTGAGTTTTGAGGCACGGGTGTGATCATGTCCAGATTCGGCCACAGTGAATGTGATTGTCCTGCCTGCATCTGGCCTTCCACTGTCCTAGCACCCATGTCATCCTCATGATTGTCAGTGAGCACTAGAGAATGGGGAAGCCAAGAGTGACCCAGAGTGTTCCCTACCATTCTTTACATGTGTTCTCTCTCCACGCCGGCCACATACTACCCTGAGAATGTCTTTAAAGGAACTAAAACAAAGTGCCAGTGATGGAAGACAGTGTACACCATGCACAGACATCAACAGGGAGCCCCGGGGCAAAAAAGCTAAGTGAGTTCCTTTGAATCACTGTTCTGAACAAAACACCTGACAGGACAACGCAAGGGGAAAGATTCATTTTCCTTCACAGTTCAGAGGGCCTTTGAGGCTAGAGAAGCTTTGGTGGAACATGGCAGTCAGTCCATCTCATGGGCTGGGAGGCAGAGCTGGGGATGATGTCGACTTGCTGCCCATGCTAGGGAGCGCCCATCCTCTGGTACTCTCTGTAACTTCTCTGGTACAAGTGCCCAGTGACAGGCCTAGAAACTCTAAGTTCAGTCAAGTTGTCAGTGGAGGGAAGTGTTCCCTGAAGGTGTACTCAAACTCATTGTAATTATAAGACTAAGGTGCAAAGAACCTTGGGAAATGTAATTTAACTTCCTCCAAAAGCTCATGACCCCAGACATTTCCCCCCTGACAGAAGGCTATGTGAGGTCTTAGATCTAACCTCAAGTCTAGCAGGCAGTGGCAGTGGGTAATGGAAGTGTGTGTGTGTGTGTGTGTGTGTGTGTGTGTGTGTGTGTAGGTTGGGGTCTGTGAGTGTGAAGGGAATGTGGCAGCAGGGCAGGGTCATCGTGGCTTAGCAGTTTGCTTCTGGTGTTGCGGGGAGAGGAATCAGGGGTGCCTGTGCCTGAGGAAGTAACAGGGAGGATTCTGTGAGTCACACTTCTTTTTCCTCTGAGTCAGGGACCAACTGGCACACAAAGCCTGGGTTGAAGGCACTGTGGGGTACCTTTATCTCTTGTGGCCTTGAGAGGGGACATTTTCATTTCTGCTAATTAGCACTTCCAGAAATTCCTCAAAAAACACATCATCTACTAGAGAACACAGATCCCAAATATGATCTTCCAGAACATAAACAAGTTCATTTCTGTCCAGCCATTCATGATTGTGTGTGTGTGTGTGTGTGTGTATGTGTGTGTGTGAAAGAGAGAGAGAGAGAGAGAGAGAAAGAGAGAGAGAGAGAGAGAGAGAGAGAGAGAAAACATAGAAGCCAGGGGTCATCCTTAATCATTTTACATCTTTAATTTTGAGATTTATTTGTTTATCTGTGTTACCATGCATGTTAGGGCACGAGAGTGTGAGTACACATACCTGTTGCACACACAGAGGCCAGAAGATGGTATCACGTGACCTCTCTCCCTCTCTCTCTCTCTCTCTCTCTCTCTCTCTCTCTCTCTCATGTTCTCAGCCAGGCTGGAAGACAGCAAGTCCCAGCAGCCCACCTGAGTCCAGTGGACGCACTGGGGTTGGGGTCCGAGGTGTGCATGAGAGGCCTGGCTTGTTATGTGAGTGCTGGGAACTGAACTTGGGTCTGTATGATTGCTCAAGAAGCACTTGTAACCATGAGACATCTCTGCAGTTTCCACCCGAAGGTTTTGAGACAGGGTCTCTCACTGATCCTGAAGAGTATTGGCTGGCTAGCCAGCACCTAGGATCCTCCTAGCTTTGCCTTTTCAGTAGTTGGATTACAAAACATGCAACCACACCTTCCTTTGGTACAGGGGATTAGAACTTAGGTCCTCTAAGAGCCTGCTTCTGTCCCACACTGACTCCAGTAGGCTTCTCTCTGCACTCTCTGTCTTATAACAGAGGACCCAACAAGGTGTTCATCTGAGGGGTTGAGCTCATGGCCACCAGAGCACATGTTTGATGTATTCCACCTTTGCCCCTTGCCAGCTGTGTAATTACAGGCGAGTGCCCTAACCTGTGTATGTCTCACTTTCCGTAGCTTCCTGACTAGTGGAGTGGGTGAGACAGACAAGGCTAGCACATGTGTGATACACAGGAGGGGTCAACAAGTGCTTTCAACTAGTTCAGTAGTCACATCCTGTTAATATATCACTTAGCACAAACCTTTTCATGAAACCCACTCGGCAGCTCCCTACTCTGATCAGGATCGCTGGAAGAAGGTAGTGAGAGGCTGGCCACCTACGCTCTAGCTTCTGACTCAGGTGTGACATTTTCAGGTAGGGATGGTATTGGGGCCAAAGACCACAGTTGGGGAATCCTGCCACCCGATGTGTACAGCTTGCTAGATCTCAGACCCACAGTTCTTCCTCCACATTCCAGATCTACAAAATCCAGCTCCTCTCTCTGGCCAGACTGGACAATGTTTTTCTCAGGTGTGCTCTAGTGGCCATACCCCCTTCCCTTCCACCCCTTCCCTGTTCTACTCAGAATCCATACCTGAAGACTGGGCGGTATGCTGGTGAGTTTTTGTCAACTTGACCCAAACTACAGTCAGTCTGGAATACCTCAGTGAGGACTTGCCTCCATCAGATTGGCCTGTGGGCATGTCTGTGGAAACATTTTCTTGATTAGCTAACTGTGAATGGTGCCAGCCCTGGGGATGTGGTCCTGGGTCATATATGAAAGCAGGCTGAGCAAGCCACAGCCAGGAAGCCAGGAAACAGTAGTCCTCCATGGTTTCTGCCTTGACTTCTTCCCTCAGTAACTGTCTGTGGCTGAGATGGGTAAGCCAAATAAACCCTTTCATCCCCAAGATGCTTTTGGTCAAACTGTTCTATCACAGTTACAGAAACCGAATTACAGTAGTCAAACACCAAACTCCCAAATATTTACTGCAAAGCCATCTTTGTCTACACTTCTGGTGTATCTGAGACAGGGAGGAAGAATGGGGTTGGGTGGTCCTGAGCTCAGGAGGTCAGAAACTGCTGTCCTGACTCCAGCGCTTTCTGTAATTCCCTGAGGAGCTTGGGTTTTGCCAGGAAGTGCTAAATGAGTGCCAACTGACTTGAAAGGGGGGTAGAAAATAAATAAAAGCTCACCAAGAGGTTCAAGGAACCAGCATGGCCAACCTTGGGGTGCAGAAGTTGTGGGTGAACAACCTTGGGCAAATAAAGAAGACCTTGACCCATTAGAGAACAAATCTGGGGAATGGGCTCAGTGGAGTCAGTTGGAGGTAGATGCGCTCTCGGGAAGTTCCCCAGAGTTGGGAATGTTTAAACATGGCACAGGGTGATGAGGGCAGATGTGGGTAACTCTACTATGCTTAACAAACAAAATGCTAAGGCTGGGGCTGTTACCCTGCTGGTATAACTGGGTCTGATAAAAAGAGAAGCTGAGGGGCCTGCACACGGGTTTGGCAACTGCTGTGTTATAAGCACTTTCAAGTTGGGTGCTAACTACCCAACTCACTTTGCTAGAGGGAGTAAGAGAGGGTCTGGGGAGATGGCTCAGTGGCTCATAGTTTGCTGCATAAGTTTGGGACCTGCATTCAGAGCCCAGCACCAAGTAATAAAGTCTGCAGGGCCTCACAGGTCTATGCCTCCAACACCTCGAACATGAAGTTGAAAAACCAAGGATTGACTCGGTTTTCTGGTTGCCAACCCCACTCCAGGGTAAGTGAGAAACTCTCAAAAGAATAAGGTAGGGATTGATGCGTCAGAATATTCAACATCCTCTTCTGGCCTGCATGCGCACATACATGTGTGCACATATATGTGTGCACATACTGAATACATATGCATCACACGAGAAGAAAAATTAAGTAAAGTAAAATATGTAATCAAAAATATGTAATCCACTTCCCACTTGAGAGACAGAGAAAAACTCCTGGCCTAGCTGAGCCTGCCACGCTTGCAGACTGGAGGCAAGGCCACACCCCATTTCCCTGTTTGCTCAGTTTAGGCGGCACATTCACCAAAAGCTAGAGTTTTTCTTCCCCATTTTTAAATGGAAACTCTTCAGATTTCTGCCAGCTCAAGGAAGTGGCCCTTGTGCTCCTGACACTGTAAGCGGGAAATGGAATTAGCTTCATTTCTCTGGTGAGCTGAAAGGGTTTATTTTTGGTTTTGGTCTTTTTTCTTTTCTTTTTTTTTTCCTTTTTGGTCAGTTCTTCCTGAAACTTGCCAAGGACTTCCCTGTCACCTGCTGGCTTAGGGATTTTTTTTCTTAGTGGAATCTGGGAGGTGCTAGGCAGAGAGGAAAGCAACAGCAACCTGCCAGGAAAAGGACCACACAAGTGAGAAGTCCTGGTCCAATATAAACATCCTTGTCCAACGGTGTTTAGGAGGCAGGTGATGGCCCTGCAGCTGCTGGAGAGACAGGGGTCACATCACACCTGTTAGGATGCTGTGCCCTCGGGAGATCACTCTCTGCCTATCTCTGTCTCTTCTTTTCACTGTGGGGCCTCCATCCTATCTGTCTCATCCTAAGACACCCCTAGGGCAGGAAATGGCTCTGTAGATTCCAGAACACACATACGCACCCAGCTAGTTCTTGGGTCTTTAGCTGTTTACTAGGGAACCTCAGTTCCAGGTTGAATATGCTACAATCCGACACTTTAAATGTCACTTTTTTTTTTTTTTTTTTTTTTTTTAGGAAAGCCCAATTTCACATGAACCTGAAAACGCTTTGGTTTGTACCAAGTACTTCTAAGCTGCAAAAGATAGGATCCAAGTGGCATGCTGTTTGCCTAGCCTCTGCCTTCTGCTTGCTTGCTATCTTAATAAGTCTGAGAGCATCTTTTGCCACCTGCACCACAGGCAGAGCTAGCGGCTCTAAAATCGCCCCGACACTCGACTCTCTCACCATTGCCCTGACCTGATTTGAGCCTTCTCTAGCTCTTCCTTGAACCAAGGCAGAGGCCTCTTTGCTGGCCCACACCAGCCCCGGCTACTCCTCCCCTTGACACCCAAATCTGGTCAGGTCTCTCTCCAGATCACAAGTAGCAAGATGATATCTGAACGATTCTGCTTACACTTAAAGCCTTGAGGGTTGCTTCATGCCTTCTCTCACTGCCTAACACCCTTGAATCCAGGGATGCTGGCCTCTAGAGTTCCAGAAAACGCAACACCAATGAGCCTCCTTCTGTCACTCCAGAAGACAGACTCAGCGGCCACCTCTCTTCCCTAGCATCCACTTTGGGTTGGGATGCTCCACCCAGAAAATCCTCCACTGTCTTCACATGACTACACTTCTGGTCTCCTAAGGAGGCTTTGTCCCTCAGTCTGTTTCTTTTAGCCTGTTATAGTGTGGAAGTGGTAGGGGGTGTTGATCTTGATACACTAAATGCATGCATTTAACACACTTCCCCGTCCCTGTTCATAGCGGAATGCCCATGCTTTCTAGCAGCCCCCAGAACAAAGGCAGATATAAAGTTGTCATCAGGCAGCTGAAAAGAATGTGTTTCCACATGCTGACTGGGGGTTCTTTGGTCAGCTTCTCAGACAGAATGGGAATATGCTGCTGTGAGAACAGCAATATCAGCCAGCCCTCTGGTGACAGAGGTAGACTGGGAGCAATGGGAGGGGGAGGGGGAGGGGAAGGGGGTGAGGAATGGGGGTCAGGGAGGGGATAGGGCCTGGAAGGGAACTCTGGCAGGAAACACACCTCACTCATCTCTCAGAATCAGGACAGAAAATACCCACAGGACTTCCAACTTCAAAGCACCTGACCAACTTTGGAGGGACCCAGACTGTTGGCAGAAGCCCACAGCTCCTTCCTGGTTCCTCTGGCCTCAGAGTTTGCTGGCAAGCAGTATGAGCTGAACAGTCTTTCTATTTGTGGATACTCAAGCACCCAGACGAAGCCTGCAGTACACTGGGGCAAGGACGCAGCAGAAGAAGGAAAAACCGCCCAGGTTAGAAGTCCGTCCCTTAGTCAGGGACACACAATGGTAAAACTAGGGACTTATAGGCAGCCGGATGCCCTTGTAGGTGAAGAACAGGAAGCTGCAGGAAGCAGAAGAGAAGCCACCAGCTCTTGCAGGGTCAGGAGGAGATGCCAAGTATGAAATAGCTGGACAATGACTATCAGGGCATGCATAGACTGACATTACAGGGGAAAAGCACAGACATTCCTAGAATCCATCAAACATCTAAGGTGGGAAAATTGCTCACTTTCCCCCTTTGCACTCCAAAAATAAGAAAATTCAACAAGGGACTTTTTTTCTGATACTTCCACTGCACATAAAGTTCACTCTACACCTTCTCAAAACAGCACTCTCTAGAGAGAGCTGAGCCTGGAACTCCCCTTTCCAGGGCCTCATAAAACAGTGATTTATTGACCTTCAGAGACTCTATTGTTATCATTTTCCTGGTGTAAGAACAACTGCAGGGTAGATAATGAAAAAGCAAGCCCACAGTCCCTGATAGACTTGAGAATGCTTCTATCACAGTCCCAGAGGCCAGAAGAAGTCCCAGAGGAAGCAAGAGGAGAGACATCTTAAGTCCTAGCAACCCAACCTCTGAAAGCTCATAACTGTGTGTACATGTTCTTAAACAAAAAGCTAATCTATACCCAGGTCTCCCAACTAAAATGAGGTGGTGTGGCACAAAGCTCAAATGTAGCCACACCCTAGGGGATTTCCTTGGAAGGGGCCCCATAGGCTTTTCCAGAGCCTCCTTGTTTATAGTCTGCCTTACCACCTCAATAAGGGCTGTGTCTGAGTTATCTCAAAACTGTAAAGGTTTAATGCCTCATCTGTTTGGTGCGTTTCCTGAATTCAGGGCCTTGTGCTAATCTGTAAGGTCATAAACACTGGTGGCTTCTCATTGGCAAGATCCCTTTATGTCTAAACCACATGCACCATCCCCTTGACCTAGAAAACTTTCTTCCTGACCCACCTCTTGGATCACTTCTTCTCTGAAGCTTTATTTCCCACCCTTCAAAGACAACTTGAAAAAACTCTTCCTCCCAAAGCATTCCCTCTCGCTTCTCCTACCTCTCCTCTTTCCCCTCCTCCCTCCTTCCCCTCCAACCTGCTTTTCTTATCTCATACTTCTTTATGACTGTTACAGCTTCTCCCATTGTCTGTGCCTTTAGACTATAACCTGGGCAGATCCAATTATGCATTTGAGCGGTTTCTTAATGGCATGCTTTACACTCTGTAAATGGCCATCGAGGGAATCAGCCTCAAGGTCTTGGGTAACCTGGTGTGTGTACGCATAGTTATCTCAGGGACAACTGTGCAACTGAACTATCAACATAAGGCTTAAGACTTTTTTTAAAGCGTATTTTCATTAGTTCTGAAAACAAATTCAGTTGAAAATACAGGAAGACAGATATAAGAGAGCATGGCCTTCTACTGGACACAAACAAGGCACCCGAGAGCACTCAGGGTCGGTCACCTAAGAGGAAATGGTCTATGCAGAAGTCTGCATATGGTTCAAATGCATATAACTGATGCTCAGAGTGAATCTTCATGGTGTAATGTCCTCTGAATAATTTGCATTTTAGTAGCACATATTCCCAGTAAGCTTACTGGGGAACAATAAACTTATTGAGTGGTGAAATGGCTTATCAGGCAAACACACCTACCACTGTGCTTGCCGAAGGGAGCTTCATCCTCAGACCCACAAGGCTGACGGGTAGAGCTGGCTTCCAGGTGAATTATCCCCTGAGCCAGTCCTTCTCATCCTTCCTCATGGCTCAACCCTTTAATGTAGTGCCTCATGTTCTGGTGACCTTCCCCACCCATAAAATGATTTTCATTGCTACTTCATAACTGTAATTTTGCTAATGTCATAAATTGTAATTAAAATATCTGATATGCAGGATATCTGATGTATGATCCCTGTGAAAAGGTCATTAGACCTCCAAGGAGGTGATACCCCACAAGCAAGAACTGCTGTGAGTCTGCTCTCTAGCCCACACCTCACAACAGTTTTTAAAATATATATCTATAATATATATACATATATATGTATGTATATATATATATATATATATATATATATATATATATATATCTTGTTACAAATAAAATGTATATAATTAAAATGAAAACAAAAGCAGAAGGGAAAAAGAAGGTAGGGATGGGGTGATGTGAGAGATCAACTTAAGCCACATACAGTCAGTCCACCACAAATTCTGCACACAACTCAATCAACTGCTGATCAAAGATACAACTTAAAATCTGTGACTATGCTGAACATGCGGCAACTCTTTTGGGTTACTGTTCACTAAGTAAGATAGCATAACAAGCACGCACACTTGTCCTGAGGTGAGGAAACCATCGGAGGAGGTGGAGGATGTAGCTCAGTGGTGAGATGCTGGTCCCATACCCAGCACAGCCAAGAACACACCCAGCACATGCATGCACACAGATATACATACATAGTAGGAGAGCTGCCAGCTAGTTCCAAATGCTATGCTAGTCTGTTATTAGAATCAAATGTGGGTGCTTTTTTTCCCTTTCACTGTGTGGTCAGGCAGGTTTTCTGAGGCAGCTAGCTATTGACTAGAGACCCGGTTTTTTAGTTTTTTAAAAAAAGATAGCTCCCTGTCCCACCTGTTGATCACTTCATTAAGCAAGCAACATTTGAAGTGCTTCAAATGGTCGATTCTGTCATGTCCTTGCGCCTTGCCCTCCCTCAGCCACTCTAAGAGACCTGCTGGCCATGAAGTAGAGTGAGTCTTTTTACTGTTCAGCTCCAATTTTAAGCACATTTGCACTATTTCTGTCGTGATGTCAGCTAAGCTGTCTTTCTCTTCTCTCCTTACCCCAAACACAGCCGGGTCTCCCAGGGCAGTGACATTCACAGAAGCCAAAGACTGTTTTAACAGGAGAAGGGGAATCTATAACTGCTGAGCCAAGAAACCTCACCGACATTTTCCCTTCCCACAGAGGAACCCCCAAGCGCACATGATGTTTAGCAGGCTTCCCTTCATGAACAGCTCAGTCTACCCGGACAGAAGTGAACATTTGGCTTGGTGCTTGGGATGACTGCTACACTGAGTAACGGTGGAAAAGAAATCACTCCCGGGAACCCCAGTGAGACCCCTCAGTTGCCAGCAGACCGGCAACTGGGATCCAAGCTCTTTATCAAGCACTAGCGACTCCAGAGGGACCCTAATAATGCGGGGGTTTAGGGATCTGGGAGCTCTTCCTGCAGGGACATTAGGCTGCAGGGAGGTGATTCTCCATACTGACTTTTGCCTCCTCCTCTAGGCTGCTGATGGTGCCCGAAGAGCTGCCAGAAAAGCCCTGGTCCCTAAGTACAATGCTTTCTAGTTACATCCTGTGTCCATCACCATTGGGCCCAGACCCATCCCAGGTGGAGGCAGGGATTGTAAGGCTTGTTCTTGGCATCAGTAATAGCTCGAGGCGCATCACTACCCTAGTTTCTGCCATTGCAAAGACATATTTCATCCTAACATGGTCAAAGGTTTCTAAGCACAAGCAATTCCTACCGATCCACAAGCTGTTTGTGGGGCGGAGGGAGAAAAAGAAACATGCGAAAAGGAAAGCTTGTCAGCTTGGCCAAAGAAACTTCCAACTCTCATCCAGGGTATCCCTCCTACACTTCTCCGCCTTCGCAGTGGGGCAGATGGAGAGAAAACTAAAATAGGGAAGGGTGTGAAGACCAAGTCAGGGACCCTGCGCTCCCAGGGACCCACGCGGATTGAAAGCACACCCCCAGGGTAGCAGGTTTTAGGAAGGAATCACTAACCTGGTCTGTACATACAATCTCACGGAGTGTCGCAGAGGACCCCGTTAGCTACAGATGGGAAGAACCTACTAGGTGCACCCGGAGAAACAAGGTAGCACCCAAACTCTGCTCCGCAGATCCCGTGGCCCGGGTTCCGGCTTCTGCAAACCTCAGCTTTCCAAGCCGCAGCACCCTCCCAGTCGCCGACCCTTAGATCCACGCACCAGCTGGGGTCTCCATCCGGATACCCCGAGTTCCAGTTGGTGCTCGTGAGGCTGCGGGCGCCAGGGGACCTCGACCCTGGGGACCACAGGCGACAGCGGTGCGGATCCTTACCTGCAGTGGAACGAGCAGCACGCAGAGCGCCAGCAGCGGCGGGGGCAGCTGGCGGCGCCGCCGGGCGCGCGGGGCCATGGCGCGGTGCGGGCGGGCTGGGCGCGCTGCTTCTGTGGACCCGCGGTCGCCGCCGCCCTCCGCCCGCCTCGTCCCGCCCCGTGTGCCCGGCTCCGCCCCGCATCTGCCCCCGCGTCGCTGACCAGCTCCGCCAGGGGGTGCCCGAGCGTGAGCTGCCCTGATGCGGGACAGAGATGGTTTCGGCATTGCACGAGTGTTTCAGACCCGCGAGGGGTCCTGTCCGGGTGTCCCCAGGCGCTGAGCTCTCGGGGTGCAGCACCTGCGGGCAGGCGCTAGACAGCCCTATCAAGGTTGTCCTTCGCCTTCAGTGGACCCTGCCTTGTAGCCACTCAGGACCCTGCCGGCAGAAAGTGCACCCCTGTTGGGATTTCCTTAACTGTAGCTAAAGAATCTACACAATGTAGTGTCCACGGCTCCCCCAAACCTCCTTTACCAAGCCCTATACTTCCCCTCATTCTGGCCGCCTCCAACAACCGCTTCCTCTTGGCTGTTCTCCGAGTCACCGCACCTGTCTCTGCCCTTCACCCCCTCTGTCACACTCACTGCAAGCTTTCCAGGTAGAAACTTGCCACCATGCTTTACGAAGCCCTTCACCTGAACTGCTAGGCCACCTCTTCTAATACAGAACTAGTTTAAAGTCAGGAATAAGCGATCCTGTCGTATTAGTTAGTGGCTTCTCATTACTGGCGTCTGGGTTTGTCTTTTTTCCAAATTTCAGGTCAGTGCTGGTTACACAATGGTACATACAGCCTTGCTTCTGTGTAGTAACAGTAAGAGGAAAAGCTTTGTCTCCAGTCAGACAACAGAACAGAAACAGTGTTTTCAATTCCCTGAGTGCCAGAACTGTCTCTGCCAGCTTTCTGACCTCCATGTTAATGGTTTTCCCGTCTTCTTCTGAGAAACTGTGGAGTTTTCTAACAAGGAAGAGTGGATTTGTCTATTATTCCTTTGAATTCTGTCACTTTTTCTCATCCTTGAAACTCCCTCGAGACAGCGATTTATGTCTTCTCGGTACATTGACCTTTTATCATCACGACATGCCCTTCTTGATCAACATAAAATTTCACATCCTGGTCTACTTAACATTTATGTGTAGCCATGCAACCTTTCTTATGAATGCTATGTAAGAACTATATCTGATTCTTTCCCATGCAAGCCTGTTTAAAGTGGCAGCATACATTTTAGACCGTTTCTGCCTGCCTATTGGAGCATGCACATTTAGTGATCGTCACATACGGTGAATTGAAGTTTATTACCTTTCTGATTTTTTCTGTTTGTTGAATCTTTAGTCCACTTTTATTATTGACTTTCTTTGTGTTTCTTTAAAACAATTTTGAAAACAGTAGCAATACAATTTTGTGTTAAATAATACTACAGTGGAATTATTTGATTTAAAATGATATCATTTTTAAAACAGAAAAGTGGGAATTTTTTCAGGTTACAAAACCCTTTCCTGGAAAACAGTCCTTTGGATTACTTTTAAAGATTCCATTTTGTTGCCCATCATTAGCCTGCTTCATACATATCCTTGTTTACATGTGTGTGTGTGTGTGTGTGTGTGTGTGTGTGTGTGTGTGTGTGTGTGTGTGTCTATGTGTGTCTATGTGTTCATGTGCACGTTGGAGGCCTGAGGCCAATGCTGAGTATCTTTCTTAATTATTTCTCCATCTTAATACAGAATCTTTCACAACTAGAGACCTTACCAATTCTGCTAGACTGGCTGGCTAAGGGAGCTCCAGGGATCCTTTTATCTCCTCAAAATACTTGCTTGACTTTTAAATTATCAGCTGTACAGTCTGATTGGTTTGCTACCAGTTGCTTTTATGTTTTCTGGAAACTAATCTGTGTGTGTTGCCTTAAAAAGTTAAAAATCATTTGGAAAAGCAAGTCCATGTCTAAGAATTTAACATGTAACACAACAGAGGGAATGCACAAAACTGTTTATTTCAGCATTTTGATAAAAATCACACAAAGAAAAAAATGTGGATTTCAGTAGAGAAAGGTTTGTTTTTCATGGTTTGTAATATTTAAAACCCCTACATGTTTGTTGAAAAGATGTTCACATAGTATATGAGAGAAGCAACTTACCGCTCCATTTCATATTTGTAAATAAGCACACCAGCCTCACGGGTTTACTTGCAGCAGTGAAACTCCCTAGCATTTCTAGGAAGTCCACAGGGGTACGTGCTGAAGCTCTCAGTGAGTAGCCCCACTGCAGTCTGGAGAAGAGCTCTGCAGCTCAGACAGAGGCACAGAGAGGCTCAGGACTCATCTACAGTCTCTAGGTAACAAACAGAAGTGAATTTTCAGTATCAACTGAGTTGCACAGTGGGGAAAAGAGAAAGTTGGAACTTCATTTTTGATGTTTTAAAAGTGCAGATGCTCCTTGACCAAGGACATGGCTACATGAAGATGAATCCACAAGTTGAAATAATCCAGCCCAGATGCCAGAGGTCGGAACACAGACCTCTGCAGATTGCTGGCTGTTTCCCTTCTTGCTCCCAGCTTTGTGGGAGCTGTGGTTCAGCTACTGCCTAGCACCAGGGCAGGACTGTGCACTCTGAGTCAGGAGGAGGATGAGGATCCGACATTCTCACAGTGCTTTTGATGGATGTTATTATTCTTGGGCCGTGCCAATGCTGAAAAAGATGGAGTTTATTCTCCTGACGATCATAACTTAGCGACCAACTGAACTTTCACTGAGGGCAAAGTTCCTTTATAATTTTTAAAAACAACTTTTAATCTTACAGGAAATATGTATATGCTTGCTAAGTTTTTTCTGTAACACATGTGTGCAAGTGCTAATATAGTCCACAAGATGGGACCAGAGATAGATCCCTGGGAACTGGAGTTACAGGTGGTTGTTAGTTGCCTGGTGTGGCTACTAAGAATTCAACCAGGTTCCTCTGCATGAGCAGTAAGCCCTCAGAACTGCTGAGCCATCTCTCCAGCCCTTGCAATTTGCATTTTTAGACACAGTCTCATAATGTAGTCCTGGCTAGCTCTGAATTCAAAATGTAAAATAGGCAGGCTTCAAAATTGCAGGGATTTTCTTGCCCCTGCCTCAAGAGTACAGGGATTAGAGATATGCACTATCTCCTCTTGAGCTCCTGTTTCCTGTTCCTACACCTAGGTACTTAAACTCAAGAAAAGAGGACAAAAGACTGACACCTGTTCCTCCCCTAACCTAACACCAAGAGTTCAAGGAACCGTACTTTATTAACAAGGCTTGGGGTTTCCATGTTGTTAGAACCCAGGACTGAGATCTTTAGATGTGAGGTCAGACATTGGGGTAACAAGAGGAGACTCCTGTTGCCATCTCTTCTCTTCGCAGGATGGTCAAGGCCAGCCTGTACTCAGATATATCATCTAGATATAAAGAAAAAGGCACTTTTTAAAAGGAAAAATGTTTTTTAATAGAAAGTTACAAGAAAGGTACCCCTCGACCCTCTGTGTGCACCTTTCTTTGCCACTATTAACCCATTTCTGAGGTGCACTGGGAGGTGGGGCTCCCTCTGTTTGGGACTGATGAGCTGGGGCTTTGGTGTTCATTGAGAGCACGTCCTCTTCGTGTGCTCACACATCCAATGTGAAGACAGGAACGTGAGGAGTTAGGAAAAGCACTCCCAGCCTCCTCAGTGATCTCCTACACCTCCCCTCCTTCTCTCCTATTTTACTCCTAAGAAAAGGTAGGTGCCACCATACCTGGCTTCCCCTACCCCCCCTTAGACAGGGTCTTATCTGTAGTCAATAGTAGCTCTCAACACACTTCTGCCATTGATAACCAAATGCTGGGGTTGACCCACCACACACGACTGCTTTTGCATTTTTAAATGACAGTAACTTGGTAGGTGTTGCAACACTAAGAGAGTATAGGGGCAGTCACTAGGATGGGTAAAGTTCTACTGAGTTGTCTAACCTGTGCTATCTTGGATGTGAAAATGGACTTTCTGGAAAGAACAGTGGTTGAGAGAGCTGGAAGAGACTGATTCTACGAAAAGGAACTGACTTGTGAGAGAAGGTACTTTTCATTGTGGCACTTCAGAAATACCAAGGCTCACTCCTGGCACATCTCCAGCATTGCCCTCTTCTATTTTCAAATAAGATTAAGAGACTTAAAACTTCTGCTTGGAAAGCCCCAGAGGTGAGTGTGCTGGTTTTGGAAGCATGTCTGAAAAGTAGAAAGCCCACATTAACACATTACATCTTCAAAAATGGTTTTAACTATTGAATTGCTTTTAAAGAACTTATTTGGATCTCCACAAAACTGCCCCTCGAATGTTTTACACACATTAATGTAGGATACCATTTGTTAATAAGTTCCATTAAAATCACTATGAGACATTCATCTTTCTCTTTTCCTTTTTGAGGCAGGGTCTCACTGTGTAGCTCTGGCTTGAATGGAACATGCAGTGAAGACCAGGCTGGCCTCAAACTCACAAAGATGTTCCTGACTCTCCCTTCCAAGTGCTGGAACTAAAGGTGTGAGTTACCATACCTGGCACATCTTTCTTATATATAACATGGTTATTAGAAACATGGACCTAATTATTTCTAGTACTTTCCTAAATACTCTGAATAATACACAAAATTATAGCATGGGCAGTGGCTTATCACTTACAGAAACTACTTAAGTGCTATACCCGATTTAAAAGACCAAGTTAGTGGCTGGAGAGATTGCTCAGAGATTAAGAACACTTACTGATCTCTCAGAAGGCTCAGGGTCTAGTTCCCAAGACCTAGGTCAGGCAGCTCATAGCTATCTGAAATTCCAGCTCCAAGGGATCCAAGCCCCTTTTCTGGTTTCCATGAGCATCTGCAATTAAAAACATCTATATACATAAGTAAAAAGTTTAAGACCTAAGTTTATAAGTATACAAGTAAGTAAATTTTGGTGATATAGATACCATGTATAATATATTTTAATCAAACTCTTATTTATATTGAAGCTGAATATTTCCAATTTTAAAAATGTAATGTGCCCCAGCCAACCAAGGATTTTCTCACTGGGAATGAGGAAAAGAAAACAGAGCAGTGGGTGCAGAGAACAAATCACAGGTTTATAAGGACAGTGTGCACAGCACCTTGGAAAGCCCCCCCGTGTGCATTATCTCTAGCTTTTAGAACCAGAAAGGTGAGAGCTCACATATCATCTTTGGATTTGTGGGTGGCTTGCAGCTATTAAATTACATTTGAGCAGCTCTTCATTTAATCCCTAGGAAATGGGAACCACTCTGAATGAACAGTTGTAAATATTGGGGGCAGTAGCAGTAATTGGTTTATGAAATATATATATATATATATATATATTTTTTTTTTTTTTTTACTTATTCACTTTACATCCCGATCACTGTCCACCTCCCAGTTACCTCTCCCACAATCTTTCTACCACACCCCCTCTCCTCTTCTGAGGCAGTGAGGGCCTCCTGGGTATTCCCCCACTCTGGCACAGCAAGTCCCTATGGGGGGGGGTGCTAGATGCATCCTCTCCCACTGAGGCCAGACAAGGCAGCCCAACTAGACGAATATATCCCACAGACAGGCTACAGCTTTTGTGATTAGCCCAGGTTGCAGTTGTTTGGGATCCACATGAAGGTCAAGCTGCATATCTCTACATATATGTAGGGAGACCTGGGTCCAGTCCCTGTTTATTCTTTGGTTGGTGGTTCATTCTCTGAGAGCCCCAAGGGTCCAGGTTGGTTGACTCTGTTGGTCTTCCTGTGGCGTTCCTATCCCCTTAGGGGCCCTAGCAGCTTTATTTATAATAGCCAAAAACCAGAAACAACCTAGATGTCTCTCAACTAAAGAATGGATAAAGAACATGTGGTACATCTACACAATAGAATACTATTCAGCTATTAAAAAACTAAGACTTCATGAATTTTGCAGGAAAATGGATGGAACTTGAGAATATCATCCTGAGTGAGGTAACCCAATCCCAAAAGGACATGCATGGTATGTGCTCATTTATAAGTAGATATTAGCCATAAAACAGAGGTATCATGTTACACTCCACAGAGCCAAAGAAGACGAACAAGATGAAAGGCCTAAATGAGAAAGCTTGAATCTCACTTAAATGGTAGAAAATAGTTTTAGGAGGCAGATGGAAGGAGGGAACTGGGTGGAAGACGGAAGGAGCAGCTGAATGGGGGAGAGTTTTAGGATCAAGTGTGGGGAGGAACAGTAGAAATGGCCTGATGGCCTTGAGAATGAATGGAAATCTGCAGCTTCTGGGGGCATCAGCAGGCTCCCAAGAATCAACCGATGCTGTGACTCATAGCACTGGGGCCATGGAACCTGAAGAGGCCATCTCCTGTAGCCAGGCAGGAACCCCATTGGAGCGATAGGAACACCACCCCACTCACAAAACTTCAATCCAAAATTTATCCTGTGTATAAGAAATGCAGGGACAGGGGATGAAGCAAAGACTGGGGGAACAGCTAAGCAATAACTGATGCAACCTGAGACCCATCCCATGGGCAATTACCAATCTCTGACACTATTAGTGATAATCTGTTGTGCTGGCAGACAGGAGTCTAGCATGGCTGTCCTCAGAGAGGCTCCACCCAGCAGCTGACTCAGACTGCTGCAGACATCCACAGCCAAACAGTGGCTGGAGCTTGGGGACTCTTATTTAATGTTTTTGTTGTTGTTGTTGTTGTTGTTGGTGGTGGTTTTGTTTTGTTTTAACATGGTAAAATTAAAAGCAGTTGCAATTAGTGGGCAGAGAGCTAAAGAAAAATGCATATGAGGTTAATACCTGCCCTGTAAGATTTTGCTATTTAAGCAAAATAAGCTGTTAAAACATAAGTAATCAATTTATCAGTGTTGATTCGAGAAATAAAAATGTAATAACTTCTCATTGTGATATACCACCATATTAAGAACTTGTGAGCAGTGTGGAGAGACAGATGTGGTGTTCAAAAGAAATGTGTATCCAAATTTGTGAGTAAGACTTGTCATATTTTCATACTTTTGAATATCTGTGATAAATGTAATGCCGTTCAGTAGAAGCTGGGATTAATTGGTGTATCCTCTTCTCCCTCGATTCTGCTTGTGATTTTATACTATATTTGGAGGTGGCTGGAGACTCTTAACAGAAGGCCAAATGCATAGGACTGGTCAGACTTAGATTGGCTTCAATAATCCCCTATTTAGACTGGTGTGTGTATGTTTGGTATATATGCACACACATGCCCAAATGTGCCCATTGAGGCCAGAGAAAGGTACTGCATGGCCTATCACTCTGCATCTCATTCGCTTGAAACAGAGTCTCTCATTAAACCTGCAGCTAGGATCACAGCAAGCTCCAACAATCATCCACCCCGTCAACCCATAGCCAGGTTACTGGTAGGCGACCACGTCCTGCTTTCCCCCAGCCCCCATGCTCCCCACTCCCGGTACTGAGGAATTGAAGAAGGGTCCTCATACTTGGGCCACAAGTAGTGCTATTACTCATTAAGCCATCTTCTGAGCCTGATGGATGGATAACTATTTTGTTTTTTACATTATTCCCTTTCCCTTCTGCCCTTCTCTCTCTCTCTCTCTCTCTCTCTCTCTCTCTCTCTCTCTCTCTCTCTCACACACACACACACACACACACACACACACACACACACACACACATCTTTGTGTGTTCCTGCACACACAACAGCATGCATGTAAGGGTCAGAGAACAACCTGCAAGCCTGATGTTTAGTGGAATAAAGGGAATGGTGACTTCATAGCAAGACCCCACACAGCTAACCTTCCAATTTATGAAAAAGAAGTAAAGAAAACTGAAAACAAACTAAAGAAAAGCTTAGGGCTGGGTGTGGTGGTGCACACCTTTCACACCAGCACTCAGAAGGCAGAGACTGGCATGTCTCTTAAGTGTGAATCCAGCCTGGTCTATAAAGAGAGTTCCAGCGCAGATAAGATGTAATTGGACAAGGGGGCCAGATAAGAGCCACAGCAAGTAGCAACAGTTGGCACCTTTGGCCACGTGGCTTTAGAGTCAAGAATATAAGAAAGGAGCTGTGGAATCTCCTTCCATGACTAAGGGAGGAGGCTGAGGCCAGGTATGTGTCAGGAGTGTCTCAGCAAAGAGGCCTAGAGAGGCCGCTGCGTGAAGCTGCGAAGGTAAAGCCTGATTGCCTTAGAGACCCCAAGATGTTGGAAATGCCAGAGTCCTGGGATACTTGCCAAGGAAAGCGGCTAACAGGGAGTGGAAACAGCCCAAGAGAAAGGAGTATATAGCAGTCAATGTAGTGAAAGGAGGTGGGGATTGCAGGAGTGCTTTAGCATCAGACATGGAGAGGCAGAGTTTGGAGTTTGCCCAGCTGGTTTTTGGTCTCGCTTGGTCCAACGTTTCCTCACTGTGCTCCCTTTCCTCTTTTTTGGAATGGTAATGTATATCCGGTGCCATTCTATGTTGGAAATATGTGATCTGCATTTTTATTTTGATTGTACAGGGACTTGCAGTTAAGAGATTACATGAGTCTTAGACAAGACTTTGAACTTTGGACTTTTAAACAGTATTGCTATTGTGATAAACTATGGTGACTTTTGAAGTTGGACTAAATGCATTATGCAGTATGATGCGGCTACAAGTCTATGGGGATCAGGGAGTGTTTTATAGTGGTTTGAAAGAAAATGGCCCCTATAGGTCCGTAGGGAGTGGTACTATTAGGAGTTGTGGCCTTGTTGGAGTAGGTGTGGCCTTGTTGGAGGAAGTGTGTCATTAGGGGTGGGCTTTGAGGTTTCAGAAGCTCAAGTCAGGTCCAGTGTCACTCTTTCTTCCTGCTGTCTGCCAATCAGATGTACCACTCTTGGCTACTTTCCAGCACCATGTCTGCCTGTGTGCCTCCATGCTTCCTGCCATGATGATAAGGAACTAAACCTCTGAACTTGTAAGCCAGACCCAATTAAACGTTTTCCTTTATAAAAGTTGCTGTGCCCATAGTGTCTCTTTATGGCAGCAGAAACCCCAGCTGAGGCATTGGGTTATATTAGAAAGTTTTAGACCTACTTAAGATAGTCATCCTTAGAAGCTTCACTGTGTTCCTTTAAAAATCTACTTCTGTATCCCATCAAAGCTCATTTTCCCTCCACTGGGTATCACCTGATATAATAGCAATCAAAAGAAAAGACCTTTTGGGACCACTTGGCTCTGTTAGTCAGAAGTGTCCACTTATATGTAGGTTTATTTCTGGAGTCTGTTTACAACTGTGTAAGTAATCTTACCATATGGCATCGTTATTCATTCAACTTTGCTTTTAAATGTTGTTTTCACTCTTCTTGGTTATTGTATTTTGTGAGTTTTCAAAAGAACACTTGGGACTTGGTTTGAGAGTAGATTTTAATAACTGGATCATAAATAGATCAATGGAGTCTTCTAAGATACAGAAAAAAATCTACTAATTTATGCCCTGAACTTCTCTCAGTATTTTGGGATTTTCTATGGGGAGTTTTATTCATTTTCAGTAGATTTTTCTACATTTTAAAGTATTCTGAGTATGGTGGCACACACCTGTCCTCCCACCTATTGGTAGGCTAAGCTTGGAGGACTGTAAATTCCAGGACAGCCTTGGCTGAATAGTGAGACAAAATACAAAATGACATTGATATTATTTTATTGGTTTATTGGTGTTATATAGAAATACAACTGGTTATAAATAAAATTTTTAAAAAATGAATCTTTAAAAAAGAAATACAACTGGTATTTCAGTATTGGCTTTTAAAAAATATATTATTTATTTAATGTATATGAGCACACTGTAGCTGTCTTCAGACACCCCAGAAGAGGGCATCAGATCTCATTACAGATGGCTGTGAGCCACCATGTGGTTGCTGGGAATTGAACTCAGGACCTCTGGAAGAACAGTCATTGTGCTCTTAACTGCTGAGCCATCGCTCCAGCACTCAGTATTGATTTTTTTTAATCTAGCAAAATTTGTTTAGATTTATCATTTTGATATTAATTCCACATATCTGAGATGTTTATAAGTTTTGTTTAGGTTTTTGTGGGGGGAGGGGGGACAGGGTTTCTCTGTGTAGCCTTGTCTGTCCTTGAACTAACTCCATAGAATAGTCTGGCCTCAAACTCAAGAGATCTGCGTGTTTCTACCACCTCTGCCAAGCTCTGGGACTAAAGGCGAGAGCCAGGACTGCTAGGCTTTGTTCTAAGATTCCTTTTTTGTTTTTGTTTTGTTTTTTAAGATGGAGCAAATAGTCTTTACTCTCTCTCAATTTCATCCACACACCTTTGTGACATAGTCTATTACACACATTAGAATGGGAAACTGAACTTTTTTAGCACATGGAGGTTCTAGCTAGGTTCTTCAAAAGAGATACAGCTTGTGAGATTTGGAAGGCAAGCGTAACAGGTTTAGTGGAGGCCACACCAATGACTGTTTTGTCAGTTGGCTTGTGCAATCAAGAGGCACTTGGCTTTCTTGTGGCAACTGGAGCTGAGGGTATGCCTATTCTCAGGCCTCATAGGCATATTGGTACATGTCATGGCTAAAGCTGCATGATCTGGTAGCTGACAAAGACTTCAGTGCTACCTTATTCCCAAATTGTAGCAGAGACTTTGTAACCCATATCTATCAGCCCTAGTGGGAAATTCTTTATAGTAGTGGAAGCAGCTCCCCTGACAGGCCAGTCCTATTGGTTTATTTGTTTGTTATTTGTTTGTTTTAAATCCAATATCTGGTCCATCTGCTATAAGATTCTTAATGCAAACAGTTGTGCTGTGTGAATGATCATTGAACCAGCCAAGATCTCAAGATCTTAAGCATAATGCCGAATAAGAGTAGAGCATGAGCCTGGTGTGGTGGTTCATGCCTTTAATGTCAGCACTCAGGAGGCAGAGGCAGAGGCAGAGGCAGAGGCAGAGGCAGAGGCAGAGGCAGAGGCCGAGGCAGAGGCAGAGGCAGAGGCAGAGGCAGAGGCAGAGGCAGAGGCAGAGGCAGAGGCAGAGGCAGAGGCAGAGGCAGAGGCAGAGGCAGAGGCAGAGGCAGGTAGATCTCTGTGATTTTTGAGGCCAGCCTTGTCTACAAATCAAGTGTAGACGCAATACACAGAGAAACCCTATCTTTGTTTGTTTTTTGTTTTGTTTTGTTTTGTTTTAGAGACAGGGTTTCTCTGTGTAACTTTGGCTGTCCTGGAACTCACTCTGTAGAGCAGGCTGGCCTCGAACTCAGAAATCCACCTGCCTCTGCCTCCCAAGTGCTGGGATTAAAGGCATATGCCACCCTATCTTTAAAAAAGAAAAAGCCAAAAACATAAAAAAGAGTAGAGCATGAGGTACCCTGATTCCTTTGTGCAGAGGTGCATACTATGCCAGTTCATGCATATAAGGTGTGAGTGTGAGGCCTGAGGACACTCTGACAGAATCTCTTACCTGCCTGTAATCCACAAGTAGGCTAGGCTGGCTGGTTAGTCCCAGCCTGAGATCTGCCTGTCTCCACCTTGCAGCAAAGGGATGACAAGCACACAACACCATATTCAGCATCTTCATGTGGGCCCTGGGGACCAAACTCAGGCTCTCAGTCTAAACAAGGCAAGCACTTTATTAACCACCCTAGCCTTTTAATTCCCTCCTGATTTCCACATTCTTCCTGTAAGTATTAAGTGTACTATTGGTGTTTGGAAATTATTCTGATTGAAATAAAAAAGTCTCTTCTGTTTGCTAAGGCTTTTATTTTTCATAGATCTTTAATTTTTTTAAAGTATTTTTTGGAGCCTCTGTTAAAACCATGTATATTCTGTTAATATGGTGAAATATGGTTAATATGGTCAAAGTGAAATTGACACAGTCTCTTGAATAAACTCAACACAGTGAAGTTGATTTACCTTGCCACATGCTGGGTACAACATGAGCTTGATGAGTTGTTTATTCTTAGCCCACATGCTAACTAACCATCTAGAGCTCAACTGTGGAACAAAAGATGTTTGAAGGGGATTTTTAAAATGATACTTTTCACCTCTCATATATATGGTATAATTCACCAATAAAGCCTTCTGGACAGTGGTGCATTTTTTGTTTGTTTGTGGTGTGGTTTTTAAAATGAATCCAGTTTTAAATAGATAAATAATATTTCTATTTCTCCTTTTGTTGGTTTCAGTAAGAGTTTTTTTAAAAAAAATACAGAAGTATATTTATTCCTCCTAAACCTTTTAATTCAACATTATGAGTTCACTCATAATATTTCATATATATAAGGTTTATAGAAACATTTCACTTCTACTATTCAAAATTTATGCCTTCTCCTTTTCTATGCTTTGCTGGGGCTTTATCAAATGTGTTAGTTCTGACGAATTACAAACTTCCAGCTTTGTTAATTTCTACTATGTACTTTGGTTTTCTGATCCATTAACTATGCCTCTTTCTCAAATGTCTTGAGGTTACAGGTGATTTTGAGCCATTCATACTTTGTATTTAAAACTACATGTATATTTTATCATAGTATGGTGTTAACTCTATCTTCTAAGCTTTGATGTATTTGAAATTTTTATTATTAATAAAATATTTTCAGTTTCCCATTGTTCTTCCCACCGCCACCCCTCTACCCTCTTTGGTTTTTTGAGATGGGTTCCCCCCCCCCCCCCCCGGCATATCCCTTGAACTCAGAGGTCTGCCTGCCTCTGCCTCCCCAGCATTAAAGGCGTACACACCACCAACTGCCCAGCCATTGTTCTTTCTTCCTTAACTTTTTTTTTTTTTTTTTTTTTGTTGTTGTTGTTGTTGTTGTTGTTTTAAGACAGGGTTTCTCTGTGTAGCCCTGGCTGTCCTGGAACTCACTCTGTAGACCAGGCTGGCATTGAACTCAGAAATCCACCTGCCTCTGCCTCCCAAGTGCGCCACCACCGCCCGGCTCTTCCTTAACTTTTATTTATCTATTTAATTCCTTTGTGGCCAGAGAGAAGATTCAGTGGGATGTCACTTCTTTGAAACCTGCGGAGAGTTTTCTTAGTGGCCCAGCAAATAATCAGCTTTGGTGAATGTTCCATGCACAGTGGACATTGTTTTTGTACTGCTGGAGATGGGCCTGTGTAAGGATGGCAAGTTTATAACTGCTATCCCCATGGTTTAGGTCATCACTGGCCATGAAGCTGTTTTTCACCAGTTTCTGAGAGAAGTGGGTTAAAATCATCAAGCAAAGTGGAGTGATATGGCCTCTTAAGAGCTTCAGTCATTTTTTTGCTTTAGTATACTTTGAAGCTGTTAAGTACAGAACAAGTTGAGAGTTATTATCTAACATTCGACTTTCCCCCTCTGTAAGCTCCATGTTCTTTTCACTGGTATTCCACTGTGAACATTCCTTAGGTCTGATGTGTTCTTGAGTTTTGGGTTGAGACAGGCTCTCATTATGTGGCCCTGGTTGACCTGGAACTCACTACATATCAGTTTGTTTTGAATTCCCCTTTGTTTTAGGCTTTCCATTGCTGTGAAGAGACACCATAACCGAGACAACTCTTATAGCTTACAGGTTCAGTTTATTATCATCAAGGCAGGAAGTATGGCAACATCCATGCAAGCATGATACTGAAGGAGCTGGGAGTTCTGCATCTTGTTCTGAAGGCAAACAGGAGATTGGCTCCCACGTGGCTAAGAGAATGATCTCAAAGCCCACCCCCAACAGTGTCATACTTCTTCCACTAGCTGGGTCAAGTTTATAAAAACCACCATACCCTTCACTTTTGTTTTTCTGCTGAGATCAAAGTCTGGCCTTCACTTTAAAAGTTTTTGCTGAATAGGGATTTTTAAAGGCAGTTACTTTCACCTTTCTAAAGAAATCCTTTGTGGTCTGCTAAGTCACTGCTAGCCTTCTTACTGACTTTATATTAGGATTTCAGCAGCTTTCGTATACAGGAACTGTATCTGTCCTGTTCATTGCACTTCTCTTGTGAAAAAGTTGCCTCTCTTTTCTCTTCTATTTCTGCTCTATGACCCTCATCTTTTCTCCTTGTGCCACAGTCTTTTAAATTTCACTTTAGCATGCGTATTCTTCTTTGGCCTTCGTGCAAGTGTGCACTGTCTTCATACAAGTTACACACTATGTAACTTGAAATATGGATCTTTCATTTCAGTGTCTCTTAAAAATCTGTGGTTCATGACCCCTTGAGGGTGGAATGACCCTTTCACGGGGGTCACTTAAGGAACAGATATTTGCATTGTGATTACAATTCCTAACACTAGCATGACAGTTATAAAGTAATAACAAAATTTTATGGTTGGGGGATCACCACAACATGAGGAAATGTACTAAAGGGTCACAGCATTAGGAAGGCTGAGGGCCACTATCCTATGTAGTAATGCTGATAGTGAGCTCTTCTGTACATTGGTTTAAGTTCCTTCCTTAGTGTTTGGTTCATTCTCTTCACTATAAACAGTAATTGCTCATTAACTGATGTTCAGTAAGAGATCTGGGATGGAGGCACGAATGACATGTTTTTTGTTCTGAGTAGGGAGTAAATGGAATCTGTTGCTAAAAAGTTATCCTGGGAGGCTCTGCCAGAGCCTGATAAATACGGAGGTGGATGCTTGCAACCAACTATTGGACTGAGCATGAGGTCCCCAATGGAGGAGTTAGAGAAAGGACTGAAGAAGCTGAGATGGATGGCTTGCAACTCCGTAGGAAGAACAATATCAACCAACCAGATCCCCCAGAGCTCCCAGGGACTAAAGCACCAACCAAAGATAACACATGGAGGGAACCATGGCTCCAGTTGCATATGTAGTAGAGGATAGCCTTGTTGGGCATCAATGGGAGGAGGGCCCAGGTTATTTCTGTTCCATCAGTCTGTCCTCGGGACATTTCACTGGGTCACATGTTCCTGGTCCATCTTGTCTAATGGAGACTTCATGTTCTCCTGCTTTCTTTTCTTTTTCCTCCTTTTTCTCTCCTCCTGGTCTCTACCTGCAACCCCTAGACTGGCAACTGAAACTCTATTTCTATTTTCCCCAGTTATTGGTTGTAGCCACTTTTATTTAACCAATAGCTTTAAATTGGGGAGCAACAAAGGCTGGTGTACATGAGAATCTGCTGGTAGAGGGCAACAGATCTTGGGGTTCAGAATTTAGCATTTGTATACACCGTACCAGACCAAACCCCAACAGGAGTCAGAAGTAGATCACATTAACTACTTGAGAACCTTCAGAATTCACAGGTAGCTTGAAATGACTCAAAGTTTGCATGAATTTCATGAGAAATTTCTCTTAGGCTTCAGGGTCAATGGAGCTTGCCTGATGCACGGATAAGCCTTGTTACTATCAGGAACTGCTGTTAGGGATTATTTTATTTGAATGGTGACAAGCTGGAGGGTTTTATGGATGGCACAGAGAAGATACAACCTGTTACTCATTGCAACAACTGTAACTGGTTCACTGAGTTACAGTTCTCAGGGATAAGGCAAAGCAGGGTGTGCCTTACACAATAGGAACCTGAGCATAGGGAAGTCAGTTTAACTGTAGGCAGAGCCCTCCTGAACTTTGTGCTGGAAGGAGACTTTATTTTGCTAGGCAGAAAACAAATTCTTTCTTCTTCCTGGAGAGCAATCATCCGTGAAATAGACTAGAAGCAAGACTGTTGTCTCTGCCTGAAAGAGCTCTGACAGCCTGGGACCCGCGAAGACTATACTCCCAACAACAAACACAGAAGATCCCAATTAGTTTATTTCACAGTTTATTTGATTTTTAAAAGTGTTTTATTGATTTGTTGTGAGTTTCACATCATACACCCCAGTCCTGCTCATCTCCCCGTCCCTTCATATCTGCCCTTGCAACCTCCCCCTAGTTAAGAGTGACCAGATGTTTGAGAAAAGTCAATGTGAAATAGAAGATGGCAAAGAAATACAAAATAATACTGAAGAAAACGGGTAAGAAAGGAGAAATTAAAAGCAATTCTAATTAAAATCTTTAAAGAGAATAAAGATTTTTTTTTTTGTCCCAAAACAAGAACACTAGGAAAAAGGATCAGCATAGACGAAAGCTTCTGGAGCGAACATAATTGCTGAAAGAAAAAAGACAAAGATAACCCTCAGAAATCTTTTCGAAAATGCACTGAGAGAAGTAAAATTATGAAAAACAGGTTCTGTGAGAAACTGCTACTTTTTTTCCTTCTATCTATCTATCTATCTATCTATCTATTCATTTAAAAAAAGTTTTACTTTTATTTTAAGTGTCCGCTCATTGCTTTGCTTGCATGTTTGTGCACTGTTAAGCTTCAAACCCAGGACAAATGGCTGAAATGCCTATTTAACATATCTAAGCCGACCTGGCCTTCAGGTTCTGCCAGCAACCCTCAGTCTCAACTTGTTACAGGGTATGGCTGTCTACCTTGCCCTCTAACCTGAACCCTTCAGCCAAGGGGCTGGGCTGCTCTTCCCTATGTAATTTAGCTATTTTGATTAGCCAACACTGTTTGTACCTTTGCCCCTTGGCTGCAGCATCTGGTTCCCCTCTGTCTGTGACCCACAGAGCTGACATGTAATGTGTATTTAGGAGCAGTCATGTCCTTTCTTTTATATTTCTTTTTAAAATTCATGCCACTATGTGTATGCAACATCTGCCAAGGCCAGAGGAGGGTGTCATATCTGGCCTTCACTGCTCCTAGATATGTTAGAGGAGGAAGTTTATTATAGATATATGGGAGAGCATATCGAGAGGCATATCTATGATATTTTAGAACACAAACATGAAGGAGAAGACCTCAATTTCCAGGGTGGATAGTCATTTACAAAGGAAATATACAAATAGAGACAAACTAGGATCAGGTAGATCTTCAGGATGGTCAGGGGTAGGCTCACCCGTCTTGTTTACCTCCATCTCTAGATGTGTGTGCACATTAACCTGAACTCTTCTCCCAAGCCACTGAATACCTTTTAGAGTAAGTCCATTTCTCATTCTTCCCTGCCCCCTGCCTGGCCCGTGGAAAAGCATTCTTTTAGAAGGTTCTCCTCTACTTCCCATTCTGAGTGAATTCTAGCTACCCTAAGGAAGGTGTCTTATCGCCTTGCTTTGTTCAAATTGTTCTCATGAGCCTGTTTCAGAATTTGGAGGCAGAATGGTGACACTATTTGCTTTCCATCTCTTCTTCTATAGGACACATCCTTCACTCGCCTGAATATTCTCATCACAACACTTCTGGTGTTCTTTGTTGAGAGCTCAGATATCTCCCTCATACATTTACTCCAGTATCTCATTCTTACCCAGTTTGGAGTCTATGGCCATCACTTTACACATTTCTCTACAGGACTTGGGAAATCAGCTCTGGCTGTGTCTTTCTTCTGAATCTCTTGGGAACAGCTGATCTTGCCAAAGGCCGAGGCATGCATAGGGTTGGGTGGGATGTTGGTCTTGCCAAGGCTGAGGCATGCATAGGGTTGGGGTGGGATGTCAAACAATTATGCTTAGTAGTTTCTTCTCTTTGAAATTCACAACTCTCATTTTCAAGTGGGCTCAGAAAATCGCTTGGCAGGCCTACAGTTCTCTCACAGTTCTTGAAAGTGACTATTTTAAAATTATTTCTCAAGCTTCCAGTATTTTCTAGAGGCCAGGCAAGCTAATGTCTGCTTCACACTTGACTGATAAAACAGAAGGGATTATGTGGAAACCCCCTAATCTTCCTACAACTCACCTGCAAGTGTCTGCCCTCTCTCCTGTTGTAATAGTACACCATCTCCATCTGTGTGCTATTTTCTCAACAGTCTCCCCTTCATAGTTGCTGCCCCTGGCTGCTGCTGCTGCATTCTCATTAGCCTCGGGCCCCACAGTACCAATACTATGGCTCAAAAGACTGTCAGTAATGTTAATGACTCTCCTTATACACGCCCATCACAATTCTATTCCTAGTAGTACTGCAGCGGACTTTAAGGGCTCCTATTTCTATCACCCTCCTCCACCCTTATCCCTTCCAACCCCCAACGCTATTGGGAGAGAAAGAAGGCTAGAAAGGAAAGGGGGTGTCATCATTATCAGACTACTTCCTGCCGATTAGGGACATTGAGTTACTTGGGGCAATTTTGATCTTTGTCGTCAGGATATCTCCAACTAGCAACCACAAGCAACAGCAGCAGCAGCAGCAGCAGCAGCAGCAGCAGCAGCAGCAGCAGCAGCAGCAGCAGCACCACCCCTCTTGGGACTCTTGCATTTGTATACCCTCTCAAGAGTCTCCAGAATTCTAAAGCCATGTACTCACAAAAACTATCTTCACCTGGCAAAATCACATTCCTATCAGAACACAAGGCAAATCATAGTCTGCTGCTACGAACAATCTGAAGCAGTCCTATATCCTACACCTGGGATTAAAACAAGAACATTCTCATTAACATTTCTGTTTTTAAAGAAAGCAATCTTCTCCCGACACAGTCCTTCAGATTACTGCCATCATAGCCATGACGCAGCTGAGAAGCCCTTCCTTGCAGCACCATCAGCTTTTGGATGCCTTAGTGCTGGCTCACTGTTGCCTTCTGCTTTTGCCTGTTGAAACTTCCAAGTGTGTCTGGCAAGGTTGCTTTAGATTCTTTCTTCCACAGTAACTCATCCCAGACTCTCATTTCATTCAAATATGAGCGACTGTGTCCAGTCCTAGTCTCTCCTGAGATGCAGGTGTAGCTAGCTTACTTCTTAAATGGCATTTTCACCCACAAATCTCAGGCTTCATAGATTTAACAAACATAAAACAGAATTAGAATCAAACTAAGGCTCCTTTGCTTCTTCACTACTGTGCACCATCCATTCCTGCTAGCCCGTCTGTGGGTAGCCCACTCTACCCATGCTAGCCCGTCTGCGGGTAGCCCACTCTACCCATGCTGTTCTTCAGGTCTTCCTAGCTCTGTAAGTCATTTAGGGTCCTTCTCCTGTGTCACACAGCCAAAGCCTATTTTGCTACTTTTAGGCAAAATGTCAACTCAAAGAAGACAAAGTATGCAACCATTGTAATGATAATTCTTCCTCAGCCTTCCCTTCAACCTCTTCTTCCTTTCCCAACAGTGGCTTGTCATTACTGCAACAAATAGGTGAGAGAAACAACTGAAACTCTTCCTCAGGCCAAGAACTTGTACTCCTACTATTCAAATGTTTCCTGTGTTTCGGAAGAACTTTAAATCAATGTCTATCATCTGAAAAGAGTTCATACTTTGCTTCCCAATCATGAAGTCTTAGTGATAGGTAAGACAATTAAAATAAAGGAATCTTACTTGAGATATACTTCATGGCGTGCCAGCTGTTTTCCTCTCAAAATCCTTATTATTTAAATATTTTAATTCATTAATAAAAGTGTAACAGAAATATATTGGTCTACTATGAATTCCCTAACTACAGATTTAAAAATTTTCATTAAAAACTGTCAATATGAAGCACCTACATTTTCTGTACCTGCAGTAATCCTTAAACAATAATTATCTTTAAAAGTATAGTCTCTGGCCCGGCGTGGTGGTGCATGCCTTTAATCCCAGCACTCGGGAGGCAGAGGCAGGTGGATTTCTGAGTTCGAGGCCAGCTTGGTCTACAGAGTGAGTTCCAGGACAGCCAGGGCTACACAGAGAAACCACCCCCTCAAAAAAAAAAAAAAAAAAAAAGCTCTGCAAAGTTAGGAGGATACAGAAAGGGGCATGGATCTGGGAGGCCTTTGGGAGTACATAAGATCAAAACACTTGTGTGAATTTCTCAAAGAACTAATAAAATGTTAAAAAAGAAATTATTTCCTCTACCAAATACTACTCTAATTAACACAACATTTGCATTGTTCTAGACACTTTTAGCAATAGAAAGATGATTCAAAGACTATGGAAGAATGACATTAGCTATAAACACTTTGCCACAAAGGCATCTGCAGACTTTTGTCATCTGCACTGATTCTTGGAACAATCTCCAGATACCAGAAGGCTCTGTATCTACTCATCTGCTAGCTAACATAGATGTATTCCACTGTAGCTCAGAGTAGAGTATAAACATTTTCTTTAGAAATTATGTTTGAAATACATTAGTTTTATATTACAATTCTTTTAAGTAAACATATACTAGAATAGGAAATTAATAGAGACTAGATTTCTAAAATGTATTTTCATGAGTAAATTATTTTTGTATGGATAAAGTGATTCAAAATGAAAACAAAATACACCACCAAAACAAGTATGCAAAACATTTTATTTATAACAGATCAACATTTTGACATGAAAGGTAGCCACTTTCAATTTCTCAGGAATGCCTAGAATCCAACAGTTCAGAAAAACTACTACTCAATAATTTCACTATAGGTAAAAGAAATGAATGGCTTTGCCTAAGGCAAATAACTTTATAAGCTTTGACTGCGTGGGAAAGCTAACTTTTCCACAGGAAGTGAATGTGATCCAAGTGTATTAAAGCCAATTTACACAATAAATATGAGAATCATGTATATGAATCAACTGTGTAAGGCCTCACATTAACCCCTTAAACCAGTTACTCCATTCCATACGCAGCACTCTGTGTCACTGTGTAGACAATCGGTCAATTCCAGTGGGACTGTCTATCAACATAAGACTATATAAATAAAACACAGCAATGGGAACAGCCACTGAGTTTAAGGGAGCAGGTGGCAACAAACCAATAATAACTTAACCAACATCACTTTCACTTTAGAAGGGAAAAAGGAACCCCCAAATGTCCTAAACTACTTAGTACTTTTCAGACAGGATGAAAAAGTAAACTGCAAAGTTTAAATCATCAGAAAGCATCCTAAAATGTTACAGGAAGTAGGCGTTAAATTTCAGACTTAACTTATATTTTCTTGTGCATTTCAACTTGGGGATAAACAATTTCTAGCTCTTCTCAGTACATTTATTCTTGAGCATCTAAATCTAGTACAAATGTTGTGAAATTCACCCTGGCTACTCCTCACCATGCTCAAGTGCTGTTTTCCTCAGGGAATTCCATCATATGCATCTACGTGTTGGGAGGCTAAACAGCACTTAAAGGATTCTCAAGAGAGATGTGAAATGTTGTAAGTCTCATCATTATCTACTGATTGTAGGGTCTGCCATTCAAATTCACCACAGCAGTCTCAAATACTGTGTGAAAGGAATGCATGTAGTTCCTACAGAACACACAAACTCAAGTCCAAAAGGCACAGAGTAATGCTGGTGGCTCTTTCTAGTCAGTTAAGAAATAATAAAAAGTCTGCATTATTCTTTCATAATTTAAATACTTAAGTAATCTCCACTTTTATTACTTTATAACAATGACTTCAAATTTACATTATTTAAGTACCATTGTAATAGCTTAGAGTATAATACAGATATTTGTGAATATCCCATCCAAAAATAAAAATTAAAAAAAACAAAAGCAAAAAAACCCCCTCTTCACTATACATATATATATTATATATAAAAGTTATTCTCAAAAATAAGAACATAGAATAGGGACTTGGTACAGATCATTAAATCAAGTTTCTATTACCGAAGTTATAATTCCCAAACCAATAGATACACAGCAATAATTAAAAGCAGTGCAAATATCTTTGGAGGTTAGGATAAAATTATAACACAAGAACATAAAGTCAGGAAATAAAAAGGTAAGTACTTCAAGTACAAGGAGCAGTCTACTTGAGGTCCATCTTAGTGTTCACGTGGGCGGCCATCCCCCTTCTATTTCTTTCTCTGAAATACATTGGCCAGCATGGCACCTGATGTTGTCAACTGGCCCATTTTGTTCAAAAACTTGGTCTTTGTGTCTTCACTCACTAAACTTGCAGCAATTGACATTGAGCTAGAAAAGAAAAATTTAAAAAGAATGTAAAGCATTAAAAATTTAAAACAAGGCCCATGCGTGGAGGTCAGAGGACAGCTTGTGGTTCTTTCCACCATCAGGCATGGTGGTGGTGCCTTAACCTACTGAGCCATCTTGGGGACTCTCCAGTTTTTCATTTTTTAATGACATATTATCATTATATCACACAAAGGTAAGGAAGATTTGTGATGAGGAATTTTTATGCATTATCTTAGATTTGCTCTTTTACATGAAAAGCAGCAACAGTTAACACCATACATGGATCAGGGTTTGGCAGACTTTGCTTTCCAGCTGTGAGGACTTGAGGAAGTTGTTTATCTATACAATGGGCCTATTGGGACTCCACAAGTGCAAAGTGCTTACATTATAGCACTATACAAATGTTGGTAGTTTAATGGTTATCCTTTTGCCTGCATGCTTTATTTCTCAGGAGCTATCCACTGCTTCCCACCCCTACCTGAGGCAGATTTCTTATTGGCCTGGGAATTACTAATTTGGCTAGGTAGGAGAAACAAAGTCTCTGCTACCTTGGAGCTAGAATTATAAGAATGTACCGCTACATCCAAAAACCAAAGACGGAAAAAAACAAAAACAAAACAAAACAAACACACACACACACCAAATCAAACCTCAAAATTGGTTCTGGGGCCTGTAAAGCTAGCATGGCGAGCAGTTGCTGACTGAGTTACCTTCCCAGCCTTGTGCAGCTCTTTTAACTCTATCACTTCATTCAATTCTTACAGCAAGTCTGGAACATAGATATTACTTATTTCCCAAATGAGTAATATCTCACTAAATCACAGTGAGGTTTGCACTGTGCCTATAAACCTATTTCATTGTGTGTGTGTATGTACTGAGCAGCTAGTTATACTAATTCCAATGAATAGATTACAAATTCATTTCTTCTTTTCTCCAGCAGCCTAGTATGCAGGGAGTAAACACAATCTGAATGACTGCTGAAGATTGCTTATTTACCACACTGCTTAACAGGAAGAGAACCCTGATCAGGCACAATTTTTCAGTGCCCTGACAAACGTCCTGCAATAGACAGGAAACCCAGCTTACTGCCTTGTGGTTTTGATCAAGATGCTTTAGATCTTACTTTAGATTCAGTTTCCTTGTCTATAGAACAGAGCTTGCAGTTTCTACTGTAAAATGTTCTGAGGATTAAATAAGGAAACGTGTGCGAACAAATCAAGGGCAACGTGTGGCAAGTTACACTCAACTTGCCTAATTTTAGAATGAATTTATGTTTTAAATGGCGGTGCACACTAGCAATTCCAACACAAATACACAGGAGCAAGAACTATAGATGGAACACTGGATGGAGTGTGTGGGGAAGCGCTTTTCATCATAGAAGATGAGGAAAACTTCCCAATACTGTACAGAGGGACTTGTATGTGTACTGGCTTTGGGAGGAGCATGAGCTATGTGTGTGTATGTTTGTGTACACACATGTATATGCTTATTTGTATGTGTTAGAACTCAGACTGCCTGGATGAAACATTTCTGTAGTCAACCTTAAACGAAGTGTGTTTGAATTTTATTTGTTTATTGCTAAAAATCTTAATTCTTCATTGAAAATAATAGTATCTGTAACACATGTAAATTATCCCCATTTTTCTAATGTTCAATATTACTGTTAGACATCTGCATTCACATTCTAACTTGAAACCCAATTAACTCTTTGAATTCTGTTTAGCTTTGCTAGAACACTCTCACATTTGAAAACTCCCATTATAAATTTATAGGTACTATTTATTTGACTGGTAAGGCTCAAGCCAGTAGCACAATTCTAGCAATGTCTCTGGAAGCCTTTAAACATGAAGATTTCTAGGCTGGAGACTGGAAAATAGACTAAGCAAGAAAGACATTAGTCATCAAGCCTGACAACCCAAGTTCAATTCTCAGAAGCTGAATGGTAGAAAGAGTACTGCCTCCTGTAAGTTGTCCTTGAATCTTTACATGTGTGACATTGCACATTTCTGCCTGTCAGAGAAAACACATACTGTGCACCCTTCCTCAAGATTGCATCAGAATATTTAGAGGGAAGGTACAAAGCATTGACTAGAGATCTCTTTTTTTTTTTTTTTGTTTTTTTTTGTTTTTTTGAGACAGGGTTTCTCTGTATAGCCCTGGCTGTCCTGGAACTCACTCTGTAGACCAGGCCGGCCTCGAACTCAGAAATCCGCCTGCCTCTGCCTCCCGAGTGCTGGGATTAAAGGCGTGCGCCACCACACCCGGCTTGACTAGAGATCTCAATCTTCAAAAAGTCATCGTTTCTCATTTTTGGTTCTTATGATTTCATTCAATACTTGAGAAAAAGCTGACTTGAATAATTTTCTTTTATTTGTGTATTTTGAGACTGGGGCTTACTATGTAGCCCTGACTGTCCTGGAATTCATTATGCATACCATTGGTCTTGAATTCATAAAGATCTGCCTGCTTCTGCTGGGATTAAAAGTGTGTGCCACCACATCTGGCTTGCATAATTTTCTTGTCTTCCAAAGAAGTGATTACAAAATAATACAAAACATTATACCTATAGATTGCAAATTTAGAGAGAGAAATTGAAGTTAATAAGAAGCCTTAAAAAAGAATAAATGTCTTACCCTGGAGGCTCTTGGACAGTCTTGTTTTCCACTTTTTGTTCACATTCTTTTATCATGGAACTTAAAATAACCTGATTAGAAAAGTCACTTCTTTAGTGAAATAAAATTAACATTATCAAATACTATAAACCACAGTCTAAACAGTGTAAAAACCTAAAGAGGATGAAGTGTTAGGGACCCCATGAAGAGGCTGGGCCAAGGCTCTGACATGCAAGTAGGCTTATGTGCCAAGAGTGTGACAGTCAGGAGTAGGTACAGAATGCTGGGGAGAAATAGAACCGGAGAGTTAGAAACCAGTGATAGGCAAGGAAAGGAGTGGATAAAATTAAGGTCAATATCCCACAGACATTTCCATATTAAATTCTCTTCATATCAAGTGAAGGAGAGTATGCTATCCCTACTTTAGAGAGTTGTAGAGGTTCAAAGATATTGAAGAACCTGATGAAGTATTACAACTAGTAAACATACTCACAAAATAATGTCGAGCTAGACTTAAACAGTGTTAAGCATGGCTGTCATAATCTTGCCTCACCCAGGGAGAAGATAGTGAATAGAGAGAGATGCTAAATTGCATAAACCTGGTGCTGCTAGTCACAGGCACTTACCTCATGTTCTGGAGACAGATGTTCCATGTCAGTCCGTAAACATCTGAGGCCCGGTAAAAAGTGATTTACCATTAAATCCTCTGAAATGACTGAGGAAAGATAGTTAAGAAAAAGGGGAAAAAAGACACCCCCCCCCCAAGGAAAAACCAAACCAACCAACCAAAAACCTCAGTCAACAGAGAAAAGATCATATAAAAAAAATGCTTTCTAGATAGTGCTTAGGCACAGCAAACATGCATGTGTCAGACAGACTTCCTTCACAGACAGTACCTTTGTGGGGAAAGTTGATACTAACACTCATCTAAGTGTATTCGCACATTTCTATTTATTTTGGTGTTATCTGTTACTCTAACATTCTATAACTTAAATACTATGTAAATAAAATGATGATGAACATTCAATTATGTAATCTGTTAAATTAAGTAAATTCTAAATATGAAATATAAAATATTTCCTTCCAGTGGGGCAGGAAAAAGGCTCAGTTGATAAGTGCTTCTGCACAAGTTTGGGGACATGAGCTTGAACTTCAAAATGTGGTGTAATGGTGTGTCTGCAATCCTGGCATCAGAGAGGGAGAGAGAGGAGGAAACCTGTGAGAGACACTTTTCAAAAGTAAGGTAGACAGTTCCTGAGGAACAGCACCTGATTTGACCTCTAGCCTTCACACCATGAGCACTTGTACACTTTCATGACAGCTAAGTTGAAAGCTATGTAACAACATAACGGCAAGTTGCTTATAACATCACTATTTATTTGTTATATGGAAGACAACTGTAAAAGATTGGAAGTATGTAAAAATGTGTAAAAAAGAGATGGTTATTTATCATCAGATTGTTTGGGGATTCTCTTTTAAGATCTACTATGCATTATGGATGTGGTTTAACTGAGGATTCTGCTCATCTATAACCAGCAGGTCCTCACATAAGTGACAGCACAGCCAATGACAATACATGTGTATAATTTAGGTTGAAATAACTTGTCTATGGGAAACTAGTTGTCCCTAGTTTGTTTGTTTCTGAAATTAGTATTTTGTGTATGGATATTTTTTGTCTGCATGTATCTGTGTGTACCACTTGTGTGTCTGGTGTCTGCAGAAGCCAGAAAGGGACATCGGATCCCCTGGAACTTGAGTCACAAATGGTTATAAGCCACTATGTGGGTGCTGGGACTTGAACACAGATGGTCTGCAAGAGCAGCCAGTGGTCTAAACCAGCTCTCTCCCCAGTCACATGAGTTTTTTGTTTGGTTTTGACACCTGCTAAGGTGACTTTCTATTGGTCTAGAATGAATCAGACACCAGAATACATTCAATTTACTTTAGGTCCTGGCCATCTTTGAGTTTTAGTTGATTAGATCCCCATTCAAAAGAATCAGAAAGCAGTCAAATTTATTAATTCACATCAATTCAGGCATATTTGTATTGTAGCTCTTGTGTAAAATTACACCATGTTCAAGTGAAAAAAGAAGAGATCATTTATAAAACTGGTTTAATTTTTAAACAATGAACTTAATTAAGAAAAAAAAAAGGGATGTGATATATTACTATTTCCTTGAAAATGTCACTATGCTCATAAACAAAGCTCCTATAATGAATGCATAACTTATAAATTCAATAGTTATTAAAATATAGACGGGGCCAGTGAGATGGCTCAGTATTAAAAGCACCTGTTACACATCCCTGACACCAATATGAAGGTGGGAGCAAACCAACTCTGGAAAGTTTATCTTCTGACTGCCACATGCACTTGCGCTGTATCACTGTGTACAATTTGCATGTATAATTTAAATATATACATGATACACAGGGCTCCAGCTTAATTACTGTACAGACTTGTTCTCTAGATACTGGGAAAGTACCTCCATGATGTAAGTGGGTGACCTTTGGATTAGCAGAAAGTGAAATACTGAAACATAGGCACAGAGGCTCAAGATGGCCAGACTTACAGAAAATAGGGAAGTTATTCTTTCAACTCACTTGTTAGGACTATCTTTTCCTCATAAAATCAAACTTTCAAGGACTGGAAATGTGCCTATCATTTAGTCCTACCTTATATTAAAAGCAACTATACCTCAATGGTAAATGATTAAACACCTATGACTGCCAAGAAGACATTTAGAGATTCATAAGACATGCTCTTGCATTTTGGATAGCTCTGTAATATAGTTTCTTTATAAGCAAAACCTGCCTCTATCCCTTATATACACAGTATATGACCTTCCTTCTCTGTAACTCCCTTTAAAGTACTTGCCACCCAACACTAACCACTGTCCTCCATGCCTAACAACTTGCATTCATTCATCTCTCCTTGCCACACACACCTTGTCAAATTTTCTCATCACCTCTAAGCCATCTACTGTCCAGCTTAAACATTTTTAAGTCCTTCAAGCATGCCATGACATTCTGATTTGTTATTAGGCCTATTGTTACCTGTAACTTTCCTATGTCAGTTCTGCAAGGAAGCTTTGTTCTAATCATCTTTGGAACAGACCTGGGCAATGAGACTTTCTTAGTGACTATACTCTTGACGCAAGTAAGGCTGGAGTAATGCACATCAAACCCAGTACTTGACTGAATGGGAGCTACTCTAAAATGGCTCTTCTTCCCCTTCTTGTTCTGGCAAGGGGCTTTTTATTTATCCCAGCAATAGATTATACATACTTAAATACTTGATACTTTCTCTGTATAAATTTCTATGTTCTTCAGAAACTATTGCTTTTCTTATTTAGAAATTCTGGTTTACACAGCTAAAGTTGTCCTGATACTTTTCCCTTTCCTTGAGGCACATTTCTTTATAAACTATTAGCTAATTAGATTACATGAGTTTTTGGTTAACTTCTAACAGACCCTTTCACAGTTGAGCTACTAATTCTCATACCATTATCTCTCTCTCACCAGGGTTCTGTCACTTCTTCATAAAAGATTCTTCCCTGCCAACTCACAACAGTAGTTCCTCATCTATTTCCTCTATCTTCTCTAAGTTGAAAATCAAGCAAGATGAATCAGGAGTGACAACGACTTCTGCTTTTAGTGGAAAAAAACTTATAAAGGACACAGGGTTTAGTTATCAAACTAAAATATTAGACTTCTGCTTACTGTATGATCTACATTATAAGAAGCATGGATGATGGCATCCACGTAAGTAGACCATGTGTAATCAGTCCTCAATTACTGACTTATAATCAGTCCTGAGCAGTGGGCCCTGCTTCCTGAGTATTAACAGTCCCACAGACTGAACAAAAAAAGCAACCCTCCACGGTTACATTTGAGTTAAAAAAAAAATCCAGCACTGATGAGTGTTTGTGGCACTCTAGAACATCTTGGTCTTACTTTAAATGACCCATTCCCTCTGGTGAGGACTGTGATCTGGCATATAATACAGAACCACAGTATTCTGAAACTCTTCCTGGCACCTGCCTTTCTCTATGAGAATGACTAGGAAGTCTAATCTTTTTCTTTTCTTTTTTTCTGTGATGTAATTCTCTAATTACTTGCTTAGAATTTGCTTTCAGGGTTCTATTGAGAATTCAGCTTTCCACCCTTCCCAATCCCTTATTTCCTTTTCTTGAACTCTCCTATTGAGAGTCAGAGGCTAGAGTTCACTTGGCCCATCTTTACTTCCTTCCTTCCTAGTTTTTCTTTACTAAACATAGTATAGACAGAATATTCAACAGAACAGTTGAAACTCATTGTTCCAGTTCAGTTTTGTTTTTAACTATGGAAAGCAGAAGTTGTCACTATAGTCGTTAAGCCTTTGTTTATTCATTTATAATCTAGTGGTTGATATGGACCACTGATTTTCTCCCGGTTCGGTTACTAGAGATGACTACCATGTTGGCCCTGAACTTCTCCATAGAGTAACATTTCTCTAAGAGAAATTCATAGAATTTCACTGGTTAAGTTAAACATTCATTGAAAAATCCAATGCCAGAACACGAAAGCCTAGATTCATTCTGCCCTGCATTTATTGTTCATTGTATAGTAAAGCTCAGGGTAGAAAACTCATCAGGGCTTTATAAATTTTATAAAATATAAAGAGGATTAAAATGTACTTTTAAAAATTATGAGATGGGTAGAGTAAAACAGAAGTGGCAAAATTGAACCAGAACTTCCAAAACGTCTACTCAATTTTTACATCTGGGTTTTCTGTGGGTTTATACTGGTTTATAGTGGGTTTTATCAGCAAATATAGTTCAGCTCAGCAAGGATACAACAACAGGACAGTGCACTGTAGGCTTCAAAAAGATGGGTCGCAATGTCCAGTCTTTTCGAATCCACAATTTGTAAGTTGTTCACCAAGGCTAATTTATGTAAATGTGGTATAACAACTGAAAAGGGAAAGAAAAAAGAAATTGTTAAATTTCATCACAATCACATACTTTACAATGTATAATTATACTTTTTCTTATAAGGCAAGAATGTATGCCTTTCTAAGTAAGTGATTTGTCATTTCAGAGGTTATTTCACTATAGCTACTGTCCAGTTAGTTCTGAGGACAGGTGATTTCACCTTACCTCCCAATCTCCCATTTGGAAAAAATGATAAACAAACAAATGAACCAAGACATAGCAGTGGTAATCGTTTATAAGGAAATTTATGTCTAGGAACACAGCATAACACATAACCTGGGTGGGAATAATTCTAAAACCCATCTTCAGTGGGAAAGAAAAATAAGATACAATACCTAAGAAGTCTTTTATTCAAGTCTGATTAGGCAAAGATTTAAAATAGCAAATAAAATAAAGATAAATGCATAGAATTTAAATTTAGATTTTAGGAGACTTTCAAATAAGATCTTAAGGCAGATACAACAGCCAAAGCAAAGAGACGTATTTATTTATTTATTTATTTATTTATTTATTTATTTATTTATTTATTTATTTAATGCACTTGGACCTGAAGTAAATCTACAAAAAGAGAATCTGAAGCTGGGGATTGAAACCTGCACTGTAATCCCAATGCTTGGGAGGATGAGGCAAGAGACTGTCATTAGTTCAGGGACAGGCAGAGTATGGAAACCAAAGGAAGCCAACTCAAACCAAAGTAGATTTATATGGGTCTTTAGAAAGCCTCCAAAGTATGATGGTACACTCCTAGTGGCCCTGACAAGTAGCTGAAAATTGTTCTAGATGAAACAACTGATTTTTGAGATAGAAGCAAGGGACTATAGCAATTGTTCTGTGGGCAAGGGCACTTGGTACTTATTGGGCAAAGGGCTGGGGTTTGGTTCCTAGCACCCACATGGTGGATCATAATCATCTTTGATTCCAGTTTCAGGGGAATCTGATATCCCTTTCTGGATTCCTCAGGTACTAGGCTTCCATGTAGATATATATATGCAGGTAAGCATACACACACACACACACACACACACACACACACACACACACACACACAGATATACACTCCAAAACAAAATTTCAAATAGATGCAAGACCTAAAGGTCCAATGGAAAATTGGGAAATAATATGGGCTAATGAAAGAACTAATGTTAGTTAAGGAAGAGAGTGAGAAATAATCTAATTATTCCAACTTTTCTACTCTTTCTTTAAATACCAAGAGGGTTAACTATAAATATGGATAGTTTTATATATATATATATAGCATTCTTTTTGATATGGGCTTGATTTCACTGTAAGTCATATTTACAGATTTGACATTAAATTCCTCAAGGTGAAAGCCCCTTGAACAGGAGTAGGCCAAAGCAAGGGGGGAGGAGTAAGAATCAAATTTCTTTTTTTCCCTAAAAATGTTTTAAAGAGGTATCAGAGACAACAGTTAACTAGATCTATTCAACTAAAGCTTTTCTTAAATCTACCTTTAACTGTTCTTTTGGGACTAATGGGAAAAGAAAAAGTTTTTTGTTTCCTATTATATAATTTTTACATATTTAATAGGTAGGCATCTATTGCATGAATAAAACTATCACATATTAGATCTACTTTTTACAGTTCTTAAAAATTCTAGGAGACATTGAAATACAGATAGTGTTTGCTCTGAGAAATAACTGTCAGCCTAGAATTACAAAGGACAAAGCCTCCATGGATCTATGAAAATAACTGCTCCACATCATGTTCATGGAGATCCAGATGGTTTCTTCTTCCAAATCTCCCTTGTGGGCATATGTAAATAAGTTACATAATGCTCTACCTGCAACTAAATTCAACAACATGGCATAAGCCAAAGACCCATTATTACTTAGCATATTCCTTAATCTAGGTGCTAGGAATTATTCTCTCCTTCAGAGGAACTACTGTCTCAATGTCAACCCACCTTCAGAGCTTTGCCTGGGACCTCATGTAAATGTGGTGCTGTAACACTGATACTTGTCCATGCTCATAACTAGAAGAGCAATCTTGTTCTGTTGGTTGGCTAACTAATTATAAGTACATTCACCTAATGAACAGAGACTCGCATTGTATTAGTAAGTGCCCATGCTCTCACAAACCTTTCGGACGCTATAGCCCAAATAACCTAATATATCTTATTGATCATTCTGATCTTAAAACTGGTTAAAAAAACCAGACTATCAGCCTGGCTATATAATAAACAGTCTATTAGAGAATGCACTATTACAGTAGAAACCACACTGACTTAAGTGGCCAATCCTATGATCCTCTAGAAAGAGTGGCAAATTCCTAAAACTAATAGAACCATAAAGTTCTATCACAGTGATAACAAACATGCTTTTGGAGTGTATAACAAACATGTTTTTGGATACCAAACATAGTTGGTGGGTTTGATGCCACCCAAGAAACCGATATGAAGGATGAGGGCCACTATAAAGGAGACAAAGTAGAAACTAGAGAAAATGAGTTAGCATATCATTAGGTAGATCTAAACACTGAAAATTAAAACAAAGTAGTGTATCAGGATGGTGGCATGCCAAGAGGGATAAGTAAGAATGTGACTAGCGACCAGAAGCACAAAAACATCCATAAAATTTTAATTAAGAAAGTCTCTTAAGCAACTAAAGGTGGAGAGCTACTACAAAGCTGTATTTAGGAACACAACCGGGATCAATTCCAGGATAGTTTTTAGAACACAAAAACAAAGAACAGCAAGGTTTTGACATTCAGAGCAGCTCCTGGCTGTGATGGAACAATGCAGAACTGGGAGAAAGGTCACTTACACTCATCTCGGAACCGGGGTTCTGCATTAGGCCCGACTCTGCCAAATGTTCTGATGACCTCTGTATGCAAAGAATGCTGGTCTTGGTACTGAGGGTCTTCCAGGAAAGAAGCCAATTGCATCTTTACTCTTTCTAGCAACTTGAAATCAGAAATAGAATATTAAAATTGGAGTATGCTGTTAGGGTGAACAATAAGCAGATTAAAAATGGCCTATGGTAGTGGATTCACACTGCAAAACCATTATAGTGATGTTTTCTTATTAAGAAAAGATATCACTTTCTGTTTCTGCAGTAATTTTTTTTTTAAAGATTTATTTATTATATGTAAGTACACTGTAGCTGTCTTCAGACACCCCAGTAGAGGGCATCAGTGGTTGTGAGCCACCATGCGGTTGCTAGATTTTGAACTCAGTACCTTCAGAATAACAGTCAATACTCTCAACCACTGAGCCATCTCTCCAGCCTTGTTAATTTAGGTTAACAAGCAAACACACCTAACAAAAACTTAAAAACAAGTGGAAAAAATAAAGCCAACTATGAAAGGAAAAATTGATCAAGTTTTTGCTTTTGTATCTAAGTTATAAGTCTCAAACTATGGTGTAGGTACCAGCTATCCACCCCTGAAGCAGTGAGTCATGGCTGACTTACATCTTACTCACAGTTCCCTAAAAGATCTTGTATTTTTAGGATGTGAGACCGTGTTGAAATTCTGGCAAGACTGCAAGCACTGCAGAAAGATGTGCTTTTTCTGTTGCTTTGTCAGTGAGATATGTACAGCACAAAAAGGGGGAAAATATTCTTTTTATAACTAAAAATTTAGTTTTTATTTAAAGAATCTTTACAAAATGAAATTTCATTGAATTTCTTATTTTGGTGAGTAATATGTCCATAAATCACTTATTTTCTAGTACACAATTTTTTTTTTCATTTGTATTAAATATATGTCCGGTATGACAAAAAAAAAAGCAAAAAACCTTTGAAGCTCATTTTGGTAAGTGTTTCAGAATTATTTTATGTGTATGAGTGTTTTGCATGTATGCATGTATATATGCATACTACATGTGTATCTGGTGCTTGGAGAGGCCAGAAGAGGGCATCTTGCTTCCCTGAAAGTGGAGTTATGGACGGTTGTGAGCTTCCACATCAGTGCTGGGACCCAAACCTAGGTCTTTTACTAGAACAGCAAAAGCTCTTAACCACTGAACCACATCTCTAGTACTTTGAGAAGTGTGTCAAATGTAATGCTGCAGTTAGGTAGAGAACATAAAATCCTTGAAATAAAACCAGTTTCAGAATCAAGATAATCTTCATGGAGAAAAATCTTGCTAAACACCTGAAGCAGGGAAGTCAGGGTTTACAGTGGTACAAGCCACAAGATCCACATAACATATTAGAGGATTTTATAAGGTAGCATCTATGACAGTTATAAGGGTATAGTATAGGTCCCTCCTCTACTTCATCTGTAAAAGGGAGATAGCTTTGTTTTCTTAATGTTTTATGACAATAAAATATGTACGCTGGGCATGATGGTGCACATCATTAATCCCAGCACTTGGAAGGGAGAAGCAGGCAGATTTCTGTGAGTTTAACTCCAGTTTGGCCTATACAGGAAATATCAGACCAGTCATGGCTATTTAATGAGATTTTATCTAAAAAAGGAAGGGGAATGTATAAGAATGTATGCAGGTTGGTTTATATCCAGCTAGGCTAAAGTTAATTTTTAAACTGAGAATTCTAATACAGAAATGGAACATTAAAAAAAAATAAACAATTAGTCTAAACTATGGTACTTTTAAATATCTGGTAAGTAATTAAGAAATGCCATAAAAGTTATGATGCTCCCTGACCCCACCTTCAGGTATGTCATCAGAAATCTGTCATCATCACTGGCACAGAGTGTAAACAAATGTGTTATTTCCTACCTCTCTCTGAATAACTGTTTCCATAATAGTGCCAAATGCTGGGATTGTAGCAATCCTGACAGAGCTGTTAGAAATTAAAAAGGAAAGAGACTGAGACTTCCCTGAAAGACAATAGGATCATCATTAACATATGTATCAAAATAAGCACAAGGTAGAAATCCCACATTAGTCTCTAGCAACGACAGTTAAACTTTTAAAGAGCAGACCAAGAAGAATGCTCAATAAGACAGGCAGGATAACTCAGGGTCACAGTCTGTGAACTCACAATTCAGGATCAGCGGACAAGGTAACAAGGGCCGGAGCAACCCGCTTGTCAACTAATGCTTCACTCATGCCTCGAAGAGTCAGCTGTAAACCAGTCAACATGCAATAAAAAATGGTTTGGTAAACTGGAATGAGAACTGGGTTAGCTGTGACTGAGGATGGGCAGGCAGACTCACTGGCCTTTCTTGCTTTAGTTGTCCACTTAAGACATTAAAATGTTAAGCCTTTGGTTCATGCCACTACACTCACTGGTAACAATCTGTTAGTGAGGTTAGCAGAGCATCCTTTCTTGGCTTGAAGAAATAGTCCATCAGCATGTTTTGGTTTTGAAAGTGTTTATTGATTACGCATGCTAATACTTTTTTCTCTATTATATGGCCTCTAAGTTAGGCTTATTGTGAGATTGCCTTAAAAAACAACCTCAACGGTGTACTAATAGCAACATGATAAAGTTGAAAATCAAATAGGCATATAACCCACTGTTACTATTTTCAAGTGACTGTTAACAGCATGATGGTTATTTCTCACCAGGCACATTTGGAAAGGAATGCTGGACATGGAAGGCAGGGACAACACTTACATTTCAGGGTCACTGGAGAGAGTAATGAGAGCAGGAACAACCCTCTGAGCTACCAGAGTCTCATTCACCCCCTTCACCAACAGCTGATTGGTCAGCACAGGGGGTATTCACAGGTGGTGCATGGAAAGCAAACAGTGTGCCACGGGAAGAAGAGAGAACAACCAAGAGAAAGAGAGAAAACACAAAAGCAAAACCAAAATTAGAAGCTAAGCGAATACTGCTACTAGAGTGCTTACCAAAGCATAGGAGGCTTAGAAGGAAAGAAAGCTTAAATTGCCTAGCAGTCCACAAAGAGGCTTGTCACCATTTGGATGGCAGTTTGTTCTTTAGGTCAAAGACTATTTTCAATTTTTATCTTCAATTAAAATGCAATGAAAAGTTTCCTTTTCTTTCTTTTTTGGTTTTATTGAGACAGGGTCTCCCTATGTAGCTTCCGGCTGTCCTGGAACTCACTATGTAGACCAGGATGGCCTTGAACTTACAGAGATCCCCTTGCCTCTGCCTCTCTTGTTGGGATTAAAGGCATGCACTATACTCAGCTCTCAAAAAAAAAAAAAAAAAAAAAAAAAAAAGCCCTAAAATGGAGACATACTGTATTAATAATAACTAGTTAGTTAAAATTATTTAAAGTCAACTGAGTTGGATTTTATTATGATCAATAAAATACAAATAAACATTTTTGAAAGCAAACTTCAAAATGGCTTGTAGCCATCACTAAAATGCTTCTGTCTGTTTTACAGTGAGGATATTAAAGACCACACGGTAAAACTCCTAACCTGTCCTTACACAGCCTTATCATCTGAGCTGCAGACAAACTGCAACAATATGTTCTGGAGTGTTCAACCTAGACATTAGCTTTGGGTTCAAATTCCAGCTCTCTCCCACTATTAGCCATGCAGCCTTAGATAAGTTACAGAATCTTGGGACTGTTTACTTATCTGAAAATGCTGAATTTCTCACCTAACTCAAAGGAAGAATATACTATTAATTTGCAAGCAAGAACTACTGCATACAACACAGGGTATGCATACAATATGAATTTAGTTATAATACTACTCAATAATATATGATTTGGCATTTTTATAAAAAGTCATTTAATTACATTTGTTAGTTTACTTCTGAGATAGTCTTTTTCTTATAATTTCCTTAAAGCTTATATAAATTTTAAAGTGCATATAGTGAACAAAATCAATCTCTCTCTGTCATTAAAATACTTTGGTTAGTAAATGATGCTAAATTTTATAAAACAAGAGAGTAGTAGAACATACATTTTGTTTTATAAAGATTACTGAAGTCACTCCCCCCAGATTCAGAATGTAAGCACATCTAACTACTGAATCCTAATCAATCTGTTCATTAGTTGTAGCTCTCAGAGCTACCATGGACTTTCATTATCAAAATCACCTCTGTGCATGTGCTGACATTCCTCTTATAAAGTATAAAAAAACTTAGTTAACATGTGAAGGTATTTAATTCTGCAATAATCCATTACCATTTATCAACCCATTCATCCCAGAATTGATTTCAGCATTCTGAAACAATTTATTAAATGCCTACATTAATTAGGCAGGAGTAAAATGACAAAAGATATTTTGTTATTTTATGAGTGATATTAAGTTCAGGTAGGAAGAAATAGGACAAGGAGTTCAAATTCTCTGCATCATAAGATGGTTTAAGTTTGAATCAGCAAAGCCTATCTTGATGCCTGGTATCTGGATTTCATCACTTCAAAAGGGGTAATTTAGAGGACAATTTAATTTCTCACTGCTCTAGGATTCTTCTGGTAATTAAAAAAAAACTAGAAAATTAGTCAATAATTTTAAGAGTTATCAATTACTAGCTATTTTGCATACTGAACCTTTTGATCTTTATGTCTGGTGAGGCAAATATAAAACATTATCAAAGTTTTAGCAGATGAAAATCTCAGACTTGTAGAAATGTGCGTTTGTTCAGGGTCAAAAGTAGAACCAGACAACAGACTGACTCATTCTGATTTGTCTTAACTGATGTCAGTCCTTTCTTTGAGTTAAAGTCTAATTATATAGTTCAATAACCCCACGATTAATAGTCACGTGATGTCTTTTTTCTGTAGTTTGTCATTCTAGAAGGTCACTTAACATGAAAGTCACTGTGTTCCTCTAGAAAAGAATTACATTCATTTTCTACTTCAAAAAGACATGGTATCTTGTTCAGCACCAGGAATAACATAATCCCATTGGGTTTCTCCGTGTCTTGCTATCTAAAAACAAAGCTGAGTTTGTGTTAAATTTCAGTAAGTATTTCAAATTGAATTCCTAGTATATCAATTTCTCACTTCTATTATTAACTTCTGTTACTTTACTTTTGAGGTAAGCTCTCAGGTAGCCCTGGCTGGCCTTGAATTCTCAGGCATTGGAGGATGACCATAAACTTTTGATCTACCTGCCTAAGTTCTGTAGCACCACATCTAATCTTATGTGTCCCTGGGACAGAACACAGAACCTTGGGCATTTGAGAGGCAAGCATTCAAGGCTACACGCAAGCTAAACCAAACATGAAATGGGGAAAGGTACTTTTATTTATTTGAAATGCTTGAAATATACATACCTTTTAGAAACTAGCAGTCAAGAGAAAGAAGTTAGTTTTTTGGTCTTAGAGTAAAATTGCACGAAGAGTATATTAATGACAGCTTTTGAAATGACACATTTTTCTTTTGAGAAGAATGAAGAAAGCCATCTTCATGGTAATGTCCACTTTTCAGCACACCGAATAATCAAAGTTACTTATCCAATAAGGAATTTGTACAGATAAAAACATCAAAATTACTCTGGCATTGACTTTAACAAATAACCTTAATTATAGATCATCTTAAAAACAAACAAAGAAAAAATGACAAAACTTTCAACTTCCTGGCCAAGAGAATTTTATTCAGGTTTGAGTAATCTAGTTACTGAAAATTATGGAAAGCAAGAATTTTAAATATGTTCAGTATTTTATCATTCTAATTGCAGTTTATCTTAAATTATAAAAAAATTCTTAAACTTAGGAAGATTTTAATTAATTCTTCTCAAAAACATTTTAAGTTCTAACCCCTAATAGAGAAGCTATTTGCAACTGATCCCTGGCTGAGCGAAGGAAAAATCAGTTTTCTCCAATGGAGTGTCACTAGGTATATATCAACCACACTCCAGAGCAGGGCTCATTCCCTTTTTATTGTTTTTTGAGTTCTTTTTGCTTTCTTCTGTTTTGTTTTTGTGTTTTTTTGTCCTATTGATTTTCTTCTTTTTCTTTTCTTTTTTTTTTTTAAAAGCTTATTTGATTTTAAGTTTTTTTTTAATTGTTTTTGAGAGAGACAGAAAGAGCTTGAAGTTGGATATGTAAGAGTGAGGAAGACCTAGAAGGAGCTGAGGAAGGAGAAGAATATTACCAAGTACAGTGTGTGAAAAAAATTAAAAAAGAATCACAGGCATAAAGAGATAATTTTAGTTTATAGATTCCTTACACAGTTTTATTATTTTGTGAAGTAATAGCACAAATTACAAAAACAGTGACATGTCAACCAACATTTATAACAGCTTGTTTGTTTGACACCATTTTGAGGGCTTTACTAGCTCACAGAATATTAACAAAAAGCTGGGCAGTGGTGGCGCATGCCTTTAATTCCAGCACTCGGGAGGCAGAGGCAGGTGGATTTCTGAGTTTGAGGCCAGCCTGGTCTACAGAGTGAGTTCCAGGACAGCCAGGGCTACACAGAGAAACCCTGTCTTGAAAAACCAAAAATAAAATAAAATAAAATAAAATAAAAAATTAACAAAAATCATTTGAGTAGGATATGTTTAATCATCATCTTCATTTTGTAGATGAGGAAACTAATGTATAGACAAGTTCAACTCTGTCCTAGTAATTAACAAAGTTGGAAGAAGAGATGGAAGCTGAACTGAGGTAGTCTGGCTCTACAGTAATTAACAAAGTTGGAAGAAGAGATGGAAGCTGAACTGAGGTAGTCTGGCTCTACAGTAATTAACAAAGTTGGAAGAAGAGATGGAAGCTGAACTGAGGTAGTCTGGCTCTACAGTAAAACTCAATAAGCATCAATACCAAACCCATTTAGGACTCCAAGATCTGAAAATAAGAACATATGTCTAAAATATAATGTACTACCTAATGTGTAAAATGAAAGGCATTCTTAGTTATATCATATTAGGAAGATAACAAGTTAATAAAATTTAGGTATATTACAGAACAATTTCCTGCCTTGTAAGCAATCAGTGACTAGGGATCCTATGTGAAGAAATACTATAATGGCAAGGAACTGTATTTAAAGAATACTACAACTTAAGCAATACTCTATGTTGTTTTAGCTTGAGTAGTTATTTACCTCAGTAAATAGGAAAGGACAATCAGAAACAATTAATAGGATGCCATTCAAGTAAGATTTAAAGGAGAAATGAAATCAAGTATATTTAAAAGAACCAATAAGGCTAGAAAACATTCTTTAATTTGCCAAAGCTAAAGTTCTGCCCCATCACACAGTACACAACTAGATACTACTTAATGTTACAAATCAATAAATAAATACTCACACACATATACATGGTATTAAAACTTAAAACTTTTTCTTTTCCAAAGGAAATCACAAAT